>VYZM01010530.1:1650-56856 GCA_013398915.1 Dromas ardeola | reverse complement strand
TGGGATTGCCATGACCCAGGTGCAGGACCTTTCACTTGGCCTGTTTGAACTTCATGAGGTTCACACAGGGCCACCTCTCAAGCCTGTCAAGGTCCCTCTGGATGGCATCCCTTCCCTCCAGCATGTTTCGGTAGAAACTGGTTATTTAAGTGAATGCAGGCTACACAGCAAGTCTTAAGCTTGATAGAAATTCTCTGAACAACCTTGCCTGAGAAAGTAATGCAGCAATTAAACATATTTCTTTCCAGCTAGTGCCACTTATGAAGGGCACATAAGCCATTGTTGGTAGCAATATTAATTTGTTACTTCATGCAGGATACTGTTTTTGCAGTTGTTGGTACCTTGGCCAAATTTTTACAGTTGAGGATGAAACTGTGGTTTACATGTGCAGTGCAGAGTTGTCAGGGCTGTCATTAGCATTTGTGGATGATTTAGTCTTCAGCTTTCCTCTGACTTTTACAATATGCTGATTGGAGACACTTTATCCACAATGAATTCTTGTGACTTCTTGAGGGTGAGAAAAATCTCCTTGGGATCCTCCTTCTTCCCAGCGTGTCCTGGCCACATGTGCGGGGACAATGATATCACCTGAGAGGGGAGCAGCTGAGAATGTTGAGAAAGAAGAATAAAAAATGGGGGAATAAAGCCAAGATTGGCATATGGAAGAGGCAGAGGACAATGTAAGTAAGATCCAGGCTACAGTTAAAAGCAGGTGGGAGTAGGGGAAGAAGGAAGGGATATGAGCTGACTGGGGAATGTGGAGGTTTAAGATATGAGAACAGGAAAGAGGATAACTGACAGAGATGAAGCAGATAGAGAAATGAGGTAACAAAATCAGTGTAGGAGCTTAGAAACAAGAACAGCCTTTTGCAACAGCTATAGGCTTCTACTGCAAAGCATGACTTTGCACCAGTGATTCCTGTATCTTGATACCAATTTATTGGAAGAAGAGCGGAAGTGAGACTTAGCAGTTATGAGTGTACTCGCCCATATGTTGATATTACTATGAAATTCCCTAAAATTAATGTCTGGGTAGTTAGTCACCCTGAAGTGTTTACTGCTGTTTTGTAGTCTCAATTGGGAGCCAGTAATGAACTCTGTACCTCTTTGTTTCCTTTCAGACACACTGTCTCTGGTCAGTTTCCCAATTTATTATCAGCTGATTTTACAATTTTAAGCTTTTTTTTTTTTAGTTATTTTAAATATTTTTATACAAATAATGTATTTATTGTTTCAGTCAAAACTGTTTTTTCTTCCTAGAACCATTTTTACTGAAATGATAGAACTCAAAGCAGTGAAATGACCAAGTACAAGCATTTAAAATGTTTCTGTGGATTTTCCTTTTGTTCCTTAGCAGTTGTTTCTATGGAGTAGTCACTGTTGCTATGTATTTTTTCCTCTTTGTGGTTGCCAGAACAGGACTAGCTGGGTCAACATGCTCATGGTGTTAGTGGGGAATAACATAATTGCTGCTTGATTAGAGGAGGTATTTTAGAAATAGCTTTCTGAGTTAGAAAAATCCCTATAATATTTAAATTTCTCTAGCAATGGCATAATCATGAGTAATTAACTGAACAAGGCATGGTTAATTGTGATGAGGTAACAACGTTTATATTGGGAAAAAAAGGGGGGGGGGGCGAAGTAAATCTGAACAATATTTGATATTGTAGTGCCCTGAGCTTTGCTACTACTCAGTGTGCACTTATGCATATCAATCTAAAAATCTCTAGAGTAACGAAGCAGTGATCCTTTAATTATTTTAATCAATACTTTATAGTCAGGCAGGTTAAGTAGTTACCTGTCTTAGCTGAATAAACTCGACTGAAAGAACTCCGTCTCAGTCTGTGTTCTCACGGGTGCACTCAGACGGATGCACTTTCACCTAAAGGGCATGCAGGTGCCTGACAGCAAGCTTTTGGGAAGTGTTTTCAGTCAGGAAACTTTTAACAGTTAATGGATTGTTTTTCACAAATGTGAGAGGAAGGGGAATGAAGAATGCGTCACCAGCAAAAAATGGCATGTCACATCCTCTTCTCCTTATTCAACCACTGAGTTTTGGCCTCGTGCATTGCCTTTTATCATTCTAAGAAATGCTGAATGTAACTTATAAACTAGCAAAAAAGAAATATATTGTGCTGCTTATTTTTTGTACAAGTTTTCTTCACAGGCTGCTGAATTTCTAAGTCTGTCAGATCCCACAGCCTTGCAGCTTAGAACGTGCTTGAGCATGAAACTGAATTTTATCATCTTGAATATCATGCTGACAGAGAAAGTGCCTTAAGAAAATTCCTAACGGAGCCAAGACAGAATGTAGCATAGAGATGAAGCAGCTTAGAGGTGAGAGGAGCTGATTTGCACCTTCAAGTGCTGCTGTGGCTCAATTCTGAGCCCCGCACAGGGACAGTTTCAGCCCAGTGAAAGTTCAGGGATGCCAAGAATTTCCTGTGAGTGGAAAGAATTCACACTCGTAGCATTCGTTTTAGTGAAGGCTTCTGAAAATGCAGATTTGCCTCCGAATCACTAGAGACCACCATTTCTGAAGAGAGGATGTAAAATAAAAATGTAGCACCTCAGAGCGGGAAGTAGAGCTTGAAGGGTAAGCATGTCAGGGAAGACGGTGCTTATAGCCCAGACTGCTTTAGTTATACGGCAGGAAAACTCAGCTGTTTACACAAAGTCCAAGTTTTACAATAGAAATGACTGTGTAAGATCACCTAGGAGATATCGAGGTGCTGGAGCGAGTGCAGAGGAGGGCAACGAAGCTGGTGAAGGGCCTGGAGAATAAGTCTGATGAAGAGCGACTGAAGGAACTTGGGACTGTTTAGCTTGAGGAAGAGGAGGCTGAGGGGAGACCTCATCACTCTCTACAACTACTTGAAAGGACATTGTAGAGAGGTTGGTGCTGGTCTCTTCTCACAGGTAATTAGTGATAGAACAAGAGGGAATGGCTTCAAGCTGCAACAGGGTAGGTTTAGACTGGACATTAGGATAAAATTCTTCACAGAACGAGTGGTCAGACACTGGAATAAGCTGCCCAGGGAGGTGGTGGAGTCACCATCCCTGAATGTGTTTAAGAGTCGTTTAGATGTGGCATTGGGAGATACGGTGTAGGGTAGAGCGGGGTTGATGGTTGGACTTGATGATCCCAAGGGTCTTTTCCAACCTGAATGATTCTATGATTCTAGGAATAACAGGGTTATGGAGGATCAGCAAAGGAGTTGAAACAAATGCTCACTGCCACCCTTGCCAGTACGCCATCCTGCGCCAACCACATAATGAACTCCTGGCAATACAGTGATCACATTGTACTGAGATCATGGGCATCTGAGGATCGTTATCAAACTGTGAATACTCCATATCACTGTTTATTGTTTCCTGTTTGCTTTGGGCTTAGAAGTTCATTAAAATGCTAAAATGTGACCTTTAGATTTTTGAGAGTTATAATTTGCTACATAACTTCAACATTTTGATAGTTTTTCTCAAATGAGGTCCAGGTTTGGAAGAAACTGTAATACAGACAAACCTGTTATCATGATGAATGTGAACAAATGTGTGCCAGAAGCAGGTTTAAAAATGTGTTATATAAAAAAATGTGTTATAGTTTATGGACCCAGTAAATACACATAACTCCTAGCTCCTGTAAACCAAGAGATGACAGATACTTGTTTAGAAAGTTAGAAAATCTATGAAGATACAGCGTAATTGAAATCCTGATTGAAGAGGGACCCTCACTATTCATTATAACCAGAATAATTTGACACACTGTGAAAAGAAGTGTATATACACTAACTGTGAAGGCAACTCAGCACTAATCAGGGAAACTGAAACCACTGTCAAGACACTATCATGCTTTGATAACAGTATGCTTCAGAAAATACTTGAAAAGAATAGGAATGCACAAGCCATGAAAGGAATCCTGAACTGACAATACAGAAGCTAAAGTAAGGTCAGCAAAAAAATCTTTCACTGTTACCTGAAATGATTGCCTTTTGGAAATAGCAACGTCCTGGTGAGAGTGATAATGGCAGGTTTATGCACCTTTATTCAGAGTGATGATAATGAAAATGGAGACTTGCATACCATTCTTGATGACAAAAAAGATTTTTTTGCTTTACACAGCAATGTCTCCGCTTGTGGTTGAAACAGATAATGTAGGACAACAGCTTTCATACGTCTAGTTCATGATTTCATCCGTTGGCCACATGAAGCTACTATCTTTGGCAGAATTACCTTCAGTACTACGTTTTGTCAGCAACGTCTCCGTTACTGAATTAGTACTGAACAGAGGCATTTTTTTTTTTCCACGACACCACTAGACATCATAATGTGTGACTTCACTTGCTGTGTGTTAGTTCATACTTATTGTGTCCTTGCCTGCTAATGAGGTTCTACTCCTGCTTCTCCTCTGTGGAAAATACAGTACAATCATGAACTCAGTTAGATAACTCCATCTTTAAACTTAAGAAACACAGAGAACTCCTAAATTGTTGTAGGGTCAATACTTGATAGGAAATGTTTATTAAAATTACTATCACTCGAGGCTCCCTTTACCTAGGTTTTACAGAGCTGAAGATGAAGTCAGTACAATGTTTAAACTAAAAAAAAATAATTATTTTGCCCTCTGTTCAGGTTCAGAATAGGACAAATAAATTGTGTTGCCTTAGTAATGGAAGCAAGGTGAAAGTATATTTTGACAAGACTGTTCTACTGCATAAGTAGGGCTATGACTAAGATAGAAGTGACAGCATGGAGGGAAGTTATGCGATAAAGTAAGCTTTTGGATGGAGGTGGGATGACTACATCCTCTTATCTGAGCTAAGCTGTGCTTGTTCTTAATGGCTAGAAATAAATCTGAGACCAGGGATGTAAGCAAGTGAGGTTTTCATTTCAACTGATTTTGTAATTTTATGGATGCTCTCTTTATTTTAATTTGTCTCTTTGAAACATATAGCAAGAGAGACTGTGAATCTACTACTGAAAGTACTTAGTCTCATGTCACATAAAATTTTTGTCTATTTACATTAGGAAGACTTACCAGACAGGAGCCATGCCTGAGGAATCAGAAGCACAGTGCTGATCACTTGATGTTCCCAAAAACTTTTCCCTGTGAAGCCCTTGTGCAGTTTGAGGGGAAGAGGTGCACAGTTGTTCTTTTTGATAAAGATGTTGTGTGTATATTTTTTTTCTTTGTATCCTAAAATGTCACAGGGAGTGAAGTGTGTGGGGAAAGATACCCACTGAGGTAGTGTTCTAATGCTGCACTTTACCATTATATAACAAGACTATTACTGTATGACATTCCTCCCTACCTCTCTTCAATTCTTTTGGGATACTTGAGAAGTACAGCTGGCGGATTTTTCCCCGTGGACATGCCTACTTTTTGAAGCTTAACAGTGTGAAAAAGGTATTGCAGTCTTTTGCAAAGAAGCATGAATTCTTTCTTGAAGGGCATGTTTATGGTTTTAGTACAACTTTTTTCCCATTCAGGGTACTTAAGGAATATTAATATTTCCTTTCGATAGCAGGCGATGTAGAATTTTTAGTAAGAACTAGAGATAATATGGGAGTTTGTAACATTCTGAAACTTCAACAATGAACGTGAATGAAAACATCTGTTTGTTCCCCTATCCATTTATCCTTTCCATAATATTACTTTGCAGTTAAGGGGCACTTCCCTCAGTGGTGCTGCTTCCCATCCCCAGCCATCTGGAAGATGGAGAAAAATGATTTATCTGATAAATTGTATCATGGTGGTTGCACTGATATCCAGAGGGGCTACAGTTTTATAAGATCAATGTCCCACACAAAGGTTTTCAGTATATCACCATACTGTATTACCATACAGAGAGGGAGTAAGATTTTTTTTTTGTGTTTTATTTTGCTAACAATTAATGGAGCCATTTGAAACCTTATGGAGACAAATTTGTTCTGCTCTTGGAAGGTGTCCCAGTGTCCTGAAGTGTGGTAGTGGGAATTGAAATGTTAGGAAACGTCTTGTAGCAACACAGAGAACAAGAATGTGTTTGGATCTAAGTTACTTGGGATCCTATTCAGCTGCTACCACATGAAAAGGGGATTGCCTCCGGTTCAGTTACCCAAGTATATCATTGGGAGACAGCAATGCTGATTACATTGCCATGATGTATGATAACAGCTTTGACAGTTAATAGCCAGGTAATACTTTCCCTTCTTTTCTGAAGGGGCTGGTGAAAGTGTTACAGGATTGTCCTGAACTGTGCTTTACTTCCTGTAAAACTGTAACACCCATACTTTTCATCAGTCCATAGTTTATTTTTCATCAGGTTAGAGATTCACTCATTCTTTAGATGTTTCTGTACTGATGGAAAACAGTGCAATGAGCATTTAAGGACAACATATTGGATGAAGCAGGGAGAGGAAGGAAGAAAGATAAGGTCAGCTGCTATTCTACTTGAATATGTTTCATTTAACAAAAACCAGAGAGGCAGAGGTTTCTACTGAAGGTATAGATTTGAAATCTATGTAAACTCACTGGTCAGCTCAAAACTAATAGAGGATTTTTATAGATAATGAAGCCTTAATGCTTACTGTTAAAATTTTTGTATGTACCTTTGTCCTGGTTTGAGGTAAAACAGAACCAATTTTCTGATTTGTAATTTTACTTTTTAGCTGGGCCTCTTCTAACTGACTAAAGTCTGAAATTAACAGCGTATTATTCAGAAACTGTTCACTCTCAGAGTGATAAGACCTGATTATACCAAGGAATGGTATGCACAGAGGCTCTTGCTTATACTTATTGCTATAACAACCAAGGTCAGCTCACTTTTCTGTTTGTCCCGTTAGAGGGTTGGAAGTGGAGAAGTGTAGAGGGGTCACACCTATAGGGAGGAGCGGACAGGACAGGTGACCCAAAACTGACCAACAGGGTATTCCATCCCATACGCATCACGCTCAGTATAAGAGCTAAGGGACAAGGGGGCTCTGGCTCTTGCGGTTTCTTCAATGGCCGACGTCTGAGGAGGACCCTGTCTGTTCGTCTGCCTTCGATCGCGATCCGAGCACTCCTGACTCTAGTTCCGGAATTCAGCTCCTGTCCGTCGCTGACTCCAGTCTGGGACTTTCTCTGTGTCTGCTGGTGACGCGATCGTCATCCTGGGAGCTGGATACGGTTTTGTATATATTGTATACTTTTTTTTTATTTTCTTATTATTTCTTATTTCCTTATTTATTATTATTTTCATTGAAGTAGTTTAGTTCTTTTTCTAAACTCGTAAATCTCCTTACCTCTTCCTCTCCTCTCTGAGGAGAGAAGGGGGGGAGGGCCATCTGTCGTTCCGATTGGCCAATCTGGCCAAAACCACGACAACATTAAAATATGAGTTATAGAATTGTTCTTTTTTCCCGAGTTTTCTTTTGTTTTGTTTGGTTCCATGAGATACAGAATCTGACCAAGAGCAATCATGTAGAACAATCCATATATCTCTGAAGTAAATTTTTGTTGTTTTTCAGGTAACCTCTGACTGTATAAAGTAACATATACAACAGTAGATATGACTGTAAGCTTAAAATCAAGGTCTTTGACAAAATCAGTACACTAGGATTTTCTTTATGGTGAACTGTAATATGTAATCTCTGTAAATACTATACTCTTTTTGGGAAGACACACTTCTGAGCAAGTTCTTAATTTTGTGACTACACCTAATTGATTGGCTTGATCTGAAATGGTGCAGTTGAAGGACAATCAGTACTATTTATGGCTCTATGTTGATCACTGTCTATCATAGTTCTATCATTAGACAAGCCATCTGTATTAATTTTAATAGCATTTCAGTAAGACCACATTTGTTATTCTAAATTTATGCATCTCTTCTTTTAAATTTCCAACAGTAGAATCTCTGTAAAATTGATTTCTGGAATTGCCAACAGTAGGCGCTATCTACAGAAGTCACTGCCTGAAGGGTGCTGGTTGTTACTTTCTTACTTGGTGATACATTTCTCAGACTATGATATTTCAGCATTTGCTGGTGGGTTGGGTTTCCCAGGATTCTGCGGAAAGAGCATAAATTTTAGTAAGTGTGTACATAGTGATGAGTACATTCACTTTCTAGGTGCCAGACTGGCAGAAACGTGTATGTGGGTATTTCTTGCTTAGTCATGGGGAAAATGCAGTGTTCAAAATGGTGGTGCCTAGGCTGACGTGATCTTCCCATATGCCGCAACAGTGAACCAGAATTGTGCACTGTGGAGGGGCAGGGGGATGCGGATCAGGTCCCGGTGCCTGATGAAGTCATTCTTCTCCTGCGTGAGGGCTGCTGGCAGAAATTTTTCTTAACAACTTCAGGAAACATTTTCTATTAGTTTGAGGCTTTTCGTCAAAATAGTGTTAATGAGTAAATTTCCCTCTAGATCATGCTGTTGAAAATGTAGAGTTGTAACTCTGACAATTGCTTTAAGATTTTAACCTAATGCCGAGCATTTCACAAGTTAATTTGGTTGTGCTGAGTGCTGCTAGGTGACAGGTTAAGCAAATGTTTCAACTAGTCAAAATAGTGAGAAGGCTTCTCTGTTCTCATGATAGACCCAGAAATGATTCAGCAAACTGTAAATTAAATAAAGCTTGGGTTTTTTAAGAGCATACAGTTGATTTCTTGTGCACCTAAATGGCCAGGATATAGAATTTCTCCATAGTATGAGCTCTTTCAGGACTCGGACTGAAGGTAGAGAAGCAGCACCCTGTTAATATGCACTGGCACATTAATAATGGCAATGGAAGTAAGTAACGGGGATGAGGTTTGGATGCAAATCCTAAATGTTCTTTGCTGCAAATGATGAGATAAGTTGGGCTACAGGAAAAATCAAATCCAAATGCTAATCAACCAGAGTCATATAACCAACCAACGGCCCACTGTGACTGGGCAAGGGGAAATGTAAGCAGCCTGACAGGTTTCGAGACAGATGTATTTGAGACTCTGGAAGGGAAAGTAGTGGGAAATGACGGGATTTCAATTATTGGGTTGTCAGTAACAGCCAAATCGTGATACCTGTTTAATCAAATTGCCAAGCAGGGAGTATTCTGAAAGAAAACTGTTTGTGGAAGAGATGGGAGGTTTTAAAGCAAGTTGGAGTACTATGCATATTGAAGAACCTGCACAGACTGTCAAGTAAAAGAAGACTTCAGTGATGTTTATGGCTCTCTCTCATTCGCGTGAGTCCTGCTGCAGTGAGGGACTGCAGAGAGGACAGAGGAATGGAGCAAAAAGCCAAAGGCTTTTGGAAATATTATCTTTATGAAAGTTGGACTGCTTTTTAACTACATTTGCAGATGTAGAAGTAGTCATTCGGAGGGCATCACCCTCAACAGGAACACACCAGAACATCAAGCCTAGAGTTAGGAAAGTTTATGTTCTACTTCCTTAATATGACTTGTTTCCTTTATTTAAATGAAATGCTTAATTATCTGGAAAAAAAAGTCCCATCATTTATTTAACACTGATAGGAAACTTAATAAATCCATTCAAGTAATGTTTTCTAAAGCAGGGAATTAATTCTTTTCCCTTTATTTAAAAATATTTCTGTGATCAAAATAATGCTAAATCTAATTGTGCTTGAAAAAGATCTATTTCAACAATGGTAGAGAAGATTAAAATATGTGATGAATGTGAAAGCAATTTGACTAAAAGTTCCCTAAACTGATAAATTCCAGGTCAATGTTGATTCTTTTTCTTCATTTCTACTTGTCCTTGAAAAACGTGAAGTTCCTGTATTAATTCATCACCTAGTTTTGCTAGGATTGATTAGGTAATAACAACTTTGAATCCTACTGGTGCATTATTTAGACCCTTTGTAAATAAGTAATTCATCTCACTTGAGGACTTCTGGTTTAGGAACCGAATACTGTCAGAATACAGATCTATTTCTTTTACAGTCATTTTAAACCACAAGATTTTAATCAGAACTGTGATCTTGATAAGATCTACAAAGGGTTTAATTTTGCTGTGTTGTGATGATTTACTTTTGGTTGCATGTCATGCAACAGAAGTGGTTCTTTATAGAGCCATAATAGCAGGATGGTTTAGTTCACCAGGTCAAAGGAAGCTTAAAACTCTGCTGGTACTTGGTTTCACAGCTGTAAACTTGGGGAATGAAAATGAGAGATTGAAGATAGGGATTGTTTCTCTGATGGGGCTGAATTTAAAAGTTTCTTCTATATAGGCACTCATTCCTGTCTCCGTATCTTGCTACTACCAGCCACATGCGTGAAATAAACACTTCACAAGGGTCCCCATCTTGACAGTAATCTTTTGACCTTATCTTTTGGCCATCTACTGCAAAACTGAAACAGAAATCAATTGGTTTGGTTTTGGGTTTTTTTTGCTTGTTTGTTTGTTTCCTCACCCTCTCCCCTGCTCCCAGTTTGGCTTGTACAGCCTTGGCACGGATACAGGAGAAAGTGAACACCACTCTAGAAATCAGGCCTGCTCAGAGATATTAGATGATAGTAGCACATGCGAAAGTTACTGTAGTTCTACTTTGACCATGCATACTGTAATACCCTGTAGGTCAGTAATACAGTGATGCCTTTGCTAACAACAGGACACAAGCTTGCTATTGAGTTTGCAAGACCTCAGAGCTGAGGCTTGCTCTCTCTGAAATTGTCAGGCTTGGTCTCTGAGTTTGTTGTGACCTGCCTGGAGCTTTGTTTTTGACTTATTTTAGCTGTAATAACAATTTTTCTTCTGACTTCAGAGGTGACTATGGACAGTTATTTTACTTTCCTTATCTTTGCATGGTGCGACCATAATTTTATACAGATAGTAGTAACAAATCGTTATTCTGTGTAGAATGAGACTTTTTTGACTAACATAAGGGTATAGTTTAGAGCTGTACATGTCTGACGCGATAGCAGAGGCCTTAAGAAGTGGGGAGATGGAGTGCAGTGTAGAGGAGTACAGACAGGTGATGATAAGACGTGGGACGTAAACTGGCACTGCTTATGGCTACAAACAACCCACCAGTGGACAGCTAAACACATGCAGACCTGCACCTGGACAAAACGTCTTTGAAGGGTAACAAAGAGAACAAAGAAATAGCATCTAACACATGTAAAATGTGGTTAATATAACCGTAACGTTGCAGACCAGTAAAAAAAAAGATGTAAAAAAAGTCCTAACAAACACATAGAAGTGACACCAAGGGGATTCTAGGTGAGGAAGAAGTCATCATATTCATTGTAATTCATCAAAATGATATTACTACCTGTGAAGTACACCAGATGCTGACATCTTGCCATAGCCCCCCAACCCCCACCAGACTGAAGTGTCCAACTTTAGGACCCAGAGAAGCAGGGGAAGGGCAAGCATAACACTAGGAAAAGAGTGGAAACTATAAGGTGTGTGTGTGTGACAATCTCAAGTGGTTTCTGAAGTTATGATGGTGCGCTTTTGTATTTAACTTCATGGCAGCACTGATTACATACAAGTCTGATTTGGTACCCCAAAGTGATGGAGGGAAAAACCAACAGGAAGGAAACAAACAACTCGATTCCTCAAAAAGGCTTTATTTTGAGCAGGATTCTACATATGGGGTTAAAAATCCTTTAGCACTCCATTTTGGTACTATTGTCTTTTGTACTGTAAGTTGTTCAATGACATCACTGACTGCTTTTTCACCTTGGAGTGTCTCTGTGAAGATAAGTGTTAAAACTCACTTTGATTGTTCTTGAGGGCTGGAATCCCTTTTCAGCACTGTTAAGTGTTGTTAAGGAAGCACACAGGTCTTGATAGAAGCACTTTTAAAAGACAGCAGTTTCTGACTGCTCCTTACTTCCAAACGCTATGGAAACAGCCTGGTATCTGTGCAGCAGCAGCAACAGCCTTACTTCTTGTGAGCTGGTGCTTCGTAACCTTCCAGAGTTTATGCTAGTGCTTTTATTAAACATGGGGATGAACCAAAATGCTGGTGATGCTTTTTTTTTCTTTAAAATGTGCTTGTATATTTTAGATTATACACACAATATTATTTTTAGAAGACTGAGGGTTCAAGTGACAAAACCAACCTTAGGTTGAATATTTTGGGTGATAGGAATGGCAGTAATTTCTTTACTGCTTTTCTGGTTCTCCATTTTCTACCCTTTCTTCTACCAAGTCATATAAAAATAGCCAGGAAATGTTGACCTCTGAACAGGATTGGAAGAATTCTAGGTAAGTGTCAGAAAGCTCTTTTGGACTCAGCATACTAACAAACAGTGTCATCTATCCAGCCACCACTATGGTGGTGATTCCCACCACTGTGCTGTAACAGCACAATGGTCAGTCCTTGAATCCTAACTTTCAGGTCCTCATTGCTAGTATTACATCAGATATATTAGTAACTCTTTCTTATCAGTTTGGTCCATTGTTTTGTAGGCACAAAAACTCAAAATAAGAGGTGTCACTTTATATATATATATGTAAAAATATCATAAATCATAAAATGGTTGGCGTTGGAAGGAACCTTAAGGCTCATCTAGTTCCAGCCCCCCTGCCATGGGCAGGGACACCTCCCACTAGACCAGGCTGCCCAAAGCCCCATCCAACCTGGCCTTGAACACTTCCAGGGATGGGGCATCCACAACTTCCCTGGGCAACATGTTCCAGGGTCTCACCACCCTCACAGTGAAAAATTTCTTCCTAATATCTAGTCTAAATCTACCCTCTTTCATTTTAAAACCGTTACCCGTCGGCCTATCTCTGCAGTCCCTGATAAGGAGTCCCGCCCCAGCTTTCCTGTAGGCCCCCTTTAGGTACTGGAAGGCTGCTATAAGGTCTCCCTGGAGCCTTCTTTTCTCCAGGCTGAACAACCCCAACTCTCTCACATAGGAGGGGTGCTCCATCCCTCTCATCATCTTTGTGGCCCTTCTCTGGATCTACTCCAACATGTCCTTGTCCTTCTTATGTTGGGGCCCCCAGAGCTTGTGCATGGGTAAAAAAGATATTTTACACAAAGGACTTGAATTTTTTCCCTTTGAGTAGGCTCACAATTGACCTTGCATTTATGTTATCACTCAGTCTTTTTCTTCAGATCCTTAACTTTGTTTACAGTTCAGGACAGGCAGTGTTTAGAGAAGAAACTGGAATACGATCATGGAGGTGACTGATGTGTATGGTTCCCATTGGTTGTCAAAGCTAGAGAGCATGTCTGGAGCAAGGTGAAGAAACATAGGAACGGAACGGATAGATGCATGAAGGTAACTCAGTTCTGCATTTGAGAAATGTAAAGATATCTCTTGTGCTTTTGAAGTTCTTTGTGACATTGGACAAATGACTGAGACCAGAAGGGGCACAGACAGGAATTCATTGTGTGTTTCTCATTCCTGCATGCCTGACTCTGCATCCGGGAGTTTCATTTACTGGAGCACTTACATTTGCAGCTGAAAGTGGAAGCCAGCTTGGGAAGGGCAGGCAGTAAAGAAGCTGTCCTAGTCTGGGGTGGAGCAGAGACAACTTTCTATTCAGAGGGGGAGGCTCTTGCTGTTACTTGCTGCTGTGGCAACCAGGGTCAGCTGACTCGGGTGTTTGCCGCATGGAGGGGTCCCACCTGTGGGGAGGAGTGGACAGGACAGGTGACCCAAACTGACCAACAGGGTATTCCAGCCCATCTGCCACGCTCAGTATAAAAACTGAGGGACCAAAGGGTCAAGGCATCTTCAGTGGCTGGTGTCTGAGGAGGACTCTGTCTGTTTGTCTGCCTTTGATCCCAATCTGTGCTTTCCTGAATCTAGATCTGGAATCCAGTTCCCATCGAGTTCCAACTGAGTCCAGTCTAGAACTTCCCCAGTGCTAGCTGGTGACATCTCCCTGGGAGCTTGATATGCATTTATATATATATTTGTATATAATGTACCTATTTCACGATTTCCTTTTTATTTTATTATTAATATTTCATTAAAGTGTTTTAGTTCTTTCTAAACTCATAAATCTGATTCTCTCTCTTCTTCATCTCCTTGGTGGGGGAGAACATCTGTTGTCTTGTCAGTGGCCCATCTGGCCTAAACCGCAACAGAAGCACACGAGAATACTAGCAATTCTGGGAACGTTAGTTTCTTCAGATCTAGAAGTATGCTTATAAATTCAATCTGAAATCCTGATGATTTGGATTTAATGTTTGCTTTAATTCTCCTCATTTAGAAGAAAATAGCTTAATTTTATTTTGCTTGTAAAACTGTAAATTAATTTAATTGCTGTTTTTTGAAATATTTCAACTAAAACTGAGTTTAAAAATTCCCTATGTATGTTCATTCATTAACGGATTTGTCATTAATTATAGCAAGAACCACATGCTGAGTAGAGAAAAGTACAAAGACTCTATATAGTTTTTTAAAAATGAAAAAACTGTAAACATTCAGTGATCATAACTATTGTTTCTTCAGTGAAACATACACTTGGAATTAGATCACAGAGAAGATAATATTTTGAGATTGTACTAATAAATGGATCTGTTTTTTTCAGGGACAGGGACTTGTCTAATGTGGCTACGTCCTAGTATATGCAACTAGATAGAAGGACCTAGCAAAATTTCAATTATCATGCGCATTTGTGATAAAACTCAATTTTCACATTTTGCTTCAAAAATTTACATTTTTTGAACTCTGTATTTCAGTCAATTATTAAATACTATAACTTTGATATAAGAGTTCTTTCCATTTAAAAAAATCCAAACGCCCAAAGATGACAAACTTGATCGATTGATAGGTTCTTAGTGAAACTAAAATGCTGCCTCTAAAATGGAATACAGGCTTCTCTTTCTGCAAAGTTTTGGGTTTTGTCTGTTTCATTTGGAACAATTATGGCATAAATGGTTCACTATGTTCAGCAGTAGCTTAGTTTTAGTTTTTAAAGTCTTGGTGAGAGTAAGTCACAGCAAAGTAAGCCATCTATAGAGGAAATATTTCTAAGTGAAGGATCTAACGTTGTGTCCTCTAAACTTAAAACTACTTTTTTTTGCAGTGTTGAGGCTTTGTGTTCACGTTGAGGAAACACCTCAATAGATTTTATAAGGCTTGATGTTTAGGTGCTTGCTTGTGGCTCTGGTACAATGGGATATTGGAAAGTTACTGAGTGGAACAACACACAGTGCTTAAAAATAGGTGAGGAACAGCAGCCAGACTAAAATGTATACATTAGCCAAGGGTCTTATATGTATGCATTTGATATCTTCTGGAGAACACACTTGTAGCAGATGTCTTTGTATTATGCTAATGTTTACAACCTTAACATTCAAAATCATGAGATGCAAGGATTTGGACTGGTCAGCTGTGGACCTTCACTGCTCAAGTTCTATGGTAAAGAGCAACAGCTGGCAGTAAGCATGTGTGGTTAATCCTGATGGACTCACCACTACAGATGGACTCTTGACCTGCTATAAATGTGTAATCCCTTTTTCTTTTTTAGACTGCGTAGCCAAACATCCATATGAACAACTGGCTAGAGTGTACATGTGTCATTTTGGAAAGTGAGATATGAGTCCTCAGTGATGAAAAGTGTTTCCTTCCTGTACTAAGGTTGCATCAGGCATTTTGGTACTTGGTTCTTATTTGGGTATTAAATAATCCCGACTATCGTTAATATTCCTTCTAAATTCTGACCCCACCTTTTTTGCTTTACTCGGTTTGGTCAGCCAGTTCCAGGAAGAGCAAGTCAAACACTAGCACTGGACAAAAGACAGGGCAAAAAATCAGTACAGTCACTGTAATGCCAGCACGTATTAGTGACACATTCTCTTCATGTTCCATCTGGAAAAATAAATCATGGCATATTCCACTGAATACGCTTCACTTGAAGAAAGTACCCATCTGCACACCTGTACATACATGAAGTCACCGTAACACAGAGCAAGTAAAATTATGTGAATTCATTCCAAAATTCATATGGGATAATTAGAAATTTTTTATGAGTCATAAGTGAGCAGCAAGGGGAAAGCAAGGATCATCTCCCTTAGAGAGCACAGAGAACATTTTAATTAAAACAATAAACTTTATAGTATAGATTGGAGATAGCACTTTAACGTACTGCTAATACCTAAGTGCGAAGGCTGCACAATAATTTAAAGGTGGCAGTTTCGATTTAGTATAACTCTTTGCACAAAGAGATAGTGAAGAGAGTAATCAATTATCTAGTGCTGAGGGTTACCAAACAAGGCTGAAGTGACAGCAAAAGGCAATGAATGCACAGTGGGAAAGGCAGGTTTGCAAATGTAAAGGCTTAGATACAAGTACAACAAACTAAGTGAGTAATGGTGTGTATGGTAACAAAAATCAGATGCTGCTGACATATGCCTCTTGCTGTCTGTGCTGCTGAACATTGATAGAGATGCTGAGTATTTATTTATAATGATGGCTTCAATTGCCACATGGAGGAAGGGAAGGTTTGGGATAGTTACGTTACTAACACTTTATAACATATGCATTAAGCTACCACGAACATCACTAATTAAGTCAGGAGTGAGATAGGGATTTTAAAAAGCTGGTGATTAGTGCTGTGGCTGAGTATCAAATGCAGCGGTTGATTAGGTGCCATGTATGTGAGTGGCTACGTGAGTGGTTTTATTAAAAATATGTGAAAGAGCTCCATCGATTCCTTTTTAGTACAAGGTTGGTGGAAACATGCAGTTTGTCTCTTAGACTAATCACAAAAAAACATTAATTGGCCTAGCAGCAAAAAAAAATTGGCTTAATTTTTCTTAGATTACTCTGATGCAGCAAAAAGCAAGTAAAGAGTGGGCAAGAGACTGAGAAATTACATGTGCTTTAAATCAAGGCAGAGTGGGAAGAAATAGTTCTCACAAGTTGACTTTACTCTTCAGTAGCCTAATACTCTTCCTCACATACTGATGCTTTGATTTTATCAGAGCTGACCTATGTTTACTTGTCTTTTGCAAGGTTTCATCTTCTCGCTTTTCAGCATCAGGGGAGTATGAAGAAACTAGCATGACTAGGGTAAAAGAAGTTGGTATGTATTTATCTTCCACAATAGATGGAATTAAATGGTAGAGATTCTGAAGGAGAGAAGCAAGAGTTTTTTGCAAATTTACTACATCAAAGAGGAGGTGTTGAATGAAGGTATATATTCTTGAGTCCCACCAGTGGCTGCTATCGCTACCCCAGAAAAGGGGGGTGGCTGAATTTCTGATGGTTTGGGCTATGGGGTTTGAGAGCCAAAATATGGAGGCCCATGTGGCTCTGAGAGCTGCACCGTCACTTCAGAAGGATAGAGGTGTAATCAGTTACAATTGGAAACGGCAACCAACAATAAAGAATGAGCGCCTTCATTCAGTAGTAATAAAACAGACTAAAATGGAAAAGCATGCTATGTGTTGAAGAAATTGCTTACGCAGCTTTAACAGGCAGTGTTGTCTATTGAGTCATGTGGAGCTCTGTTTCAAGATTTATTAACCTCAGAGCTTACATATATCTAGTTCAACAAGCTAACCTAAGTGAATGAAATCCCTCTATAAGCATTAAGTCCCTGATTTAACATTTCTGCTCATAACACAGGTGCATGTTCACACATCCAGAACACCCAGGCTGACTTCTCTGAATATCCTGTCTTTGAATTGGAAGTTAAGAAATTCTGCCTCTGTCATTTGGTCGTGTTGTTGAAGCTAAAGAAAAGTACTTCTGTCAGTATTAAGAGTGTCATGCCTTTGACTGTGATGGAGATTATCCTCTTGTATCCCTCTACACACTAGTGCAGAAGAAAAGAAGATTTAGCTGAGGCTTAGGCAAAAATCTGTAATTCCCCCAAAGAATATAGTATATGTTTAGCTAGACCTTTTAAAAATGACATATTGACACTTTACACTTCTCATGTAACACCAAAAATGAGGCGTATGTATGAATGAAACCCAAACACTAGAGTGAAAAATACTAAAAATTATATCATTCCCTAATAGACTGTCTATAAACATAAAAGAAATCATGGACAGTAATAAATATTCTAAAATTATGTAGTTAGCAATAAACAGCTAGGGAAAAAGTTTGTGCTTTGCACTATCCCTTACAGTTATATTAGCTGTTTGGTCCTGCTATTTCAAAGTGTCTTTTGCCAAAGACACTTTTTATTCACATTCAGATGTGGGTGTCTTGGAACATGTGGCCAACACAGAGTACAGCGATTGGATAAACATTATGTTACAGAGCTAAGTCCAGTGAAGCAATTTCAATTTGCTGTCAAATGGATGACCATCTTACATCTGTGTAGTTAATTTCTGAGGATGAGGTACTTGCTTGAATTTTTTTTCTTACCAAAAAATGCATTGCTACCTTATGATTTTTCTGGTAAACTGTGACCAAGTTTCTCTTTCTAGGAAACTAGAGGGAAACTGGGGGAGCCTGCCTGAATCTTCAGCATTTAAAACATGAGTATTATAATCCTGGCTAAAACAATTCTGTCATTGTATAGCATGAAGATCAAAGGGCTATCTACTGTTTTGTCAAATTGCCACTGGCTTCTGGTGAGAAGCTAATTTATGGTTGGGATCCATGACAGGCACAAAAGTAAATGAAGAATTTATAGTATTTTCTACATTGAAGGAAACCCAACAAGTTAGGCTTCTGAAAAACTCTCACTCCATGGCTCAGGTGCATCAGTTCTGCTTTTCTCATGGATTAATCTATTGCGAATGAAACAAGTGAAAATAGACTTTGCTACTGCTAGCAGTTGTGTTATATCCAGTTCCTTATAAAAGAGTTGTTTAACAAAAAGATTGAAAAAAAACTAAAGGGAAGAAAGTAATTATATTCTGTTATGATGCAACCAAAGGAGTAGTGGCAGAAATGTGTGAAATGCGTAAAGAATGAGAAAAGAACCATGAGGCTTCTGGATGGTGTCGTTCACAACATGCTCTGTGTCCTGCCAAAGTCCCGTGACTGTTAATGAGTTTCATACATTTAGGAATATAGACAGATTGAAGTATGAGAGCGAGGGAAGAAGATAGGCTGAGGATGCCATGGATACACAGTGGGCAGTTATCACAGAACAAGAATTTAGGGATTAGTGGACTAACTATGTTACATAAAGAAGGTATCAAACTAGCAATTGAAAATATTGCCTGCTTATACGGATGTGGTTTTATAAAAGCAAGAGTACTTGCTTAGCTTCATCACAGCATTAGAAAGTCTAAGGATATGTATATGTTAATATAAAATCAGCTCTGCTTGTTCATCTGCTCTATTTAGATGCGTTTTTAGAAAAAATATGAAGTCCTTAAAATCATTCATTTCCTAAACATCTCACTTCATAAATATGACTAGTATGTGGCCTTCTATGTATTTTAAAATCCACTGGCAAAATCAAATACAATTCTTGTCTTTCTGGTATTAGTCATCACAGAAGTAGAGGCTACATTTCTGTGTTTTAAATTGTATGTACACCGATGGTATTTTTGAATTATTTCCAGCTCCTTAGGATAAAATATGTTATAGATACATATGTGTAAAATAATTTCTAGTTTCCGTTTTGAAGTTTGCATAGGAAATATTGGGAAAAAAACCTAGTACAAGCATTAATATGAACAAAGTATTAAGGATAACTTTTTTCCTGTTTGCAGAAGAGTTATCTAAACTGAGATTTTTGTACAGTTAAATGAAGCAGCACTCCTACTGGAGAGCAGGAGTAAAAGTAACTTGTGCTAATTGAAGCAAATCTTTCCCCAGCTTATACAGGAGGAAAATAATCCATTTTTGTACCCTTTTTGGTAAACTAAGTTTATGAGTGCATTACTTGCAACAAGATATTAGAGAATTCATGTGTGAACGCAAATACAACTGTGGAAAACACTTAAAGCTATCACTTAAAGAAAGGGCAAGGTTACAATTTCAAAGGACAGAATGGGAATTCTTTCACATACTTTCCAGCCAACAGAGGTAAAACTTGACACTTCACCCATGAAAATAAAGGAGAGAGACAAGCAGTAACAAGAAATTGCTGAAAAGGATTCTTAATTTGCTTAAGGTCTGGCCCTGGGGCTGTTGTAAACCAGTAACATTCTCCTGAAGCCAGTAGCAATGTGACCTTTTTGCACTGTAACGTTGCTTGTGTTTGACAGAGGAGAGGAGAATGGTACAGCTCTGGGTGTCAGGGCCCCGCGTGCTCTTCTCCTGCCTGGGACTTTCCTGTCTGTGTCCAAGGCTGGCTAACTGAGAGCTGCTGTGAAGAAAGCGAGAAGAAGCCTCAGGAGGGGCTGCCTCTCCTTCCGTTGGGTGCAGCTTTTAAGAAGAAACACTAGCTTCCCCTTGTAGCTGCTTTGCAACCCTGCCTGTGCCTGATGGTCTCACTGACCTGTGGGCAGATGCTCATCCTGTCCCCAGGGGGATGGGTCCTGGCTGCCAGGCCCTGCCATCACCCACCCTGTGGAGCCCCCAGTGCTCCCAGTCCCAGGGAGCCCCTAACCCCATGGTGCCTTGACACTGGGAAACACAGGAGTAGTCTATGCTGGTGTAGGCGGGCTCTTGACCAGCAGCGCAGTGGCTTGCTGTTCAAGCTGCTCGCTGGGAGTGCAGCTTCTGAATCAGAGCATCGGCTCTTCAGGGGAGTCAAGTGGTTGCGTTCAGTCGCTTTGGCAGCACGAAGTCCTCCGACTGTTTTGAATCTGACATTTTGAATTTTTTTTTTTTTTTTGATATTTTAGTAAGCCAGATCACAATTCTCTGTTGAGATCTACCTGCATTTAACCTGAGGATGAGAAATCTCAGAGTTATCTATGCTTTTGATCACATAACCATAACTGAGAAAAGCACCATAGTCACATGAAGACGCTGACGAATCACAGACTCTGGGTATTGGATTATAATTTACACTATAGTACTGTTGGCTGGTTTTGTGTGTCTGTGTTTTTTAAGCTTCATATTAGTTCGTACTGGGAATTTACACCTTTTATTAGAGTTATTGGATTTTGAGACTATTTAAAAGAAAATGCCCGCAGTTTATGAGTAACGTGGCTGAGGAAGGCTGAATTCATACTGTATTCTTTTGGGACTCTGTATCAAGAGAGCTTTTGCTGAATGTGAAGAAAAGTAATTTCACACAGTAAAGCTGGCGCCAAGCCCAGTTTCTTTATGGAAGTAAGATAAGTGAAAATCAAGATACAGATATATTTAGAAGTTGATCACATAACTTTTTTTCTTCCCCCTGCACCCCCCATATATCAGCTGCTAAATAATGTTATTAAGGATAATTCCAGTCCCTTTACTAAACCAGATTTTATTTGAAGGAAAAGTGGTCTGTGCTCCTGGGAGCAATTTTGTAGTCTAAAATGTCTTTCTCTGAAGTGTTTATTGAAATGGAGAAATTATTCCCTGTATTCTCCCCATTTGGAATGGAAAGCTACTCTAATACGGTGAATGACCCAAGGAAATGAAGAGTGCAGAGCAAAACAGTTTTTGATGAACGTGTGGGAGATGCAGGTGCAGGAGACAGACAGTAGAATCGTTTGAGGAAATGGGAACATGAAGTGCAAGTGTATGAAGAGACAGAAATGACCACATTTTTCACTGGCAGAATAATGATGACAACTTGAAAAGTTGTTTAGGCCAGTGACATGCAACACTTTAGGCACTTGTGTGTTGACCTGTCTGTGGATCAGCTCCTTGGAGAGATTATCCGGTTCCTCCACTTCTTGAGAAGCCCAACCGTCGGGGAGGGAGACTTGAAGTCTGTTGGGTGAGTTCAGGAGAAGAACTTCTAAACAGTGAAGCATTATTAATATGATATTTTGAGATCCGTGGTATTTTCAGATATCATTTTCTTTATTAAGAACAATCTTATACCAAATGTTGAGGTTTCATTATTTTATAGCTTGAAGTTGAAGTTAGGACCGTGACTTATGTGAGCAAGGTCTTCTGGAAACTGCAGACATGCAGGACAACAGTGGAGATTGTACCCTCACAGTATGCACTACTCAGACTCTCTTTTATCCTCATCATTTCTGTCCTGTGGCAAATGATAATTTGCAGTTTATGAAGTACTTCAAGAAAGACAGAGCTGTAGGCTCAGGAACATGATAATCTTGGGGAGTGTCTTTGTATTACCTTTCTGCCAAGACTTAACTGGGAGCAACAAGGGGTAGGTACAGATTTTGGAGGTCTCTAATACACACCATTTTGTGCTCCTGATCAGCATCCTTGGAAAGCTGAAACATTGTGAGATACTGGTGAGACAAGCTACCCCCATCCCCACCTCCAAAAAGGAAATCAAATGGCTTGTTAGAAGTTTTTCCTTTTTTCCTTTCAATAAATTTAGCAGTAAGATAAACAGGCTAATGAATATTAACTAAATATTCTGTTCCCAAAGTATGTCTCTAGTTATTAAAAAATCCTTCTCTGCGGCTGATCTACAAGGCAAGCTCTCACTCAAGAGTTTGTGATTGTCAGGTCCCATATCCTCTGACTAGCACTACCTTTCACCCAAGGTACCACTTGCACTAAGAGGTAGGTGGCCACTCGAGCTCAGCTACATACTGCTGTTCGAGCTCTGTTCTTCACCCTCTGGCTGGGGCCGTGCTCAGATAACTGCTCGGACAGCCTTTGCAACCCCTGTTCTTCAATTAGCTCTGTGTTAGTAACGGCTGCTGTACTGTACAAGGTGACATACCATCCCTGGTAATCCTCCCCTGCCAAAGAAAACCCCTCCTGAAAGAAGCCTCGGCTCCTCCAAACCACCTCGCTTCAACAGGCTGCTTTTCAGTTTGACTTTTGGCTTTCATGTCTGCAAATTATATTATAGATTAGGGTCAATATTAATCCTAGGCACATTTGGGCATATTTAATTGGCTCAGATGTTCATGTATCTTTGCAATTATAAAGGTTAGTGACAAAACAGAAATTTCATCAAACACTGTAAACAAAACTCTAGTTGCATGTTTCAGACCTGCTCATTAGTCTTATTCATTTCCCTTTCATGTCATCACAACCACCTCAATTGATTTCCTCCCTTCTTCCCTGGGACTCTGCATATAGCTGTTTTTCTCTACTATACCTCTGTTACCTGGCTTATATATGGCATTTTTGAATGTTTCTTTTGGGGGGGGGGGAAGAAGGGTGTTCCTAAGCTTTCAAGAAGACTAGTGACGAAGCAATGGATGTTTACAAGGTATGATCATCACTTTTAGAACAGGATTGTACCCTGTTTGGGGGAAAAAGATTAAAAAGAAATTAAAAAAAGGTAGGAAGATAGGCAAGGGCTTGTTTTTAGTGGTAGATTAATGGAGGTAAAAGCTATTCTAGAAGTAGGGCTGCTAAACTTGACACAAGACACTGGCTTTTGTCTAAGCCTCCACTTTGTTATGAATCCAGGTGATACAGCGAGTAAATCCTTAGCTGGTTTTGGCTTGGGTTATTTTGTTGTTTTTTTTTTTTTTTTTTTTTTTTTTTTTTTTTGGTTCAGTTGGAATCAGTAAGAAAACGTCTTCATGTAAATTTAAGTATATTGCTATTTGTAATTTTACAGGACAAGAATGGCTTACTAATAGCTTTCTTTTTTCTGAAGTATGACTTGACTATTGCTACCTTGACCTGTTTTTTCAATGGCATATATTACTGAAAATGTAAGGGTTACAACAGCTGTATGTTTTGCCTAATGCAAAGTGTAATGGAAGGAACATGTAAGACAGCTTATAAGTATTATAGTGCTGTTGGCATGATGCTAACCTAACAATACTTAAGATGTAATGGGGTTGTTTTCTCAGGTTTAAGTCCATAGGCTTATTATATCTGGTTAAGGTTAGTGCTTTCATGATTATTTCTTTGATTTAAGCATTATCTGGAGGATAAATTGTATTAGGAATGACTTCAGGTGTAGAAAAAAAACATTGTTAAACTTGAATGGGAAAGGTGTTTCTTTAGAAATGCAAAATGAATTATTTTTTTTTTTAAAAAGCAGCTTGGGAGATGTCTTGGAATAGTAGAGAAAACCAGGATAAGAGTATGGAAAACTTTGCTGTCCATGCAAAATAATTAAGCCAAAAGTCATAAGAAAAGCTGTGTTAAAAAAAAATTAATTAATCCTTTATATTTAGACAGATTTTAATGAAATTGGGACTGCATCCATTGTTGTTATGCATGACTGCAATATTAGTGATACGCAG
Source organism: Dromas ardeola (assembly GCA_013398915.1). NCBI lineage: Eukaryota > Metazoa > Chordata > Aves > Charadriiformes > Dromadidae > Dromas > Dromas ardeola. The sequence continues at coordinate 32,760 of VYZM01010530.1, read as the reverse complement.
TTAGTTGTATATTATGCCTGAAATATAAATGGTTAATAATGTTATTGAGGACAATCAGGAAGATTTAAGGAACCTCAAGTGTGTTTATGTGTCTTCGTATCAAAGCTCGGTGAAAGTTAGCTGAAGGCAGCTGCGTCTTCATGCCCTCTTCTTCAGTCAGTATCTTGTTGTTCACTGTCACAGTGACAAATGAAAACATTTCATGGCAGCAACTGTCAAAAGCCCTCTTGTGAGCCCTGCGTTTTCTTTCTATTTCTCAGTCAACAGCTGCCATGAAATATGAGTGCATATCAGTAAGCTACAACTCTGTGATCAAATGGGCTAGCTGTTAGTCACTGGCTGGTGGCCATTTAAATGGTGAATGATGGGCTTCAGTTGGCCATTTTTCACTGAAAGAGGAAATAAATCTCTCTTTATAGGCTACCTCATACTACAAACATGGAATATTTATCTGTGACATAAAAGCCTATTCAAACAGTGCAGTGTCAAACTCACTATAAATGGATGTGCTGACTGACACATAAAAAGGTGCTTGGCCTTTATCCTGCTGGCTATGAAGTTTCCAGCAACTTTGTCTTTCCTGGCATCCATGTAACTTAGAAAAGGAATGTATGCACATTTATTGTGGTGTATGGTACTGGTCTTAATAATTAGTTCCTGCCTGCCATCCTGTTTTTCTTCTATTTCTTCCACCCAGTCCTCCATCTTCTCTTACCTGGCTACACAGGACTTTAATTTAATGGAAAATGAGTTAATGCATTTCTGGCCATAAGCAAGCAGCGCTGCTGGGTGGGAAGTACGAGTCTGGAGTGGGGCATAACATTCTTCAGGGAATGAAAAGTGTGTGCTGAGCATTAGTGTTAGTATATAAAACAGATGAAACTTCCTGGGAAGTGAATTTGTAGGTTGTCCAGCATGAAATAAGAAATTAATTTATAACATAACATAAAGAAAGAAAAAAGACATCTGGAAATCATCCAACTCATCTCTTTTATAATGTCACTGCTTTCTCCTGATGAATATCCAGCAAAAATCCATGTACGTTGTATTTTGTTGATGGTCACTAAAGTGAAGATAGTAAATTATTCTAATGAATGGAAAGTAATTTGATATCAGCTGGTGTTGCAGAAATAGATTAGGTTGTTATTGATCATTCACTCTCAAGGCTAAGAAGTTTTGGAGGAGTATTCAGCCTGTCAGATTTGTCCCTCTGCTCTCCCTTCCTAGTTCCTGTTCTTTGTCATGGAAAAGAGTTCAATATTATGATAGCAATTTTTTTTTTTTTTTTTTCAGTTTTAGGAAGATAATTGTAAAAGAGAGAGTGGATCTTTTGATAATAATACAAAATAAATCTACTAGTAGTTAACTGCCCTTCAAATTAATGATTTGTTTTATTTACTTGTAGATTTTTTTGCATTATGTAATACTTGCCAAAAGCTGATTTCTGGAAAATCAACCCAAAATAACACTTTGACCAATTGAATCATATCTGACCTTGTTTGGATGGCAGAGATTTTGACTCGAGGCCTGGAGTTTTTATGGCAGTATTTACATCACTTTGGTATTTTCAACAGCAGTGTTGGGACCTTGTTTGTACTTGTAGCATCTCACAACGAGGTCCAACTTTTCATATTTCAATTTGCCCGTGTCAATGAGAAGGGAATTTTCTAATCCAACTACCAAAACAAAATTTTATAATTGGATAATTTTACTCAATCTTCAAAATTTCTTTAAGAATGTCCTGTATATAAGCTTAACATTATCTTCTTCCCTCATATCTTCCATTAACTCTAAAAGAAAAGATACTGATGAATCTCAGTACAGTACGGCAAGCTACTTTTAGTCACTTTGAGGTGAATTAAAAATCCACAAGTTTCAGACTCTAACCCTTGTGAAAAATGGACACAATCAACATTACTTTTGTCTTTGGTCATGCCATAATTTAGATTGGTATGATTTCTACAAACCTTCATCATTTGGAATATACTAATCCTATGATACGGTGCCAAAGCCATCTCTAACGTAAGAGTACGTGTGGGTCAGCACAGACCCCAAACTGAGCAGCAAAGCCAGAATGGCAACAAAGCCAGCATCGCCTGGAGCTCTGATGTGCATCATCAGTCTCTAGGATGGGGGTGGTTTCTTCAAACTTGACTAAATCATCAGACTTCACAGTCGGTTGTCAAGAGCCCCAGTGCCTTCGTGGACACCCACCGCAAACCCTAGAGACAAAATGTCTTGCATATTTATGCAAATTCATAAAGACAGTGCTTAGTCATGTTGCCAGGTTGAGCCTAGATAAGAGAGAAAAGAAGTCTCTGGTGGATAAATCATGAGATACTGCAGGATATAAAACCCTTCAGTGTTCATTCAGGCTGGGAATAGGATTTGTGGAATGAAAAATGCAATGCTGACCTTGGTATTAGAGTAAAGTTAGAAAAGCTTGAAACAGGCCCTGGAGCTACGTGAACTGTTTCTAAAGACTTTTTTATTGTGTGTCAGAGGTAAACTGACTCACATCACTCGACTTCTTCCATCTGGGAAGATGTACTTCTCATTGCCATCACTGACATATTTCTTCTCAGTGGTTCAAGCAGAGATATCTTTGCTTTCAGTGAAAAAAAGGCCTGATATATTTTTCTCATATTTAAAGTAGGGAAAGGGGCAAAGTAGGGAAGAGAAAAAAGGGAGAGGCATACACACTGATCTTCACAATTGAAAATCAAAATTATAAGTTCAGTAACATTTTGACATCCCTTTACTTCAAGCTGTAGTCCGGTTTATATGTCTCAGCCAGCGTATGTTTTAAGTCATAATACTTTAATATATATATACATTTATATTTATATGTATATATATATGCAATTAGCAGAACACACTCAAGTTTTATACAATACTGTTGTCCAGACTGACCTGGCAGAGAGCTTTCACAATGAGTTTTCACTTATCAGAAGTCTTGGAAGAAAGGGAAGACTCTCACTTCTGTCTTTTACAGGGAGTTCCACTGGTAACACCACAGTCATTTTGAGTATTGAGCCTGGGCTTAACTGCCTGTTTTGGTCATGCTCTTAACCGCACTATTACTCTGTGGCTTAATTGCAAGCAGTTAACACCATGTGCAACTAAGACCTTCTTCAGATGAGTGACTATGAGGCGCATTGTTAAAGAGTTACAACACTACATCATGGTTAAGTTTGTTATGCTTTCTGGTCTTTAAGCCTGCCTTGCTGATGTGCCACATGAAGCACCAGTCTTGAACTTTTTAGTATTGCTTGGCCTTAGGCCTTATTAGCACTGAAGATAGGATGGATGATATGAGTACGAATCTGAATAAGAAATGAAGTCACCCGCTTGCATGATCTGGGTATATGTAGTACTCAGTGATGCAGATTTAGAAATTTCTCTTCTTAGGTTTTGAGTAAGATATTGAGAGTAGCATACTATGCCATGAAATGCATTAAACAAATTATGATCTTCAAGGTAAATACATATGAAGGAGTTTTTCATTGTTCCTGCATGTGACATTAGCATATGTGTTAGTTATGAAACGCCTGTAAGTCTTCAGCATATGCTAATTACAGCAAGGCCCAATATTTGTTAGGAATAATTTATTTTCATCAGCTTGGAAAAATGGGTGCCAATCTGCTACCTCAACATTCTTAACAATTTAAATTTGTTCCATTGATTCTTAGTCAAATCCCCAACCTTTAGTTTCAACTATTGAAATGTGAGTCTGTGGCAGCAAATCACTTTAAAAATGCATTTGCCAGACATTCAAATTTTTTTTTATTAGCTAATGAATTATGTTTTGAACAAACATATTATTTACTGGCATGTGAAATTATAGTTCTTCTTGTACCTATATTTAGATCCTGTCACAGGTGGTGATGAATGAATGGAAAATAAAAAATATGATAACTATATTTAAGCAGGAGCGGTGCAGGGAAAGGAATTGGAGCAATTCAGTATAATATAAGATTGAAGAGAAACAGTAGCAAATGGATTAAATACAAATGTAGGTTATATGAGATTAATCTGTCATCTGTTGCAATATAACTGATTGTCTGGATGATATAACTGATTGTCTGGAGGAAAGAAATGTGGTAGATCCGAATCACAGAGATTTCAATAACTCATATCATATGCTATCACAAAGAAAAAGTCTTAGTTCAAGTTCGATGACATGAAGACTGTTATGAAACATGTTTTAGTGGGTGCAGGTGAGAAGATGTGATATCTGCTGAAAAGAACATGTGGCAGATTTGAACATGACTTACAAGTGGAATTCCTTAAGAACTGCAGGCTGACCATACTAGGGAGAAAAAGAAAATTAGAAATAGGTTAATCAAACTTGTTGATTCAATAAAGTTAGAAAGCTCATGTATAAAGAAAGGGTGTGGATTTTAGACATGATGAATTGGATGGTTTTGAGGAACACGGTATTAGAAATTAGATGAAAATGAATAGTATGAAATCCAAGGTCATTCATATGGAGACAGGGAGAATTTTTATTAGAAGCAGGAAACTTATAATTTGGATATAAATAACGGCATAAAAATCTGTGTGCATTTATTCAATTACATATTGAGTCTGAATTGCCCACGTGATCTATCTTTGCAAAATGTAATAGTGACCTTATGTTATATCAGGAAAGTTGTTTCCAGGAGAAATGGCAAAGTATTAATGACATTCTGTAACGCACTGGCAGGAGACCTCATCTGGAATACTGAAAAAATGAATTAAAATTGGAACAGATTCAGGAAAGGTTTACAGGGATGGAGAACCTGAAGATATGGTTATGCTTCTGTCATTTGTGAATGTGGCTTTGGTAGGTATGTGCTAGTTAGTGCAAATCTTAATAATGTCAGAGGTAAGTGTTGTAGAATCATCTCAGAGTTCGGGATAAGATGTTAATTCAGGTTCTTGGCAAGCTTTACAGCCCCCACTGATCTGTATGACCATGAATAATTTTAGTCTGGAAACTGAAAATGGTTACCAGCTATTTGAGTGGAAGGATTCATGATATCCTATCTGGTAAGATGAGAAGAGGTAAGTGCTGAATCACTTTTAAGACTATACCTGATCAGTTAATGAAAAAAAAAAATATTCTCCTGTTTTGCCTAGACAACAGAGAATTACACTTACCAGACAAGAAGGTACTTACCATTCCTTTGTTTGTGGTTTGTAGGATAGGATGCCCCTAATAGTAAAATTACTAGAGAGAGAGGAGAAACATATTCTTTATCTCTGTGGGTATTCAACTCTTACACATTGCTAATATTGTCAGCTGCACTTTAGAAATGCAGTTTTACCTGGTATGGCAATTTCAAAGTTTGACTTCAAAATATTGTAATAGAATACCTTACTGAGTCTCTAGTTTGGTACTATTCATAATGATTTTGTAATCATTACAGAATTTAACCAAGATGATGCTGAAACACAAAACAATCCCTCTAGGATTATTAAAAACAGAAACAAGGTCCAAATTTCACTCTTTCTGAGATACAGAATGTAATGTTGCATAACAAAAGAAGGAAAACAAGGCTGTTAAATATATGCACCTAAGACTACACTCTATTTTGAGAGATCATGAGCATCTTCAGGTGCTACAGTTGTAAAACTCTGTGTAATTGCCTGTTTTTCTCACCCAGGTTTTAAGTTTTGATCCTTGGTCATTCCTGTCATAGCTGAAAAAGATCCGTTCGTACCCTATCACTTATGCAACTGGTTATGTTTGCTTTATCTTCAGTCAGTCAGCTCCAATGATTTGGACACATTCAACAAATTCTCATCTTCACCTACATTTGATGGAAGAGACATCAGCAATAATATGAGCTGGAGTAGCCACATTCACAAAGTAGATTCTACGCTACTTAAGATATATGAGGTTGAGAGCAAATTTAGTTAGACTTAAACTAATAAAAGGGGTGGGTAGGTAAATAAAGTGCTGAAAACAGTTTTATTTTCCATGGTAACAGGCACAATGCAGCTTCTGAGAATATAATGCTGAAAGAAGAATAAAACACAAAAAAGAGAAAAACTGAGCAGCCAGGGTGAGGATACCAGTATAGCAATAACTTCCTTGACATTTTTATTAATCTTGTCAGCTTGAATCATAGAATTATAATTGTATTACAATTCTATGATGTTAATTAAAAAAAAAAAAAAGGTGAATTTTCCTCTCTCACTTGGTGCTTCACAACATACAGTGGCAGAACATATTTTTGTCAAATATACAGGATTTTTGTCTAGGAGCCACTCAAACTTGCAAGTCCAATGATGTAATATTTCATTTCCTCTCTCATGCTGTCTTTTATTTGGAGAAGAAACAAGTGGTGGGTTTGTTTGTTTGGTTGGTTGTTTTTTTTTTTTTCTCAAATACAACTAAAATATCTTTTCAGAAATGTTTTAATAAATGTAAGTGGTATGATTTTCCCACAGAGTGGCATAGCTAATAGGTTTCATTGACGTTTGCTGGCACTAACAAAGCGCTGAGACTGAAGAGGAGGTCCTGCCTCTGGAGGTACTGGACTGCTGCACACACCTTCTTTGACAGGTTCCTCCGTTTGTCTGACCTTTTCTGTTCCGTTGCTTCCAACATGTTCAAATCCTGCTTCTTCTGACTTCCCAGATTTCAGGCATCTTGCAGTATTCTCACATCCACACTCTATTTCTTCACAAGGTAAATTTTATCTTCGCTCTTGTCTATTTTCTTGTCCCGCTAATTTACAGTTGGCTCAACTCACAATAGAAAACCCATTTTTCCTCATCCCCATCACCTTTAGATTAATGGGTATTCCTCCTGTCTATTCATCCTTACCAGCTCCCCTAATCTTTTCACAGAGGTTTAGCACTTTCCTTCATATTGAAGCTTCATATGTGTTATTTTGGCTTCAGTGGTGCATTGTGGAGAGGGACAGGTAGCCTTCTAAATTGTATCCGATGCAGAAGGAAATTTTGGAAAGTGTGATTTTTAAAGTTCAGCAGAATGCGCAAGTTTGACAAAGCTGCAAGCAACTGAAGACTGGTGCCAGTCTTAATAGTACCATATTCCAGTTGTGACCAAAAACATTAATTATGAGATTGTGCACTGTATTTCAGCTGTAGTCTATGTAAAAATTAGTTAACCATATAGCTGAAATTCACTGACTGGCATCTCTCATTGGAGAGATCTGAGAGCAAACACATTGTGGTTATGGTATTTCTGTCATACTAAAGAGGTTGGATATTGCTACTGGTTTTAGCTTCACTGTCTGCAGTATATTTTTTCTTCAGCTGAGACACAGTGACCAAGTACCTACTTCTAACTTATTAAATCAATAACCTACAATGGTGGTTTTGTTAGGAAAGGTCAACCAGTCTGTTATGAGGAGCTAACTGAAAATAATAACTTCCTTAGTTATAACCATTTTGACCTTTCAATTTTTCTCTCCATAACTATAGTTGCAAACAAATACAAATTTAGCCAAAGAACATTCAGGTGCTGATCCTTCTTTTGATGAAGCCAATATTCTTAGGAAATGAGAGACTGATAGTTTTCCACATTTAATTTCGTTTTGATATTGGAGGAATTAGAGGGGTGAAAAACAGACTAGCCTGGGGCTCACTAGAGGAGAAGGAACTGTCCTTTTCTAAGAATTATTAGCACGTTAACCTTAAGGCTGCACTGTAATGCTGTGTTCACCAATAACACTTCAGTTAGAAATTTGGTTCTGGAAATGTCTGTGAGGCAGGGAGCTACCAGGTGGCTTTAAAACAGTTGCTCCCTGAATGCCTTCATCCATAGCACTATCAGCTGGAAATCAGAGGTGGAAGTGGGACTGGTAGCCTAGCAGAGGGGGTTCTGTTGAGGAAGAAGGAAGCAAGATCACATTTCCGTGCATAAATACTTTTGGTTCTGGTCCTATATCTATGTCTTCAGCTGCTTTTATCTGTTTTACAGCTATTATTTGTCTGCTGGCTGAAAAAATATTGTTGCTTCCCCATTTCCTAAATAACAGCTCATAAGCTTTTGCCTTTTTATTACTATATTTGTGTTTTACATAATGCTACAATAATAACTGACTTTGTGTCTGATGTGTGGTGTATTTCAATAAAAGATAAAAAATTACTTGATGATATGAACTGTGGATGGTTTTGGAATTGTTTAAAGTTGTTTCAAATTAAAAATTATAAGAAATTGTTGACAAATGCATGTATTTATACCTTAAAGCTGCAAAGCAATGCATTTTTTTGATAATGCTTCTGTTATGAAAGCTTAAGCGCATTTCAACTGACTTTATGATCTTTTTCTTGAGCATCCCTTGTTATAAGTTAATGCCATTTCATACAAAAAGATTAAAGACACAACAGCTGCTGAAGCTAGTTTAATTTTAAAACTTCAGGTCCATTTTTTATTTGCGGTCAGTCTTTTTTTTTTGGAGCCATTCTTTAAAGAAGCCTTTATTTTTTTTCTTTTTTAATTATTCCCACCCTGCCCCGGCATCTAAGCCTCACTTTGAAATGAAAACTATAAGGGAATCTTATTTTTCTGGCTCTGAAATGGCTTTCTCAAACAAGGAAGAAAGCTGAATTGCTGCTACCTTGATTGTATTCCTAACAGTATTTGATCTCAAATGATTCTTTAAGCACTTTGTAAATCAGATTCCTAGGGATGGTGGCCTGAACTACATTTCAAACCGTTGGTGGAAAAAATAGGTAATTATTTTGCAAAAAAGAAATGATGAAGAAGGCCTTTTACAAGCATTGAGAGCGAAAGGGATTTATTACTGATCATTACTGACTGGGCCTGCTGAGATGAAGAGTGTAGAAACCCTTTATTATCCACTAATTTTCTCACTTGATTTTACATCCTAAAAATGTCATTTTACCTTTACATTGCTGAAGAATAAATTCTAGGCATTCAGTTGCAAGATGCCCAGGCACTGTATACAGGTATCTCTTTAGTCTCCAACAGAACTACATGATTTTATTAAAATTCTCTCCACTATACAGAAACAGAAGAAAAAGCAAAAAAGAAACTAATTTCCCTGATCAAAAAGAAGGAAAGACGCCCTGAGGCAAGAGCTTTTTGGTTCTCCACATTTGCTTAGTAATAGCATTTTATGATTGTTTGAAAATAAGAGGCTTTTCTGAATGATGGGTCCAACTTCGGATTGCTATTGAATAGAGTAATATGGAGAAATATTGGATTACTCTCCTGTAAAGTTCAGTATTTCAATGTTCAATAAATGCACAGTCCAGTCTTATTGTATGCCAAATAAATATTTTCTGCAGGCTTAAAAATACTGATCATATAAATTCAGAAACGTTAAAAATGCATCTACTTCATAAGTATGTCTGCATAACGTAATATACAGGAAACATATAATCTTTGCTTTACTTAAGATGTCTTTGGTTGCAACTATTTTTTAGGTCTTTGGTGAAAAAAATCATGGGTGCAGTACTTTGTTGCAGTGAAATACAGTGGGGTGTTTTTGAATAACCTGGTGTTTTAATTTGCTTATCTAATTCTTTCTTTCTGTGTGGTATCAAAGGGTTAATGACTGATCAGTTTCTAGCTAGAAAAGGGACCTTATCAATTGAATGGGCCATTTTTAATAAGCAATTTCTTTTAAAGACTTCCTTTATAATCCAGTGGGTACTTCAGTGGTGTCCAGTGGGTACTTCAGTGGTGTCCAAAGCCCAAAAGGTGGGTTTTTTTTCTATCATGCTGACTCAGGGCTTTATGACAAAAATTGGATACTACTTATAGCCAGCACGTTTCGTGGATTTAATCTGAGATTTTAACGGTGAGTTTTTAAACATAAAAATTCCTTGTTTTTTGCCACAGGTCTCACTCAGCCCCTTCGGCGAGGCAGCTGGGGCGGTTGCAGTGGGTGCATAGAGGTTTCTCTCTGCTGCTGCTTCTCTCACAGCCATTTCCTATGCTCTGGTGTGAGACCTCCATAGGCTGCAGAGCCCATGTGTCTGCAGGGCTGCAGTTGGGGAGAGCAGAGGGCATACACATTGTGGGTGGGTGTATGTCAGTGTGTGTCACCAGCGAACATCAAGCTAGATTAGCTAGCAAGTAGGCAGCCTAATGTCAATTGGGCTTCCAGATTTGACAGCCCTAAAAATTTATAGATATTTTTATGTCTCTTTCTGATCTGTTGGGTGGATCTCCCACATAACGTGGGTGATGGGATCTCAGTCAGCGATTTCAGCATAGGGCATACAGGTTAAAGTAAGAAAGGTATATTTTTAACAGCTTCTCCATGGTTTAAACATGGTTTAAAATGCAACGCTACGGGCTTGGGGAAGAGTGCCCGGAGAGATGCCTGGCAGAAAAGGACCTGGGGGTGTTGGTTGACTGTGGCTGAATATGAGGCAGCAGTGTGCCCAGGTGGCCAAGAAGGCCAACAGCATCCTGGCCTGTATCAGGAACAGTGTGGTGAGTAGCACTAGGGAAGTGATTGTTCCCCCTGTACTCGGCACTGGTGAGGCCCCACCTCAAGTACTGTGTCCAGTTTTGGGCCCCTCACCACAAAAAAGACATGGAGGTGCTGGAGTGGGTCCAGAGATGGGCAACGAAGCTGGTGAGGGGTCTAGAGAAGAAGTCTTATGAGGAGGGGCTGAGGGAATTGAGGTTGTTTAGCCTGGAGAAAAGGTGGCTGAAGGGAGACCTTCCTGAAAGGAAGTTGTAGCGAGGTGGGGCTCAGTATCTTCTCCCGAGTAACAAGTGACAGGACAAGAGGAAATGGCCTCAAGTTGTGCCCGGGGAGGTTTAGACTGGATATTAGGAAAAATTTCTACACCAAAAAGGTTATCAAGCATTGGAACAGGCTGCCCAGGGAAGTGGTGGAATTGTCATCCCCGGAGATATTTAAAAGACAGGTAGACGTGGTATTGAGGAACTTGATTTAATGGTGGTTTTTGTCAGTGTTCAGTGGATGGTTGCACTAGATGATCTGAAAGGTCCCTTTCAACCTAGGCAATTCTATGATTCTATGAAACACTTAAGTTTTAGAGGAAAAAATATTTTTTCAAAGGTTTTACTGCAAGTGTGGCCTCTAAGATACTCGTGCTTTCCTAAGATATTAATTTCTTTTTAAAAAGAAAGCTTAATACAAGGTTTGTCCTTTCACATTACTTGGTAAACTTTTCCATGGTCACTTACGCACACACCTCTCCCCAGATCAGAGTTTTCCGCTTTGAACATTAAATGTTATACCCTATTACACTTTCATTTGATGCATTTAGGAATGCACGAGATCAATTTTAAATGTCTGTGCAATATCTGCCAAAAGTTTAAGCCACCTAAACAGTAGCTGATGATGAAAGTGGTTCTCCCCTTACGTGAGAAACACAAAAAAATTACTTTCCTCTTTTAGGTTTAAATGACACTGCCAGGGAAAGCAGTTCATGTTTTAGAGAGAATTATTGTACTTAGTTCTTGGTGAGACAAAACTGTTGTGGACATAACGAATGTAAGATTGCATGCAGAACTGTAACAATTGTTATTGGGCAAAAGTGTCTCAGCATGCTTCCTTAAAAATACAGATACTTTTAGTTGAATTGCTGCTTTTTGCACTTCCCATTCCCATGGTTGCTAAATAATCTAGTGGGAAAAACAGAATTTTACTGGGGAGTTATGACATCATTCTTTAATTACTAGTGGCTAGCAGGCCATGCCAAGTCAGCAGAGGTGAACTCTGCTGCTGATATGCCTTAACCCTCGTCACCTCTAAGAACTGAGGCTGTAATGATTATTAACAGGTAGAAAAACATTAGCTGAGTGACTTTAATAGTCTGTCCTACAGCTACAAAGTATAGGCTATTTACGTGCTGAGTGTAATGACAACTTAGAACAAGAATGACAGATGGATTTTACCCTTAATGTTTTGTAACTGTTTCAGTTTTTTAAATGACAAATCATTTCAGCTATTTTTTTTTTTTAATACTGCAGCATGTGAGCTTTTGGGATAATTGTACTTTTAATATGCAATTGTGATTGTTGAAGGAGAGACAAGGGGAGTAAAATGCAATTTCTAAAGAAGAAAAGCGATGAAGAAACGATATATTATTCAAAGGGATGGTAGGGATGAACTTAGAAAAAGGTTGTGTTTTTTTTCTTGCAGAGAATTACATAGAATGCTATAACCGAATGCACCTATTGAACAACTTCAAGATGGCATAGATCAGAGTGAGATTAGAAATCTCTTTTAATTGATGATCTGTGCAACTGGAATTCAGTCCAGAAGTCTAAATGTGCTGAAGAACTCATTGAAGACTAATTCTCTAGTGTTAGCTACCGCCCCTCCTCTTTGTGGGCAGTTACAGTGCACTGGGTAAGCTATATAGAGGACTTTCCTGGTTCCCATTTTTAAGTTTGTTTACGGTGCAATATTTATAGATTCCGCTTTAAAGACCGAATTTTATATAAGCTTTTCTATGGCCTATATACTATATATGGCCTTCACTGCTTTTCTTATAGTAACCAATGCTTCACAAATATCAACAAATGCATATTTGAAACACCCCAGTTTTGTGAGGTGACGTCTCAATTTTTGCCCTTCCCATTTTACTCAGGTATTAAGTTAAAAATATTCCAGTTTATTGGAATGCTGAATAGAAGAGCCTGGAACCTGATTTGGGAAAGTATTAAGCGTTCTGTGTCACTTCACATTGAAACTACATCTCAAATGCCCTTCTGCATACTAGAGCTCTCTAACAAGCAGCCAGAACGGTTGCCAGCCAGCTGCGGAAGATCTAATTAAGATCTTGGTTTCGATGGCAAAAGCTGGAACAGCCAAATCCTGACTGCACTGTTTGCTCTAAGAAGTTTCTTTATTCCTCAAACCTGCCTCACTGTCGGGATGACTGCACAATCCCTTGCAGCTGAGGAAATAAGGCCTTTGGTGGGAAGCAAGTTCCTTAGCTACTCATCCTCAAGCCACTGCCTCCTCTGCCTGCTTATCTGTATCTTTTGCCCTGAATCTTCTGTGCAGATGGTCACTTCTCCAGGGAATCACAGTGGTTGTCCTCTTTGCCAAAGCTGTAATGTTTCTCCTTCACTTTACATTTATTTTTCCAGCTGTCCCTAGCCTTTTCTGTGGAAAAACCTGTCTGATCTATTTTTCCTTGCTATTGGACCACTTTCAGGTCTGTTCCCTTATTCTCCCTCTTCCTTTTTCAGGATTATAGTCTGTCTACCTTGTTTGCAGGATCCTTACTTAGCTATGTCCATTTCTGGGAATTAATTTAATCCATTTTTTGAAGTGTAATGAACACATTTGGAATAAGAGCGTATGCACAGGGAGCTGATTAAAGACAAAATTAACTGTCTCTGAAGGACAATCCTTATTAAAGTCCCTTGCCAAATACCAATTTTCAGGTGTTTAAGTCTGCATGTAAAACCTGACTTTAGTTATTAGCACTTCTGGCATGCTTAAAAGTGGCATTCTGGTGCACTGCAATATGCTGTCGACTAAAACTTTCGTTAATAGGTGCTACTGGTTGGCACATAGGGCAGAATAAACATGAAAAAACCTCAACAAACAATTAAACATGCAGTTCTCCCCAGAGAGACTGATTGAGCTGTTTTGATACAGATATTGGGAAACCCTTCAGTGATATGAGGAGAAGAAGAGAGTAAATACTCTGAGCATGAGCTTGGGGTTGCAAACATTTTTGCCTTGTTCTTTTGATCAGAAAAATTAGGTGGAAAAGGATAACACTACATAGTGGGGATAAATGAGAAAAGAACAGTTTCTAAGTAGAGTTGCCAGAAGTTGTCTGGCCTAGCAGAGAGCAGATTTCCTTTAGTTTCTGAAAGAGATGGAGTTTTTGTCCAGCAACATTCCTTAATACTCCACAGCCCCCCTCGCTCTCCCGAACCCCAACCAAATGACCAACAAAAAAAAAATTAGATTAGTGAAGTCTTCCAGAGGTTAGTTCCACTGCGGCTTACTAGGTAAACCTACTAATGAGCAGGTTAAACATCTTTATGTGGCTTAAGAGAAACTGAGCAGATCCATGTGTATTTAGCTTGAAAAAAGCAGAAAGACTCTTGAGATGTCATGCTCTCCAGGGCTGCTCCTGTACTCCTCATGAAATTACAGGAAAGCTGGGAAGATGCCACATAAAGGCGGTTCTTGCTTCAGTGTCCTCATATCTTGGATGATTACTAAGTTTTTTAAACAGAGATTTATTTTTCAAACACCTCTCTGACTTCTCCTGATTTTTGGAGAGCCTTTTCATTTTTATCTTGGTTTGATTCCCATTCAAGACTCTGCATCATAAGGGTAGCATTAATTGACATTGGCATTAATACCTGGAGATCATTAATGCAAAGTGTATGACTTAACTGTCAAGGCTGTAATGGAGCTCTTTAGTTCTAGGCTGTATTTCTGTCTGTACTCTTTGGTCAAAGCTAGTACCAGACAGCAGTCTCCTTGACTACTAATACAGTTTACAGGTCTGGGATTTTTCCCTTTTGTTCCAAAAAGCTTCATGCTTTGGATTTGCAGAAATTTATAACCTAAGGGAACAATACTTCAAGGTTAATGCAGTCAGCCTTGACAATCCTCCTCTAGAAAAATTATACATTACCCTATATAGGAACAGCTGTGATACAGCACAAACATCAAATATTGCAAGTATTTCAGAAGTTATATGAACTGCTTGTATTTTTATTTCCTCTCCACTTTCCTACCTTCCTTAGGAGAACTGGTTCCTTTTGAAGGTTTGTTTTTGTTTTTTTTTTTTTAAATCATACTGAAATTTGGCAATTTTGTAGATAAAGCATGAGGATGTGAAAGGAAATTATTTAACATACCTGAAATTACACACATACAAGGAGAAATAGACTAATGTCAAATGACACTGACAGGATCTTGTGTTTATTTTTTGCAAAACAGCATGAAAAACTTTTATGGCTCTTGGCCATAAAGGAAAATGAGGGACAAGTTGGATTTGCCTTCCACATAAGCCGGGTAGTTAACCATTGTACTTAAAATGTTCTCAAACAGACTGTGTTTATATCTGAGTTGATTGATAACACAAAGGGGAAAGAGAACTATCAACTCACAATTCATTTGTCTTCTAAGGCCGATGGAAAACCAAAATGGTGCCAGATACTGTAGCTTAACCTGCTCCTGCTTCTTCTGACTTGCTGAATTAACAGAGTTAAAAAGAGTTGAGAGTGCAGTGTCCAAAAATACTTTCTTATGGCAATTTTTAGAGAATTGTGGAAACATAAATTAACATAGGTGCCTATTTATGCCTATGGGTGTAGAAAGCAGAGACAGGAACGGACTCAGAATGCAACCTCTTACGTCCAGGATGTAGGCTCTGTTTTCTAACAGGTTCTTTCTCCAAGCTGTTACATTGGCAAATTGGTTGATTTAGTAATAGGAATTTTCAGCTCTTTGAAATATGACAAAAGCAATCTGGTTATTCAAAAAGAGGAGACATCCATTGAAATGCCAGCAACATGCAGGAGTAGCACTGTATTAATCTTTAAAATTCTGATTAACATCTCTGCAGACCTCTGTTGTTTTGAATTGTTGTGCAAATGGTAACTAGTACAGTGGAGCATAAAACGTCTTTAATCCTCAAATTAAAATATAGCATTTTCTATGTGTAACCCGTGCTTTTAAAAGAAAACTTATTTTACTTTACATTGGTGCTATAAACACACAAATTACAGGAAGGTAGTGGCAATAATTTTTGAAAACGCTTAAATTTTGTTACAAGTTCTTGTCTGATTACATCCTAAAACCAGGTATTAGATGAAGTAGATCACCTCAAGCATAAATGTGGCATGCATTTACCTTGACATCTACTGTTAGTTTTTTTTTTTCGAATAGGCATCTACAGTGGCATTATACAATGTAATGTAAGAATCATTAGTACAGTGTGCATTATGACAGAAAAAAAGGATGCATATTTGTGTGATAGATCTCACTGCAGTATTCGGGCCCTTTTATAGAACTTGTTCTGAATCTTGGTGGAGGAAATATTGAGAGATTGCTACAGTAGATGATATTATTATTAGTCAGTTACAGTTTCTTTGACCAGCTGAACAGAGAGTTTAATGGGATTCTCATTTTGTCTTTATTCTCTTCTGTATATGAAGTGGAAAAAAAAAATTCTTATAATTTTATAAAATGAGTATTTTATTTCAGTTATGGATGCTTTCTGTGAACCTTATTTCTGAAGTATTGTATTACTGGCTAATGGCTGAAAGTCTGCAAGTGTGACATTTCCTTGCATGGAAACAAGGATAGAAAGCCTTCTTTTACTGTTTCTCGCTATGCACAGAATTTCTGTTGCAGCGCGGAACACAGACTTCATTTATGCTATTAGTTAACCTTCAAGCAGGCTTAATGTTTTGTAAAATGTACACTGTGCATTCATTCTTCCATAAATTACTGTCTACAGTTTGGGGATTTTCTTTTTCCCTTTCTGCTATGTTGTAGAAAAATCTTACCGATATTCCTATAATGGTATACAGCAGCTTGTGATAATATTGTACATGAAGGAGAAATTTAAACGTTATTCATCTATTAGTCAAAAACCTTGTTGTGCACGAACATGATCCACTCAGAGAAGGGGCTAAACTGTCAGTCAGACATTTATTTTGCATGGTTCTAGAGTCACTGGTGTAAAGGAGAAATGAATAAATCCTATAGGCTTAAATAACAACAGTGTACAAAGTGAGATGCAGAATTACTGACCTAACTGAGCCTGCAATCAGACATTAGAGAGTGCAACAGCTGGGGAGAGACTGTTGATTAGGCCTAACAGAAGTTAGCATGGAGATTAAAGCTGGTCAAAATTTTTTTTGAATTTCAGCAATTGTGTGGTATGATGAAATCCAGCAGCTTCTAATAGGTGCAAGTAAGTACCTCTAAATTCCTGATTTTCTGTGGCAACACCTCCCAGACCTGCATTTCTACCACTACCCACTTAAACAGAGCAGAGGTGGGTTCCGTACCACCTCTGCCAGCCCTACGACTCCATCCAATCCAATGTTTCAAAAGCTCATGCTGTCAGTCCTATTATATTCCCATAGTATTTCCTTTCTTTCTTTGGTATATTGAAAAATGCATACTTGATGGTTCAGGCACTTGATTTCATAGATGTTTTACACCTTCCATTTTTCTATTTGTGTAACCTGTCAACTTTTTCTCACCCTTTCAGTAAAGTGTAGTCACTGTTGATAGCTTTGGGACTCTCTAGCAAATAACAAAGTTTTGCTTTTTTGGCTGATATCTGCCTCTGGATGTTGACACCAACCTCACACCAGGCTCTGAAACTAAGCTGTGCAAGCTCCTCAGTCTTTACATTGACTAAAGCTGTTTCACTCAGGCTGTTGGTACTTTGAATGTCTAGTACAATCTATTTTGGAAAAGTGTGACAGGCTTGATGGAATTTAAAGCGTAGCAAATAAGTCTCCTACTCGTTGAGACATCTGTCTGAACTTGAATGTTCCTGTGTCCACTTGAAAACTACTAAAATCTTGGGGGTTGCTGCCCTCTTGCATGACTTGCTTTGCAGATTTGGCCTTTGAGCTGGTTCCTCTGTCCTCTTTCCTTCATGTCTTTTTTACTTGTTGCAATGGTTGCCCCTGTTGCAGAAGAACTGTACTTTTAGATATGATGACCTCTTGGTGTTGCATGCTGAGACTAAGAAACAACAGCTCCACTAATTATATTTTCTCTTTTCCCCCTGCTGACTCCTCCTGATGATAAAATAAAATGTTTCTTGGAGGTAGGCCAGTAGTGAAGATGACAGTCCCAGAAGCCTCTTAGTTATACTCCTTCAATGAATTTCCAGGCAGGGTGACTGCAATGCAGTATTGTAGATTCCTTAGACAAGGTCAGACTAGTGTTCATCAGAATGCAAGTAGAAGTCATTACTCAGCACAGATATATCTCACTCTGTCACATACACTGCCTGCTGCCAAATTAATAACTCTTTCAGTATTTAAATGCAGATGTTTTTCAAGACTGTTCACTATCTTTGCAGCAACTATAACATTCTTGAAGCTGCTTCAAGATCCTGGACAAAATCAAACAGAAAAAGGAAGCCTACAGAGGGTGGAAGCAAGGACAGGTATACTGGGAGGAATACAGAGAAATTGTCCAAGCAGCCAGGGATCAGGTTAGGAAAGCTAAAGCCCAGGTAGAATTTAATCTGGCCAGGGACATCAAGGACAACACAAAAAACTTCTACAGTTATGTCAGTGATAAAAGGAATACTAGGGAAAATTTGGGCCCACTCTGGAAGGAAACGGAAGACCTGGTTACCCGGGATATGCAGAAGACTGAGGTACTCAGCAACTTTTTTGCCCCTGTCTTCATTGACAAGTGCTCTAGCCACATCGCCCAAGTCGCAGAAGGCAAAGGCGGAGACTGGGAGAATGAGGTACCACCCACTGTAGGTGATCAGGTTCAAGACCAGCTGAGGAACCTGAAGATGCACAAATCCATGGCACCTGATGAGATTCATCTGTGAGTTCTGAGGGAACTGGTGGATGAAGTTGCTAAACCACTATCCATCGTATCTCAGAAGTCATGGCAGTCTGGTGAAGTTCCTGCTGACTGGAAAAGGGGAAACATAATCCCCATTTTTAAAAAGGAAAAAAGGGAAGACCTGGAGAACTACAGGCCAGTCAGTCTCAACTCGATGCCTGGCAAGATCATGGAGCAGATCCTCGTGGGAACTACACTAAGGCACATGGAAAATAAAGACGTGATTGGTGACAGCCAAGATGGCTTCACTAAAAGCAAATTGCATCTGAAATTTTGGTGGCCTTCTACGATGGAGTTACAGTATTGATGGATAAGGGAGGAGCAACTGACATCATCAACTTGGACTTGTGCAAAGGATTTGACACTGACCTGAACAACATCCTTGTCTCTAAATTGGAGAGACATGGATTTGATGGGTGGACCACTCGGCGGATAAGGAGTTGGCTGGATGGTTGCACTCAAAGTGTTGTGGTCAACGGCTTGATGTCTAAATAGTGACAAGTGATGAATGGCATTCCTCGGGGCTTGGTCTTGGGACCTGTGCTGTTTAACATTTTTGTTGGCAACATTGACAGTGGGATTGAGTGCACCCCTCAGCAAGTTTGCTGATGACACCAAGCTGCATAGAGTAGTGGATGGACTGGAGGGAAGGGATGGCATCCAGAGGGACCTGGACAGGCTTGAGAGGTGGGCTCATGCAGACCTCATGAAGGGCAACAAGGCCAAGTGCAAGGTCCTGTGTGTGGGTTGGGGCAATCCCAAGCACAGGCTGGGTGGAGAATGGATTGAGAGCAGGCCTGAGGAGAAGGACTTGGGGTTGTTGGTGGATGAGAAGCTCAACATGAGTCAGTGATGTGCACTTGCAGCCCAGAAAGCCAACCGCATCCTGGGCTGCACCAAAAGAAGCGTGGCCAGCAGGTTGAGGGAACTGATTCTCCCCCTCTACTCTGCTCTCATGAGACCCCACCTGGAGTACTGCGTCCAGCTCTAGGGCCCCCAACATAAGAAGGATGTTGACGTGTTAGAGCAGGTCCAGAGGAAGGCCACAAAGATGATCAGATGGCTGGAGCACCTCTCCTGTGAAGACAGGCTGAGGGAGTTGTGGTTTTTCAGCACGGAAAAGAGAAGGCTCCGGGGAGACCTTATAACAGCCTTCTGGTACTTAAAGGGGGCCTACAGGAAAGATGGGGAGGGATTCTTTATCACAGAGTGTAGTGATAGGACTAGGGGTAATGGCTTTAAACTGGAAGAGAGCAGATTTAGATTAGATATAAGGAAGAAATTCTTTACTGTGAGGGTGGTGAGA
The DNA here is from genome assembly GCA_013398915.1 of Dromas ardeola. NCBI lineage: Eukaryota > Metazoa > Chordata > Aves > Charadriiformes > Dromadidae > Dromas > Dromas ardeola. Next base: position 12,933 of record VYZM01010530.1, on the reverse strand, counting down.
CCCTGGAACAGGTTGCCCAGAGAAGTTGAGGATGCGCCATCCCTGGAAGTGTTCAAGGCCAGGCTGGATGGGGCTTTGAGCAGCCTGGTCTAGCGGGAGGTGTCCCTGCCCAGGGCAGGGGGGCTGGAACTAGGTGATCTTTAAGGTCCCTTCCAACCTGAACCATTCTATGGTTCTATGGGTATACCTTATACATTTCTTTATAAGGTGAATCACTGAGCTGAAAACAATTATTAACTAACTGCTCATATCCCCCTGAGTATTACCGTGCGTTGGTGTTAGTTTGCAATGCTGTCTGCAAGCTGTTCATATATCAGTGGTTTGAAAGGTATCCCATGAGCCTCTGCACCCTCATGGTGGGGGCAAATGGTGTGGTTTTTTTCTACCTGTCTTACAAAGATGAGGTTACCATACCAGTGCCTGCAGCAGAAGAGTGATAGTAAAGCATTTTTTTCTGCCATCGGTTACTACTACTGTCATTTTAGGAAGTAATGCTGGTGTTGATTTCTGCTCTCTCTGCTTCTGTTCTGTGGATCATAGTACCACAATACTCCCTACAGTGGACCATATATATTTTTCAGGAGGTGGTGTGTGAAGCCCTAACACATATCAGGTACTGACCTAGAAATATTCTTACGGTGTACTGGTGTGTCTGTGTGTGTGTGTGAAGAAAAGCTTCTTCAAGCACATCTGAATGAAAGACTTCCAGTTGGTAAAGATGAGGATCTCCCAGTGTTGCTTATCCCTCACTTTGTTTATGGCAAATATCTACCTCCAGGGGCTAAAAGGAGGGTCTGAGCCAGAGCAGAAAGCACCAAAATGTGGATTCAGATGGTCTTCTTTCAAGATCTCAAGAACAGGCACTTGCTCTGCAGCATCCACACATGACTCTCCAACTGTGTATTGCAGTAGGGACGGTTTTGCAGTAAAATCCTGTAGCAGGAGACCAGAGACTTGTCTAGTACAAAGGCTAAAAAGGAGACCCTATACCCAGGTGGTTGCAGACATTGTTCTCTCTCTAGAGGTGGGGGGCAGTAGATATTCAAGATGAAGTGAGAGGCTAAGGAATAAGCAGAAGCCCGAACATGCCTGAAGAAACTTGCTGTGGTGTTTGCCCCAGTGATAGTTTCATTTTCCTAAATGTGAAGATTCTTTCAAGGCTTGCAGAGCAAGGTGTGGGTAGTTATTTCCTGGTGTTTTCTCCTGCCTAATTTTCCCAGCTGCAAAACCGGGGCCTCTGTCCTAGCACAGTCTGACCTGCAGAACAGCTTACTACAGTGCTCAGGGAGAGGGCCAGGCACACCTGCTTCTCTAGAGGAGAAGGACGAACAAGGGGAGAGAATGTTAAGAAGATGAAGGACATGTGAAAAGAGAAGAAGGAGCTGAAGAAGAAAAATATCTGACAAGGTGAAAACAACTAGCCAGTAGCATGCCAAAAAGTGGAATGAACAGCAGAGAGAGGCAAACGAGACTGAGGCTTGGAAACATGCTACTGAATGAATCTCATGATGCTTGAGAGCTCTCTTAGTTTCCTTTTACACTGAGGTAATCACGGGCTTCCTTCTGGTAGGGTGGGACAAGTGGAGCCAGGCAGGGCCAGAAGGCAATGGATCGTTCCGCTCTGCTCCTTATGCCTTGCTGGGGGATTCTTGGAGTGAAATTTCTGCTTTTCCATATGAGAGTTTTATCTACAATGGAAACATTTTTATTGTTTTTTTTTAATTCCAGCTATGTGTCAAGGAGTTATGTAATGTGTCAAGTGAGGGCATTCTGAAATGAAGCAGGTCCCATAAAAACCTGTAAGGGTAGGTACATGCCTGTTATATCTGTTCTCAAAGAGATGAGACACAGACTATGCCTGTATGCCACATATGTCGTAAATGTGCACAAAATTCTTTTCCTGCTTCCAAATGATCTGAACTAATACCCATACAGTTGTCAGTAGTAATGTTTTAATTGGAAACAAGGAACATGTTTACTATCGCATCATAAAAAGAAAGTAAAACCACATTTCAATAAACAATAACGTATAATAAATCAATGAGTCTAGGATAGAAACAACTTGCCTTGGTCAACTTCAAGTAAAAATCATGAGATTGAGAATGGTGATTGACATAATGAATATTGAGAATGCCGATTCATTTGTCTTTGGGACTATAGAACTAATTTTGAAAGAGGGAGAAGTCTACACAAGTATGAGATGTCTATACAAGCATTTTTTGAAAGAAATCATAGAATCACAGAATAGTTTATGTTGGAATGGACCATTAAAGGTCATCTAGTCCAAACCCCCTGCAGTGAGCAGGGACATCTTCAACTAGATCAGGTTGCTCAGAGCCCCATCCAGCCTGGCCTTGAACGTTTCCAGGGATGGGGTATCTACTGCCTCTCTGGGAAACCTGGTCCAGTGTTTCACCACCTTCATTGTAAAAAATTTCTTCCTTATATCTAGTCTGGAATGACACCAGTCTTCATGTTAAAATTTGACATTTTAAAAAAATGAAAAAATGATTGTTAGAATGATGAACTAGTCTCTGTGTAAATATAATACATAATGAAAGCTCAATATACTAGAGTGCACTTAAGTCACTTAAGTTCTTTCTGCTATGAAAGTTACAAAAAATTACTGTGTTTCCAGTCTTTGAAATAATGTTCCTCTGGAAGTCACATTTGGAGTAGATTTCAGATCCAATTCCAAGGTGAGTAGTGTTGAGAAATGGGGAAATAGAATTGATCATTCTTCTTAGTGAAAGAATACAGAAATCAGAACGCTGTTCAATTCTCATGTCAGTAGCCTTACTCATCTTATTGGAATAAGCTTAATGGCACTGGTGATTTTTTCTTAAATTAAATGGTAAGAATAAGCATGGAAAAATAATTTTCTGTGTCTCCAGGATATTCTGTTTGGTTTGAAAATGTAAATAATAAAATCAAAGAGTACATAAATACCATTTAAATAAAAAAAGAGCCCAATATTGTCTTTTATTAAAACGTATGCATTTAAGTATGTTTTACAGGGAGTACGTCTTATTTTGTTTTTACTGTTTCAGACTGGCATACTTATTCAGGCCTATCAGTCATTTCATAAGTTGTGACAATGAACATAACTTTTATCTTCTAAATTTTGAAATACTCTCAGATCTTCCTTATTTTTTTTAAGGAACTAGATCTTTAACAAGTAATAGAAAATATCAAACACAATTATGGTTTTGGCTAGATTTCTACCATTCTTACAAGTCGTTTAGATTGAAAAGAGATAACATGATTTAATCTACTGAAGTAGCTCAGTGTGAAACAATACTTTATTAAAAAAGTTTTTTCCTCACTGTGTCATGAAGAACAGGGGGAGTTGTGAATAAATAAGAAAATAAATGAAAAGATGTGAATAAATAACAAAACCTTCAGTACTATGCACTCTTGTAGACATTGTAGAAAGCTGCTATATCAAGAAATAGAAAGCTTGACAAAAAATGCTGGAGGTTCATTCTTCGAGTACATCTAGAACACTGTGCAATGGTTATCACTAGAACACTATATTATCAGTTCACTTTCCATAAATTTACCTTTACTTTCCAACTAATTATACATATTATTTTGACATCTTCATAAGAAGATAAATGGAATATATGATACTCTAAAAACTTTACTATTGAGTAATTTTTTGACAAAACTAAAATGCACAACCATTCTTCTTTAAGTAAATTATGTGTGCTGTAACAATAGAAAAATTCAGATAAGTCAAATATTTATGGTGATACTGTCAAGGATTTTGTGAACTTTCTGCCCTAGAAAAGACATTTAAATTATAGACTCAGTGGGACGGGAGTAGATGTTTTTTGCTCTGAACAGCAAAACAGATTCTGTGCAAACTTTAAATTAAAATGCATCCTGCCTGTTTTGGGCATTGGGTGCTAAAATGCGAGTGAATGGAGGTAAAATAGTATGGAAGTAAAAAATAGGACATACTTCCATTTCTAAACTGTTTTTCACTTCACAGCAATTAGCTAATATAATGGCAATCAGAAAGATGTGTTTTGTTCTGGGAAGTGTTCATGGTTGCTGTGAAGAAAAGCATGCATTGTCACCTCTAAGGTAGCTTTCCCTTGGCTAAATACACCCCTTTCCTCACAACGCAGTAGGTCAAACAGTATTCCTAACAGAATATGTTCCATGCTGCTTTTGTTATTTTCTCCCCTCTCTCCTTCAGACGAAATGTAGTGTTTGCACCCTGGGTAGTAAGCCTAAACTACCCTTACTGTCCTCTGTCTAACTATCCTTAGGCAGCGATTCACCTTAAACTTTATTGTTTCCTTTTTTTAATAACTAAAGACACTTAGATATTTGAAGGAAACTCTCTACTTTGAATTCTGTATCTTATAAGAAGATTTTGCTTTGTGATTGAATACATCTAACATTTGTTGACTACTTTCATTTCTGTTTTTTAAGATTACCCAGACACCCTTACCTACACCACTCAGCACTTCAGAAAGAATCACAGAATTATAGAATCGTTTAGGTTGGAAGGGATCTTAAATATCATCTAGTTCCACCCCCCCTGCCATTGACAGGGACACCTCCCACTAGACCAGGTTGCTCAAAGAATAACAGTCTGGAACACATTAGGTTTTATTTGATTCTTGCTTCTTCCTCTTGAGTCCTAGCTATCATGCTTAACATGGAGCCTTTATTACAGACTTTTGGAGTGTCTGATAGGAATCCAGGGTTTAAACACATTTAAATGTGATTTGGATTCATGTTCTAGTTAATAATTTGATTTTGGGGAGAAAAAAGAAAACCAACTTTGTATCTCAAATTTTTAGCAGGCGCTATGACAAAGAACTGTTTGCTTTATCTGCTTCTATTAATTATTTCAAATATTCAAAACTTTCTCTTTTCTTATAGCTAATGAAGACTAGATAAGGATCTTCCTGGCCAAGAGTATTCTCCTCTGATGGGGCATATGTCAATTGCCCTTGGATTAGATGACATATTCTGGGCTCGGCTAAACTGTGAGGGAAATAAGACTTTAAACCAAGCACTATTTCTTATTCCTGTTTAATACCTTATTAGCATTTCAACGCTCCTATTTATTTATTTATTTATTTATTATTTAAGAAAGTCACCAGTTTATGAGGGTCTGGTTCAGACTTTGAATATTAGTGTTGTGTTCCTGGTCAAGATGTATCGTGTGAGAAAAAGTTATGTTTATGAGCAATATCATCAGCTGTTGGGTTCTTCCTATCATTATTATTTTTTTTGATATTTGAAGAAGAAATAGTGAACTGTATATTGTCTAGTGATTTGTTAATGACTTTTTTGAAAAGCATTACTTGCTTTTCTTCTGTTGACATGTTTTACAAAAGGTAGTAAAAAATCTTATTTTTCTGCTTTTATAATCACTTTATACAACTTTGTTATAATCTACAATTCTCTTGCTGGCATCAAATGTAGCAATTTCCAGACCTATACCTGAGCTTTTACTCAACAAGCTGTAATTTTGTTTAGGTACATGTTAACTATTCTACACTTGGTGGATTCTTTGCATTTTAAACTAGGATAAATATAATACACTATATAGTTGCGTAATTATTGATGTATTATAGTATCTCTTCAAATGATTAGATATTTCTCAGAATGCTGTGATTCTTTTACATAATTTAAAACATATTTATATTACATATTCTAGTTCAATTAGTAGAAAAAGAGAGAACTTTTCATTTCCCACTACCAAATTATGTTTTCCAGTAAAATGTTACTCTCTTTCTTTACAGTTTATGTACATTCATGCATTCAATAGACATATCGTATCGCACTCAGTTTGCTGTGTTCATTGCTCCTTATTTGTGGAAGGAGCCTTTTAAAACTCTAGCTGGGAACTCCTTCTTTACAATATAATACTGTATTCCCCATCTAGGTTTGTAACAAATGATCAGAGGAGAGAAAGAAAGGAGTGATTATAACCTAAGGCAACATGCTTGACAACATTGTTGGCAAAACAAAATTTACTAGGGCTAAAGCACAGCTTTAATTAGTACTAATTCAAAAGCATTTCTTATTTCTGCAAGAAAATTACTTGATTTGTTTACATCTTGGCTACTTACTAGGGGTTTTTTTGTGGTTTTTTTTCCTGTGTGTTTTTTTTTCTGCACAGAGTGAAACATCAGGTAGATATGTAGCACTTTTTCTCAGCTAAACTGAAAAGCAGCTTTTTCAAAATTGAGAGTAAATGATGTGAGTTCTTTTTTCTTTATTTAGGTGATGAGGTGTCCATTTTCAAAACCTATATTATCTGTGAGAATTTGATGTTCAAGGAAAACTAAGCTTTTATGAACCTGTGGTGTGATTCGCTATGCAGTCTTCTTTTGGCTCCTGGGAGGTAAATGAAAACAAGAGAAGTTTTTCACATGTTTTTCATAGCTTTCCATTTCTCATTGTTAATCTGACACTGTTGTCTCTTTGGTCTTCTTGATCTCCTAGCACTCCACATTCTCACTGAAAATCGTGTGGTGCCTGTCTTCCCTCATAAGACAATTCCTTCCAGTTCCCCGGTATGTCTCATTCAACCAGTGTTAATGTCCTGTTCTCCAGAGCTGGGACTCCAAAGGCCTGATGTTCTTTTTTGACATGGGCCAAGGCAATTCCTTCGCATGCATGTTCAACTTTCCAGTTTTGTCTTTTTCATTCCTGAACTGCATTCTTCGATCATGAAATCAATGGAATCATATTTTTCTTCTTTTGAAGAAGAATAACAACACTTGAGGGCTGTTAGTTTTTTTTTTTTTTTTTTTTTTTTTTCCCATGTAGCATACACAGATACACTGTATCTGGTGTTTTTAACATTCTTCTGCTGTAGAGCTAGTTGGACTGAGAGTTTCAAGGAAAACATAACCACCAGCTACCAGATTTTTTTTCTGTTTTTGCTCAATTGAGGGTTTATTTTAATTTTATTATATGGTAAATTTCTACCTCAATCGCTGGCACCAAAGATACCTTTACTTCTTTTCCTATGGACTTCAGATATAAAACCCACAACTTGCAAAATTTCATGTTACTACCTGATTTTTCTACTACATCAGTATGAATTGCAGACATGGATATATAAAATTTTGGGCATGCCTCTAATCTGGGCAAAAGTGCTTTTGGACTTCAGTCAATTGTTTCTGTCCACTTAAGAAAGGTATGGCCCAGGGTACCTTCCTACCCAGAATAAAAAATCCTTTTACTACTTTGAAAATCTTCTGTTCAAAGAGATAAAGCAGGTTTTACAAGATTTTGAGCAGGAGTATAAAGTGTTAATTAGATTGATCAGCAAGGCCAAAAGGACTTTATGGCACCGTATTAAATAGACACATAGGAAAGTTTCTACCTAAGTTTGAAATGGTACCACAGTGGTCACTCATAATCATGGGAATTTTGAATGTGTTCTCACGTTCTGGTTGTTGTAATTTTGTTAGTTTGTTTAACAAGTGATTTTATTTCTACCTAGGACAGTATTGTGCTACTTGAATCAATGGATGTATAATGGTAGGCTAATGTCTTGTCAATTGCAGGGCAGGCCTGAAAGGGCCTCTTAATAGTGGGTCTCTTGGAAAGCACTAAGAAACCAGTGATGGATTAAACTCCTGTGAGCTGGTGCTGGTCTAAGATGTGCCCAGTGTAAGAGCTGACAGGACTTTTAACACAGGTGTAAAATGGAGGATTCATAGACTGCTGTCAGGAAAGCATAAAGTATTTGTATACGTTAGCAGAAACACTGCATTAGTGGTAAGTCTGGACACACATATAGAACACCATGGTAACTGGTGGAAAAGGAAGGTAGCTGGCCACAAAATGCAAGTTGCTATATTAACTTGGTAGAGCCAAATATAAATATGAACTGGCCTGTAGTAATGGTAAGAACAGAAGACAAACACAGAGTTTTATGTTGTGGTTGTGTGATCATGTAAGTGAATGCTCTTGGAAGCAACCTGCCTACAACCTCCTGGCAAGCTGGTGTGTTCGTCACCTACTTGTGTCTCTAATACAGCAGTCCATCTGTCTTTAACTTTGATGTTGACCTTGGAATTTGAACTGAAAAACATCTTTTTTCACCCTTTGGCTGCATATTCCTTGAAAGGACACTTGAAAATACCAGCTACTTATTCGACCTTAGTTTTTGTCCCTGTCTGTCTGATCTGTCTTGGAGAGAGTCCCAAGATCTTGGCACCTACTCTTGAGGCTTTATTGTGGGGTAATAAGGACTGGGAGAAAAAGCAAGTCATTTGGCAGGTGGAATATGTTAACTTACAGAGGAAGTGAAGCACCCTGCTGACCAACCTTACCTATATGCCTCTGAAGAGACCTCACTCAAAAGTTTGCTTTTCTGTGCTTCCTTCACCTCATCCCAGACAACAAAATTTAATTTAAAGCACTTAGAATTTTTATTTTCATGTAAAGCTTAACTTGATGTGTTTTATAGACTCATAAAGTAAGCAAAGCCAGGAAAGTTACTGGAAGTAATGGTGACTATAAATTGACTTACTTGGGATTAGTGTAATAGTGCATTACTTTATGTCACTGTTTTACAGTTAGGACACCATGATAGACCTAACTATTTATAAGCATATGTAGAGAGATAGAAGGTGAGCTCATACAAGGGTTTATGGTAGCCATTAAAGGTTATGAAATTATATTTGTGGTTCTTCAGTAATTCTCTTTATATTTGACTTTATTGCTTAATTTCTTGTTGCACAATATAAAGTCTAGGAAGAAAATGTAGTTTGTTTTTTTTTTTTTCTAGTGTGGACAATAGTAGAAATGTACATAGACGTTTTCTTTTAAAAGAATGGATTAAATGAAAGTGGCAGAAAAAAATTTCCTTATCAAGAAATTGCGAAAACACTAAGACTAAGAAATTGCAGTTGATTTCCTCCCCCTATTTGCGTACTGACAAAAAAAGAACCAGAAAAAGGGTTAACAGTTTTGAGCCTCATTCAGTTCTACCCAGCATTTTTAGTAATGACATATATTAATTAACCTTTTTTTCCCTGCAAAGAGTTTTTATATTATATTTTTATGATTTTGAAGCTACCTAAGAATGAGAAAATGTAGAACCTCATCACCCTGGCACTGGAGTACATAAATGTTTATTTTTCTGAAATACGATTATGCACTCCAGGTGTTTTCTAGAAAAGCTGAGGATATTTGTTGCTTAATTTCCTCTGTGCATATGTGAATATGAACTTATTTGTACATATAAAGTAACATGTTAATAAATATGATGACTATTTGTGTTTTACATAAAACAGTGATAATAAACCGTGGTAATTAAATGTCAGACTAAAATAATAATATGTAACAAATTTGGACTTCCAAATGCAAGTATACTGAAGATCACTTGCTAGTCACCCATTTGTACATTTGAATTTCCATAACAGCTTTTCTCTGTTTTGTTTTGATTTTAATGAAGTAAGTGTGATGCCCTCAAGTAAGAGGGCATCCAAGTGAGATGTGACAAAAGAGCCTTAGCTGCACTGCAATTTGAATACAATTAAACATTAGGTCAGTACTTCAAAATATTTCTGTGTGCATGTTTCTAATCTGCTTTAGGAAAAATATAGCATCTCCCTGAATTATGCTTTTTGCTAGTGCATTGAAGCAGTCCCTCTCCAATTATGTGTAAATATTTGACTACACCTTTATATTGAATTTGAAATTGGAGGATAAATAACAGTTGATGCTTAAGTGTTATAGACCTAGATGCTTTCCTTAACATCATACATATTTAAAGCACATTTATTTTTTATATATGAGGTGTAAAACATATAGGACTTAGATAAAATTTATTTTTATCATTTAGGTAATTTGAATTTGTTCTACCTGTTAAGGCAAGAGAGCAGAAATTGAAGTAACATAAATTTACCTGAGATGTTTGAAGTGGAATACACTTTATGCAGATTTTAGATAGGAGTATCTGTGAAGGTGTGTGTGTTCAGATGACAAGGGTTTATGGACGAAGAAGAGTAAGCTTTATTCCATGACAAAAATGCCTTGGAAGTCTAAGCTACCATTATGAAAGATAAAGTGTTACTTAGAAGTTAAACACTCACAATAAGGTGCTATGAATTAGAAAAGCTGACGAAATGACTCTAAGGCATCTATTGTGAGACAGCAGATAATCACTTCTTCCAAAATAAAGTGAATAAGGATTGTTTTTGTCAATATTCTGTTGTAAACTTGCTCTATTCCATGTTGGAATGAATGCCCAGGAATATGGGGTCTCACACTGCAAGTTAGTGCTTGGAGAGCAGTTTCTTAAGGTCTTCCAGAGAGAAGTAATAGCTATCAAACAGCTAATGTGCTATTGTATTGGATGCAGGTGTCAAGGTTTTGGTAGTGCTCAGGGCCTGCAGGAGTGGCACATTGTGTTTCCCTTTGTTGAAGAAATTCTTGTTGACTTATTTGTCCAACTTGTTGAGGTCCCCTGAATGGCTGCAAAACCATTTGGTGTGTTGTCAGCTTCTCCCAATTTTCTGTCACCTGCAAACGTGCTGAGGGTACACTCTCTCCCATCGTCCAGGTCATTAACAAAAATGTTAAACAGTATTGACCCCATTAATGACTCCTAGGGCACAAAACTAGTGACTGTGCTCCAGCCAAACATTGTGCCACTCATCAACCACCCTCTGGCTCTGGCAGTTCAGCCAGTTTTCAACCCACCTCACCATTCACTTATCTAGTTTGTACTTCATTAGTTTTTCAGTGAGAATTTTACGGGAGCCAGTGCTGAATGCCTTGCTGAAGTTGGGGTAAACAACATCCACTGCTCTCCCCTCACCCACTGTGCCATTCATTACATCATAGAAAGCTATGAGGTTGATCAAGCATTCTCTTCTGTTTCATTATTAATCAGTCATGTCTGCTTGTACGGCTTTCTACAGTTTCTTTCTCCACCTATCCTATTTTTTTGTGGAGGTAGAAAGGGTTCTGTAACCATTCAATATATGAGTATTGTATTCTTGAGTCTTTTAACCAAAACTGTAGGTTTTGTTTTTAAATAAAAGCATTGAGCATGTAAGGGTTAATATAATTTTAATTTCTTAAAGCTACTAAAAATCAATGAAACAACGTAAACACAACTACACAGAATCTTAAATACCATCTAATAGCAGTATGGATTAACAGATTTAATGGAATTAGGTGAACTGATGGCAGCTTTAGTATTCTCCTGATAGAAGAAGGGATGAAGGAGGAGATGCTCTAAAATAAAGTTTTGTAGCTACTTTAGTGCAGTGTGCGGGTTGT
>VYZM01010529.1:0-11779 GCA_013398915.1 Dromas ardeola | reverse complement strand
CTTTCCTTTCCTTCCCTTCCCTTCCCTTCCCTTCCCTTCCCTTCCCTTCCCTTCCCTTCCCTCAGTCCCTCCCTTCTTCCCTTCCTCTTCATCTTCCACTCATTCATTCTCTGTTTCTTTTTCTTTGACCATCCTTACTCAGGTCTGTGGCTGCACTGGCAGCATGCTCAGATTATGTGGCCCATGGGAGGAAGGCAGTGGGTTAAAAGTGGGCTTGATTTTGTGTAGCACTATTTGGCTGTGTGCAGGCCTGCCTATGCTGTCTACTGCCTGGGCAAATGCCTGCAATGACAAAACTGAGGGGGCAGCATTTCTTTCACTCCACTTTTTATTGGTTTGCGTGGCTCGCTGTATGGATTGGAAGTGAGTAGGAAGTGTAGTCAAAATGTTTATTGCCTGGGGCAGGAAAATAATTAGGACTTGTTCTGGCTGGGTGCCTTGGCACATCAACAACAGTGACCATAGTTAAGAGAATGTTTGGCAAGGCTTTTACTGTTAGACTTCTGAAATACATGAAAAAGCCTTCATGGCTGATGAGCCAGAAAACACTAGTAAGCTATGAACATGAAAGAACACCAGAATTTCCGTAAAACAGTACAAGAAAAAGAATTAATTTACTTGAGTGTAATTCAAGCTAAAGTATGCTATTACTGTAAAATTAATCTTTTGCTCAGAAAGAAATATTCTTATAAAGAAATATTGTCATGCTTCTACAATGATATGTTAAATATATACATTCTTCTTCTTCTGTACATAGCTATCACTTCACTTACACTTGATTACTGAATTTAAATTTAAATATACCTAAAATAATTTACCTAAATTGACATAAATTTATACATTTAGTCTAAACTAGTCAGGTAGAGTACTTCTACAGTCAATGAAGAAACATTAGCATTTTTGAAACACAAATTATTACTCTTGTTTTAGGCATCTATATGCCTTTACTCATGACTATTTCTTTCCATCCATGAGACGATGTTGGTGGGTCATATCACGTTACCATATCATAACCATAATTCTGTATCTCACAGTAGAAGAAAATATAAAAATAGTACCATCACTACTACAATACTAACTAAAGAATTCTTTGCCATGCCAGTTTAGCTGCCTGTTCTGTTTCTGTGTTCACAACTCTTTCACTTACCAGGACTATAGTCTTTTCTTCAACAGCACAAATGAAGTGGAAACAGACTTTTCTTCCTTGTCTTCAGTATAATTCCCTTTTTAAAACATCAAAAAGCAGCGTTGTCACATATGCAGAGTCAGCAATAGTCTGCTGGGGTGTAGGTGATTACTGCGTGGGTACAGTCAAGCCTTTCAACTCCAGAAACTCAACAGAAACCTTCAGTGAAAGGTCACTGACATCACAACATTTAGTGGTATCAAATTCCTTTGTTTGACATCCTTATCATGAATGATTGATATGAAGTTGTCCATATGAAGACTGTGAAAAAAAGCGTTATGAGGTATTTAAACTATACACTTCCAAGCAGCTAAAAATAATTGCAGACCACCTGCTGTGGTCAACAGCAGACAGAATTTATTAGGAGCCAAAGTATTTCTGAATCTTCTCCTAAAATATCTAGTAAGAAGCGCCAATACCTAGTAACTGCTCCAACAAAGCTTTAAAAGCTGTCCTTGGTGAAAGTGAAGACATTCTAGTAGATAGGGGTTTTTTTTAAATTATCACACCCACCGTCTGTGTCTTTATTCACTGAGAACCAAGTAAGCGTGAATTGTATTTTTCCAGTACCCTTTGATATATATTTTTCGGCTGTATAAATACCTACTAGTCATGTGTGTGGCGTTCCTCAGGGGTCAGTACTGGGACCAGTGCTGTTTAACATCTTTGTTGGCGACATGGACAGTGGGATTGAGTGCAGCCTCAGCAAGTTTGCCAATGACACCAAGCTGTGTGGCACGGTCGACATGCTGGAGGGAAGGGATGCTATCCAGAGGGACCTTGACAGTCTTGAGAGGTGGACCCGTGCAAACCTCATGGAGTTCAACCAGGCCAAGTGCAAGGTCCTGCACCCGAGTCATGGCAATCCCAGACACAAATACAGCTTGGGTGGAGAATGTATTGACAACAGCCCTGAAGAGAAGGACTTGGGGGTGTTGGTGGATGAGAAGGTCAACATGAGCTGTCATCTGGGCTGCATTAAAAAAGCATGGCCAGAAGGTCAAGGGAGAAGATTCTACCCCTCTACTCCATTCTCGTGAGACCCTGCCTGGAATACTGTGCACTGCTCTGGAGTCCTCACCACAAGAAGCACATGGACCCGTTGGAACGGGTCCAGCGGAGGGCCACAAAGATGATCAGAGGACTGGAGCACCTGTCCTATGAGGACAGGCTGAGAGAATTGGGGTTGTTCAGCCTGGAGAAGAGAAGGCTCTGGGTAGACTCTATAGCAGCCTTTCAGTACCTAAAGGACGCCTATAGGAGAGATGGGGAGGGACTCTCTGTGAGGGAGTGTAGCGATAGGACGAGGGGTAACGGTTTTAAACTGAAAGAGGGGAGATTTAGATTAGATATTAGGAAGAAATTCTTTCCTGTGAGGGTGGTGAGGGACTGGAACAGGTTGCCCAGAGAAGCTGTGGATGCCCCATCCCTGGAAGGCTAGATTGAATGGGTCTTTGAGCAACCTGGTCTAGTGGAAGGTGTCCCTGCCCACAGCAGGGGGGTTAGAACTAGATGATCTTTAAGGTCCCTTCCAACGCAAACCATTCTATGATTCTAGGATTCTTTGTTTTAAGAAAACACTAAAATCAGTACAATGGAAAAGTGACTATGTAAAGTGATTATTGCTGATATAGGGTATGTATTCTGAAAATTCTTTTTCTAGGTTTTCTGAATCTCTGACTAAAAATCTATTCTATCTGGAAAATTCCATATGTTGTCCCAAAACATACATATACAAATTATATTATTTTTTGTTAATTCTCCTGTTTTTACAGGATTTTCTCAGAAGATATATATTTTTTGGTTTTATTTCCTTTTGTGACACTTATTCATAAAAAATGCCGCTTACCTTGGGAGGGCCAAAAAGTTAAAGAACCAACAAGCTGGCTCAGCCATTCCTGTTCCTTTGAGTAATGCATCATGCTTCATAGTGTGTTCCTGTAACTGGTGTCAATTTGGGCATCACACCTGTGCACATGTCACTAAAGGGCTGAAGTAGTCTCAGAAACAACACTCTTCAGTATAATACCTAAAAAATATTCAGTCCTCTTAGAAAAAAGCAGGGGAAAAAAAAAATCTGTATTTAAATTAAAATGTTTTCCAAGCCTCCTGAGCATGTACATGCACTAAATGAAAATCATAGTCTGGTTAACCCACTGACCCCATAATTAGTGTAAGAAAACCCCAGTTTTCAGCAGACACAGAAAAAGCACAGCTTTATGAGGAAGGTTTGAAACTATTGAGTTTTCTTTATATTTTCAGGCTCAGATTGATCCTTGACAGTTTTCCAGGACTAATTTTTCTCATATTCAGTATTTACATCACCTGTATTGAGGATCATATGGTGATTTTGCTAGGGAGCAGCTTAAAAAAAGTTAAGCACTTTGTTTTATTTTGACTATTTATTCATGCTTTCCAATACAGAACTCGACTGAATACTTTTCTAGCTCACATGCCATTGTCTGCTAGATGATATTTTAAAGGCAGTCGCCAGTATCCAGCTACTAAATTTTCTTTATATTTAAGGTAAAGATTTAAATTAAATCTTTATATTTTCTTTATCTTTGGGGGGTTGGACTAGGTGACCTTTAAAGGTCCCTTCCAACCCAAACTATCCTATGATTCTGAGGCAAACTCTGAATTTACAGCTACAGCTCTCTTGACAGGCTAGATTTTTATGCCAACCTGAAGATATAGTTCCATGTCACCCTTATCTTCGTGCTCTCATGTGATTGACAGAGGAGAAAATGAATTACAAAACAACTCCTGCAGTGAGTAACACATGTGACAGATTTGCCTTAATGAAATCACAAAGGTCAGAGTATATATGGTCTAGATCATTAATTGTCAGGGGGCTACATCATGTTGGTAACATACTGAATAATGATCCACCTGACCTGTTCTAGTCAGGTCAGTGGATTCCTCCTTCCCCCTGCTATCTGAGTAGCAAAGGCCAGCATGATTATTCACATCTGTGTAGAACAATAAATTTATGTGGTAGGGAACAGCATCCATCCTTTGAGGACTGTTGCTTGTAAGTGGGGAATCAGTGGAAGAAGTGAGGGTTCCACGGGAATATTTGTGCTGGTAAGCACACTAACAGTAAGCGGTAAAGTTTATAGAGTTTAGGGGAAAAAAAATAAATCTGAGTGAAGTTATGGTAACAGAGAGCTTAGAGAAATGTAAATGAATGAGTTTCCATAGGGAAGGGGTCAAATATGGTTCAGTTAACTTCCTCCACTGTGATGTGATTTTAGATTTTATGATAGGTTATAAGAGTTTATATAAAAGGGCTGAGTTAGAGAGCTAATAAAAAGGACATTATACCAGACTCTATTCTGTTCTTGTAAAACTGCTGGGAAGAAAGAGCAAAACGATTTCATTTTGTTTGGTTTGGTTTTCCTTACTGGATTTTTTTATTTTCCTATTGTTTTATCTAAAACACTTACATTTCTCTAGCCAAACTAGGAAGGTACAATCTTTAATTTGAGGCAGAGGGAACTTACACCCAAAATGGATTATTTCAAAGACACATTTAAATTATTCTATTTTATGTCATGAAATTTGGTTAGCTAGTGTTCAAGCAATATTTAACATACCGGGGTTCTCTCCTCCTTAATAATATAAAGAATAATAGTGGTATGAATAATAATAAACTTGCAATGGCCAAGTTCTTCACTCCACTTCCAATCAATATTAAAAAATAGGTCTAGGGTTCTCTACTCAAATATTTTTGCTCTAATGCAGCTAAAGTATGTCTCCAGGAACCTAAACATAACCTTTGAGTGCTTTGCTCACTGGTAGTCTATTTGAGTATTTATTGGATCTTCAGTCCATTAGAAAGAAAACTACAGCATAAGTTTATACTTGCTCTTATATGTCACTTCATGCAAATATAGAGCAATAATGCTTTTGTGATACTTAAACCTGAGCATAATCATAATCAAATAAGGTAAAAGGATATAATTTTCAAATGGTGAGAGTATATGTTCAATATACTTCCCCTCTAAGCTATATGGCCTTAAAATAACCTAGACTTTGGCTGTGATTTGAGCAACAGACTTACATCCATTAAAGATCTTTGATTCCATCTTTATAAGGTTTCTTGATGCATGTTTAGCATGTCTAGCTATCAGTTATTCCTTTTTGACTTCTCAGAGTAAGATAACGAGTGGAAAGGCACCTTTTCAGAAATACTCCACTCACTTTATGCTTACTTTTATTTCCTTTATGTGTTAAGCAGGTGCTTAATCCTTTTTTTCAGTGGAGATTGAGGATGAAATCTCAGTGAGCAGGAAGTGATTTGCTCAAGTATGAAACTGTGAATAGTCTCTACCTCAAAAAACATTCGTATCCCTGAATGTGTAAGGAAAGAGGTTAATATTTGTCCTGAAGATAGCAACTGCAATGCGTTCTTTCACACATAGTTTATTATAAAATCTTCAGCTAGAGTTAATGATAAGAAGAAAATTCAACAGAAGGGGGAAGCAAAGAATCTCTTCACTGCAAAGATAGAACTGGTTAACGAGATCACAGGGAACATGAAAAAGTTCAAATGGGCATCAGAACTTTCCTAGGAGGCAGAAAAGATCATGCTGCTTGACTTTCCCAGCCAACAATAAAATATATCAGAAAACACCCTAAAACCAGTATTTTAAATGTAAATCAGCATCATATGTTTTGCACAATCAGGGACTGAGTGAATGTTAAAAAAAAACAAAACCAGGTCCAGTTATGAGTGCATGCATTACCCATTGTTATCAGTTGTTTTAAGATATGTACAAAACACATTCTGTCTTAACTGCATGTGAAAGGCTGCCTTACATGGCAGTTCTGCATCTTCAGGAACAGTTCTTACTGACTGTTTAAAATGATGTATGTACAGTTTGACCAATTGTACAGCAGAAAGTGCTGGGGGAGTCTCTGGGGAGACCAAGTTTTCCACAGATTTTCTGGGATATTAAACAATACAGTTAAGCATACAAGTAATAATTACTAGTTGATGTCTGCACAGTAGAAAGGATCATGGGGACTGTCCGAATATCAACCTGGAGAGCTCATGTCAAATAAGCAACTAGTCAAATGGTTTGCTGTGAAACTAACTAGGAATTTAGTCAATAAGCAGGTCTTAAGTCAGTCCATTGTCCCATCTAGGTAGAAGCTAGCTCAGGAGCTTTTGGATCATGGCTAAGCGCACTGGCTATTACAACAGGCATCCCCCAAATATCCAGCTACATCACAACTGTTTTGTAGGAAAAACTTGAGTTTCATCCTTATATAATAATTATGACTTAATTTCTCAGATTTTTCACACATTAATAAAATATAGACATTATATTTTGCAAAAGTTTATGTGCTGTGAGTTTACTAGATGCTAAATAATAGGTTCTAAGGGACATTTGCCTTGCTTTTCAGGAATAAGAAGCAAGAGTAACAGTAAGGCATGGATGGAGATTCTTGAAACAGAGAAATCAGTCCTTCACTGGCTTGCACTTTTATACTTCTAACAATGGGAGTTTGCTTGCAATTTTTTTTTGTTTTTCATAAGAAAACGAGTACAACAATACTGGATCAGACAAATTGTCTTTGTATTTTGGTCTCCTGTTTGTGACAATTGCCAGCAACAGTGGCATTGAGAAAACTATAAGAGACAGGCTGCACAGTAGTTCCTGCCTGGTATATCTTCTCGGTTTCATGGAAATCTCTATTAGAAATTGCAGAGATGGAGTCTGCATCCAGAACTTCCAAACTGCTAATGCATCCATCATCCTTTAATTTGTCTAATGTCTTTCTTAACGTTTGGCTTTCACAACATTCTGAGGCAAAGAGATTTACCACTTTGTGAAATGGGCATGGGGGTGGATGGGAAAGCAAGCTAATTCTGCTGTGTAGGAATTTCATAGTGACCTGTAGTTCTGTAGTAAAAAATAAATAAATACCACTCAAAGAATCAATGAATATTACCTATTTGACTTCCTATGACATCTATGATTCTAGAGTCATCTACTGTATTTCATCCTTAGTTCTCACTCTTTCTGACAGGGAGAGGCAAAAAGTATACTCAGCCTTTTATCACATGGACATTATTCAATCTTCATGGTCATCCCTGTAATTATGGTCAGTTTTGGGGTTTTTCTTTTTTTTATTTTGTGTCTGTTTGTTTGTTTGTTTTAATTCTAATATGACCTATAGATATTACCTGATCAGAACTGCAAGGAATGGCCATCGTGTCATGAATTTATGTAATGCTTTCATCAGTTCTGCTTTTTTTTTTTTTTTTGGGTAGCTGAGGATTGCTCTCACCTTTTCAAAGAAATATCTGTCAGTCCAGGCTGTTTCTCTTGAGCACTAAAAGATAGTAAAGATAATTTGGAATGATTCTTGTTTAGATATGTCCTGGTTTGAGGTAAAACAGAACCAACTTTCTGTTCAGTAATTTTGCATCTTAGGTAGGCCTCTTCTAACTCTCTGAAATTAACAGCATGTTGTGCCAAAACCAGTTCGTTTTCAGAGTGATAAGACCAATGTTTACAATTAGTGCCAAGGAATGGTACGCAGAGAGGCTCTTGCTTATATTTATTGCTATAACAACCAAGGTCAGCTAATTTTGTTATTTGCCCCATTGGAGGCTCAGAAACAGAAAAGTGTAGAGGGGTCCCACCTGCAGGGAGGAGCGGACAGGACAGGTGACCCAAAATTGACCAACAGGGGTATTCCATCCCATCTGCCCCATGCTCAGTATAAAAGTTGAGAGATCAAAAGGGTCATCTCTTTTTTCTTCAATGGCCGACATCCGAGGAGGACCCTGTCTATTCATCTGCCTTTGATCCTGATCTGTGTGTACCTGACGCCAGCTCTGGAATACAGTTCCCACCCATTGCTGAGTCCAGTCTGGGACTTCCCCAGTGCCTGCCAGTGGCATCATCCTGGGAGCTTAATGCCATTTTGTATACACTGTAACAATTTCATTATTCCCTTTTTATTTTATTATTAGTATTTCATAAAAGTAGTTCAGTTTCTTCTAAACTCTTAAATCTCTCTGTGTGTGAGAGGTGGGGGAAGGGCATCTGTCGCCAGACATTGGCCAATTTGGCCAAAAACATGACAAGATATTAATAATATTTTCATTATGCACATTATTTTGAATTTTCTACATTCAAATTCATAAATTGTGAAATCCTATACAATGTAAAGCAACTGCATGTGAGATTCATCCCATTAAGCTCTCAGCATCTATAGTGTAAACATTTGCACTGTAGTCTCTACTCATAGCCAATGGAGACAAACAGGCATTTTGAGATGAATTGTTCATTTGTTTTCATTTCCTGCAAGGTAAAATGAATTGCACAGTAGAAGCACTTATTGTTCTCTGCCAAACGTAATAGCATTCTAGATGACTATCTCAGATGCAGCCATCGATATTGGAGACAGAGTTAGATGAACTGAACTTCATCTCTCATCCAAGGTCTTTCTAAGACATCTAAGATGGAAAGACTTCACCAGAGATATACCAAGTCTTTGTTTTGCATGCTAGTTAATAGTCTATTCATCTACTCTGAATAATGACTTAAGTGGTTTTATGACATATAAAGTGTTTTGGAATAATTTTAGCCTTCATTCATGGACAAACAACATTCATAGTTCTTATGACTGGACTTGGGGTTTTTGTTTGGGTGGCTTTTTTTAAGTTCATATGTATAATAATCAGGGAGAAACATAAAACCAAATAAATGTCAGTCATGCAACAGGATTAGTTAGCGAGTAACCACTGCCAATATTTTAAAAATAAATACTGCTTTCTGTATAGTTGTAACTGCAACCCAGAAAGTAGTTGTATTACGAAAATCCCTAAGATAGTGACATTTTGAATTTTACAATGGACATTTTATACCTTCTGACAGCAGTCCCTACATCAACAAAGGAAAATATTTTTTTCTTGTAGTGAACAAGCATTTTTTTGTGTCAAGAATAAAAACAAAATTTGAAAACTAACCTAAGGATCAGATCTAATCCTCCACTCAGCCCTGGTAAGAAATTTTAATGTATACCTGAAGAATTGACACCTTTATGAAATTCCCCTTCAGGAAAAAGATTAAAATTCATGTAAGCAAAGCTTTCTGTAGTAGAAAACAGTTTATGGTCTCATAAAAGGAAGGGAAGCCTGCGAGTATGACAGCTGACACACTGCACAAGGGATTTGTCTTTATAAACGCTTGGTTTCTGCTAGGGTTTGTGGAGTGTATAAGGAGAATTAAAAAGAAAGAAAAAATGGTTTCATAAAATCTTAGCAACTTAATTAAAGCTTACTGCAAGTATGAATTTTTTGCTTGGATGAGGAAAGTTGGTGGAATTTGTTTTAGAGTAATATCCAAATAAGGTTTTTTTGGGGAAGTCGCGCAGATATATAGTACAAATTCACAATGAAATTAATTCTACACTATCTTAGCCTCAGTTAATACTGTGGCTGCTTCACAAACCTTTAATGTAAACATGTTAATTTTCGTAATTTACATTTTCCACTGGCTGAGTAGATCTCTGTTTTAGCCCAAGTACAGTTAAATAATATAATCTACTTTGAACTGTTTCCGAAAGGGTCATTGCACATTATTCCACCATAGCTATAAAAAGTAATGACAGTATGGCAACAAGTGAGTAATCAAATAACACAGATACTATGCACCTATTTTACAGATAGGTGTTGTCAGATATATCAGGTAGATATGCTGGCAGATTGCCTCATCCGTATCGTTTTCAGTATTGAGCTAAAAAGTTTTATGAAATGAAATACCAAAAATATTAATAGCAAGTACTAATGATGTCAAGTACTTGAAAATTACTGAGGTGATGATACTAAGGTCTTTAAGTGCACTTTAAATAGTTGTTCCAGCCACAGCCTTATCTGGAATTACAGACTTGTCTAAAATTCAATTATATAAATGAAAAAAACCCTCCCCACAACAGACCCTAAAATAAAAACAAAGTTCAAATGACTAGTGTGTAAAAACAAATTACTAGTGTGTAAAAAACCAGGTTAAATAAAACATTTAAGTGCACTACTACATAGGATGAATACTGAAGCATACTCCAATAAAACAACTCAGAAAAATCCTTCCTATACTCAGATGATTAAGACTTTGGTATTTCCTTCATTACTTAGAATTTTATCACTAAAATTCTTATTAGAACAATTACCTTTTCTGAGATACCTACTTAAGTATATCTCTCCTGAAATAATTTCAGATTTGGAAATTAATTACTCACATTTTTTAAATCTCATGGAGGACGTTGTATATTAGGCGTTTTCAAACCAAGCTTAACTGACTTTACCAGCACAGAATTAAATTAGAAATGCAGCTGGAGCATGAATTGCCAATAATTTACAGAACAGTCCCAAAGACAGGTTCAAAACATGACTCCTGCAACCCATAGTGAATGACTGAATCTTCAGACTCATAGGTAGGGAAAGGAAACAATATTGTGCATTGACGTTGGCTAGTTGTCAGGTGCCAACGAAACCACTCTCTCACTCCCCCTCCTTAGCCGGACAGAAGGGGGGAAATACAATGAAAAAGCTTGTGGGTCGAGATAAGGACACTGAGATTACTCTCTTGTTACTGTCACAGGCAAAATGGACTAGGGGAAGTTTAATTTAATTTATTGCCAATTAATAACAAAGTAGGATAGTGAGAAATAAAAACAAAACCAAAAACACCTTACCCCAACTCCTCCCTTTTTCACTTGACTTCACTCCTGACTCTTCTGCCTCCTCCCTCTGAGCAGTGTAGGTGGATGGGGAATGAGAGCTGCAGTCAGCTCATAACACTTCATCTCTGCTGCTCCTTTTCTTCATGCTGTTCCCCTGCTCCAGTGTGGGGTCCCTCCCACGGGGGATAGTCCATGAACTTCTCCAATGTGTATCCTTCCCACAGGCTGCAGTTCTTCATGAGCTGCTCCAGCATGGATCCATTCCACTGGGTACAGGCCTTTAGGAATGGACTGCTCCAGCTGGGGTCCCCCACAGGCCACAGTTCCTGCCAGAAGACCTGATCTTGCGTGGGCTCCTCTCCATGGGCTACGGACCCTGACAGAAACCTGCTTCTTCATGGGCTCTCTATGAGCTTTAGACTCCTTCAGGGCATATGCACCTGCTCTGGCATGGGGTCCTCCACAGGCTGCAGGGGGGATATCTGCCCCAATGTGGTTCTCCAAGGGATGCAGGGGGACAAATTGCATCACCATGGTCTTCTCCAAGGGCTACAGGGGAATCTCTGCTCCAACACCTGAAGCACCTCCTCCCTCTCCTTCTTCTCTGATCTTGGTGTCTGCAGGGCTGTTTCTCTCACATTTTTTTCACTCCTCTCTCACAAAGCTCCTGACAGCAATTTTACCCTTCCTTAAATATGTTATCACAGAGGCAGCACCAGTGTCTCTCATTGTCTTAGCTTTGGCCATCAGCAGGTCCACCTTGGAGCAAGCTTAAACTGGCTCTGTCCAACATGAGAGCAGTTCCTGGTGCCTTGTCTGCCTGACACAGGTGCAGCTCATGCTGTCTTCTCACAAAAGCTACTCCGCTACCAAAATCTTGCCACATAA
>VYZM01010515.1:19576-31333 GCA_013398915.1 Dromas ardeola | reverse complement strand
CGGTCCCCAGCTCCAGCCTAAGCCCTGGCCCCCAGCCCCCAGTCCCGGTCCCCAGCTCCAGCCTAAGCCCTGGCCCCCAGCCCCAAGTCCCGGTCCCTGGCTCCGGCCTAAACCCTGGCCCTCAGCCCCGGCCCCCGGTCTAAGCCCTGGCTGGCCCCGAGACCCGGCCCCAGGCTATGGCTAAGACCCGGCTCCGGGCCCCCGGCTCCGGGCCCCCGGCCCCGAGCTCGACCTCACCGCAGACACCCCCCATGCCTTCACCGTGCCCCTTCCCCATCTCACCGCTTCCGCTTCCGTCACCAGGTGGCGACGCCCCCCCTTCTGACGTCATCACCCTGCGCCGCCGAGGAGGCCCTCCGCGGGCTGAGGCGCCGGGGGCACCGTGTGTGCGTCCCCCGGCAGCGCCCATGTCCCCGCGGCCGCCGCCACGATGCTGTTCTCCCTGCGGGAGCTGGTGCAGTGGCTGGGCTTCGCCACCTTCGAGATCTTCCTGCACGGCCTGGCGCTGCTGGCCTTCTCCGTGCTCCTCGTCCTGAAGGTGGACGGCCAGGCCTCGGCGCTGTCCTGGTGGGTCGTCTTCGTCCCCTTCTTCGCCGCCGACGGCCTCAGCACCTACTTCACCACCATCGTCTCGGTGCGGCTCTTCCAGGATGGGGAGAAGCGGCTGGCCGTGCTGCGGCTTTTCTGGATCCTCACCATCCTCAGCCTCAAGTTCGTCTTCGAGATGCTGCTGTGCCAGAAGCTGGTGGAGCACACCCGGGAGCTCTGGTACGGGCTCATCATGTCGCCCGTCTTCATCCTCCTCCAGCTGCTCATGATCCGAGCCTGCCGGGTGAACTGACAGCGAGGGAGTGGGCTCCGGATCGCTGCCCTCGCCCTGGCCGGGGACCTGCCTGCCTCACTGGGGAGACCTGGACTTGTAGCGATGGTCATCGGGCGTTTCCCCATCGTGGTGGGTGGCAGGTTGCACAAGTCCAGTTCTACGAGAGGAAGGGGCTGTAATTAGGCGCGCTGCTGTGTTATATAGCATCGTATTTCTTCGAAAGATCCTTTTGTGCTGCATCCTTATTTCAGTTCACTCAGCCCTTGGTGTTAGTGTTAAAGTATCCTGCCCTGCAAGCACTGTTTGATATGCTGGGTATTTTATTTTGAAATAAAAATGCACAGAAGGTTTAGTTTTATTTATAAAATTCTTTTTCCCTAGAAAGCATCTGTACTTAAAACTGCTGCCTGGAGAATGGGAATCACCCAGAGGTTGGGTGGTTGCTGTCGATATCCTCGTACACCCCACGCCGCTGCCAGCCAGAAGCGCCGCAGCTGCTGCCGCGCCTGCCCTGCCCTGTCTGAGGCCACACTTGTAACCATGCGCTGGCTTCCGCAGCAAAGCTAATTTATTTCCGTCTGTCCTCTCACGTCGTGTCTTCAGTGCACTGACCCAGTTTTATGGGGCCACGCTCTGAGCCAGAGATAACTGATGTGTATATTTTTGAACAGAAATGTGGGTTTTTCTCTTTGTATTTCAGATCCATTCCCTAAGTACCAAGATAGGGGTGTCGGGAGGGCAAGGCATGGGGACAGGAGTGTGCACAGCTGATTCTGGGGGGGGGCGGGCGGGTCTCACTGAACCCCAGCCTTGGTGTGAAACACTGTCCTCAGACCCCCAGAAAGCCTGAGTAGTGCAGTATTCCTCGGGGAAGTGAGGATCAGCGTATTAAATGCCAATGTCACAGGGAACTCCCACCGCCAAAGACACTTCGGCATCACTGGTGTTCAGCTCCCACCACGAGGCTGTTGCAAACAGCGGATCTGCCCCTTACCTCTGCGAGACATCAAGCGTTGCTTTGGAGCCCAGGCCCAGAGGACTAGTCTCCTTCTGACACCGAGTTTTACAGACCTTTGTACTCTACTGGTGATGTTGACTCTGAAAAAACATCTGGTAGCCAGGGCTTCCGCTCCAACCTCAACTGCTCCCTGGCCTATCCTGTCTTTGCCGCATCTACCCACCTCTTCCTGGTGCCACCCTCCTCTGCTGCTCGGGGCGTCTTGGATCAAGAACGGCCCTGAGAAGGAAGGACTTGGGGGTCTTGGTTGATGAGAAGCTGAGACGCACAATGTGCGCTTGTAGCCCAGGAGGCCAACCATATCCTGGGCTGCATCAAAAGAAACAAGACCAGCAGACTGAGGGAGGTGATTTTCCCCCTGTACTCCACTTTGGTGAGACCCCACTTGGAGTACTGCATCCAGCTTTGGAGTTCTCAGTACAAGAAGGACATGGACCTGTTGGAGAAGATCCAGCGGAGGCCATGAAGATGATCCGAGGGCTGGAGGCCCTCTGCTGTGAGGACAGGCTGAGAGAGTTGGGGGGGTTCAGTCTGGAGAAGAGAAGGCTCCGGGGAGCCCTTCCAGCCCCTTCCAGTCCCTAAAGGGGCTCCAGGAAAGCTGGGGAGGGACTCTGGATCAGGGAGGGGAGCCATGGGACAAGGGGGAACGGTTTTAAAAGGGGAGATTTAGATGAGATCTCACGAAGAAATTCTTGGTGGTGAGCACCTGTCCCAGGTTGCCCAGAGAAGCTGTGGCTGCCCCATCCCTGGAGGGGTTCAAGGCCAGGTTGGACGGGGCTTGGAGCAACCTGGGCTGGTGGGAGGTGTCCCTGCCCAGGGCAGGGGGTTGGAACAAGATGATCTTTAACGTCCCTTCCAACCTGAACCATTCTATGATTCTATGATCTATTTCATGCAGATAGGATCTTGAAATGGAGAACTGCTCTATAACTGGCTCTCCAGTTCAGAGTCACATAGCAGAGGCCTGAGGAGCACCAGGAACGTGTTTGTGGGTCTGATCTCCCCTGTGAAATGCTCTGATGACAATGAAACAAGCGTCTGCTCCTTTTCTCCCTAGCAAGCAGATGGGCACTGGGAGGAAGTTTCCTGTAGGTGACGCTGGTTTTCCCTTCCTGCTGCTGCCAGCTTGTCCTGGCTGTCATGGAGTGGCGGTGGGAGAACTGGAAGCCTGGTCTGGCAGGATCCATAAGCTGACACAGATTTAGCCCAGACGGGGCCATACTGGGGCTTAGCCCCTGATGCGTGGTGTGACGGGCTCCCCACCAGCCTCTGTTCAGGTGGCACCTGGCTGCAGCCTGGCTCAATGTCCCCTGTGACTATAGATGGCCCGTCCTGGGCTGGTGTCTGGTGCTGGAAGTACAGGAACAGGAGCACCCATTTTGCTTCGGTCCTTGCACACCCTTAGGTGGTGCTGAGCACAAGCACTGGGACTTGCCTTACAGGAGCTATTCCGCTTGTGATGTGGTTTTCCAGGGCTTTGGTGGTGACACACCAAAGTGCAGCCGTAATGTCCCCAGATGCTCCTCTGCGCTGTCCGCTTGGAGCCAGCCATTTGCTCACAGGAGCCAAGCTACAGCAAACCAAGGACGTGTCACCTGGGAGGAGGGCGGTCAACTGCTCCTTGTCCACTTCCAGCTCACACCAGTGTGAGTTCATCCCCGCTCTCGGTGTCCCCGTGCCATGGTTGTGCCCACGTGCCCGGTTGCTCTCTGAGTGCCCGGACCACTGATGATTCATCACCTGCAGCTGCAGATGTTGTGTCACCAGCAGCCACAGAGTCACTGGTGTGGGTCTGTGGAGGGTGAGGGCTGGGGTAAGGGACAATGGGAGCAGGGGGCAAGGCTGGGGTGGTGGTGGGGGACAGCCAGTGTCTGCTGACGGGCATGAAGAACTGGGGCCACAGAGCGTGGGGGACACGAACAGTGAAGGCAAGAGGAGCAGGAGGAGCAGCAAAGCATCTGAGTGAGGAGGGGACACTCACTGAGTTGCCCTGGGGACTGATTGGTGCCTTTGGACTCTCCCACAGCTCCCCAACGACCTGGCTAATTAAACCAAAGAATGGGCAAACCAAAAAAAAATAAAAATAAGATCAAACAAATGAACGCATCCTTCAGCCTCGCTACAACGCTTTGCAGAGGACCGGGGCCGTTTCCTGCTGCTGGGCCCCAGCGGGGCTTGCCTGGACCGTCAGCCCCAACCGAGCAAACAGCCATGTCACCGGGGCGTGGTGCTGGGCGCGGGGGGACGATGCCACAGTCACCCACGTGCCGCGGGGCTCACCAGCAAGTGGCTTTTCCAGCTTGTTGCAGCTGCCTTGGGGAAGAGCCAGCAACCGGCGTTTCCCAGCTCTGCTCCTCCGAGGTAAGGCAGGCTCCCGGGTGCCTTTGGGGATGTGGGGGTGGCACGTCGCCAAACTGCGGCACTTTGGGTGCTGCCCTGATGGGGGTGCGGGGCTGCCTGCATGGCCAGGGGTGGTGGGGATCACCTGGAGCCAGGACCAGCAACATCCCTTCCCAGGACTCGCTCCTCATGCGAAGGAGTCACCCACTGTGCTCAGGGCCACCAAGTCCTGCAACAAAACTTCCTCGCACCCCAGCAGTGTGTGGTTCCAGCACACCAGCCTCTGGCCAGGGTGATGTGGCCACAAAAAACTCCTTCTGGGAGCATCCCCCATGGTGAAATCCTGCTGGACCCTCTGCCGGCTGGCAGGGCTTGAGGGGTCAGCCCCTGACGCCCGTCCCCTGCCCGGTGTAAGCCATGGGCTCCCTGGCACTCCCTGGCATGGGGAGGGAGACTCCTCAAGTCTTGGGACAACAGACTCTTTTTCATGCTGGAATACACTCTGGCAAAGATAAAAATCTCCCCTCTGTGCTTATTTTTGTTGATGGGGTGGGTGAGTTGGATATTGCTGCCGGCTGGGCCTTTCCCAAACCCAACGGCAGCTCCTCGGCTAAAAGCGTGCATTAGGGGAGTGCCCCGGCTCGCTCCCAGCCAGAGGCTTGGCCCTGCGGACACGTGGCGGGAGTGGTGTGGCTGCTATGCTGGTGCCGCAGAGCCCGGTGAGTGCCCAGCCCCGCGCCCCTCCGAACCCCTGGCGCCATGGGGAATGAGGTCCACACAGCCTGGCCTCCTCCTGGCCCTGTGCATGGAACCGGAGGTGCCGAATCAGCATCACCCGCTGTCACCCCACTCCGTGTGACCCAGCTCCTGCTGGGACAGGGGCAGCTCTTGGAGATAGATCCAAATTTGGGGATGGCTACGCTGGAGGGAGATGAAACTGGTGCTGCCATGTCCATATGGCACCTCCAGAGCAGAGCCCAGCCCAGGACAGCTCAGCTTGGGCTTCATGCATGAGAGTGACAAGGATCCAGCATGACCTGAGCTACCACAGGGACATGAGGGCTCCTAAAGGAGGTCCCAGGGACCTCCATCTCCACCTGCATCTTGATGTGGGCAGCACCTGGTGACCACGCAACCTGCTCAGAATGGTCATGGCTTTAGCATCCTGATGCAGTGGGTGGCTCCCAGTGAGGAGCTGGGAGCTGCATCGATGGAAGGACCCTGGTGTCACGGCTCGGGCAGTGTCCTGCTTTGCCCAGGGCTTGTGGGAACAGAAACCACTGCCTGAGGACAAGGCTGTGAGTAAAGCATCCACACATCCCCAGGGGTGGCTGAGAAGAGGATGGTGGATGAGAACAAGAAAAGGACGTGGCTGGGGGGTGCTGTTTGTCCAGCACGGACAAGCTGGTGCTGGGAGATGTGGAGCTACTGGACTGGGTGGCACAGTTGGTGCCATGGCTTGGCAGCTGAGCCCTGGGACCTGGCACCTGTCTCCAGAGTGGTCCTGTCACGCACAGATAGCTGGAAGTGCCCCAAAAATAAAGCCAAGTCTTGCAAGTCCTAACTGGGAGCAGCTGCTGACCACCCACAAGTCCAGGTGGAAGGGTCAGGGGAGCAGGGAACGATGATGGGCAGTTGGTCAGCCTGTGCCTGCCTCAAATTCTCATACTGGGACTAAAAAACTGTGTCGTGAATGGGTGATTTAGGTCACTGAAAGAACCACTGTCAAAGGTATTAGCAAAAGTGCTTTTAATATGATGTTGTAAAAGTGCAACTTCACAGAGTTCGATGGGAAGGTTCACCCTGTCACTATATGGCACCATAATTTGAACAATGATCCAAAACTACCAAGGCACAAATCAAAGTCACCAGGACAAAATCAAAGTTACCGAGGCACAAATCAAGTTACCATGCTACAGGGTTATGTGTGGTATTGGTCACGCACCGAAGATCTGCCATTGGTAAAAGGTCTCTGCCTCAAGGATCACCCGTGAGAGGTGTCCCAGCTCACGGGGAGATCGCCACCGTGCAGCCACACTGCCTTAGCAGGGAGAGCTCAAGAAGGCTCGCTTAGGCTGTCATATTTATGGAATGAAGTGGTTGGCTTGTAGTCAAAGTACATGTGATGGGAAAGGTATGCATGAGGCTCCTTGTACCCACAGCTTGCTTTGTTCCTTGACAAATGAGGCTTGGAAAAGCCACCCACTGTTCATGCGTTAATCATATGATCTGTGTCCTAAGCTCATGCATCGATGCTCACTGTGTCACCCCGTTCCTTTGTGGGTTTTCAGAGAACAGATTGAAACTAGAGGAGCTCTTGGCCCAGCTATGGCTCAGGCCTTTTACCTCCTTTGGAGCCCGTACCAAACTGTGCTGGTTTGGTCAAGGGCTGAGCGCACCCATCACACTCCACCCCGTGACTACAGTCAATCCGCTTTATCACTCATAGGGCGGTAGTACGGTTACCTCTTGCCTCTACGTCATAAATATGTGGCATATTGCAGATAAATGGTAAGAGTCCAATTATTTGATAGGATGTTTAGTGTAAGTGTCACGATTTATGTTAGTTATATATGATTTCACATACAGAATCGATTGATTGTATGTGTTTTGCATGTTGGATTGACATAATTTGTTTCATCTTTTGCCAAACTTTGATATACAGAATGATCATAAACAATAAACCTAATGAGGTCAAAACTAACAAAACTACAATTGGATGCAGCATCAAATTCAAAATTCCAGTTGCCGTTGGTGACCATCCAAAAAGAGTTCCCCACCAGTGGTGTTCTCCATCTTTCTTCCCTCTTTCCAGGACATGGTGTACCTTCCCTGCATCCTGACGGATGGTAAATCAGGGTTCTTTGTCCATTGTTCCAAATTCTCAATTGACTCAGGTAATCATGTTGCAACAGTTTCCTTACCCATCAGAAATTCATTCCGCTGGGGGTAGGCAATAAATCTTGGTACAGCGTATAGTTAGACTGTAGTAGTTGGTGGGATGTGACAGGAGCTGAATAGTTAAAGTTGCTTCCGATAATTTTGGTAAAATTACCAATACAGATATTTGAGTGATTATATGTCTCTATAGGGGTGTCATCTGTAAATACAGAAGGGCTCTCACGCAAACACGTCCATTTCCAACATATACAAGTGCATTTTCAAGGGTTTCATCAGGATGTATTTCAAAATGCCAACATTTTTTTCAGCGTCAAGACAAATGTCTTGGGCCTTAATGGTATTATTTTCACAAACAAATCCCTGTTGTTCCCATACAACACATGCATCAACATCAATAGTTTGCCATTTGTTCCCATTTTGTTCTTCTAACAGATAAAGGACAGTTCCACCAAAGTATCATGTATTGCCAAAACAAAAGCTGTGGCTTTACTGTCAGTGGGCTTATAAGAGGAATTAACTAGATGCCACCAGGACTGGAATTCCCTTTCAAATTTAGTTGCATTATCCCAGATTACCTTTCAAATTTCAGTGCGTAAGGTGCCCTTTTCACCTTCTCTTATAATCACCACCACAGTAGATTGTACCCGCAGTTAACCTGAATATAACGAAGAGTGAGAGACAGTAATTTGGGCCGCAACTAGTGTATTCACAATTAGTTGGTGGCCATTTCCATTAATTCTTTGCCATTAGGGTAATAGATCAGATAAGAGCCATTGATTAGTTCCCAATGCCAATGGAGAAGACTGTGAATGGACATTCTAGTTTGTGGAAATTACTTGTTGCTGAGCTCATAATTTGTTTGCTAAAACTCCAGTGTCCGTGCTGTTTAATCCTGTTCCTGAGATACCAGTCGCATCTCTTTTTGATCATTTTGGAGAGGTGAGGGTTCATCCATGCAACCACGCTAATCATCCTGCATAGGCCGTACTTCAGAATAGTGAGCAAGTAGGTTTAATTGCAGAGATACTGATCTGCATTGATAGTTCCACTCATTTGAGGGACCACAAGGGATTAAACAACACTCGTTGCTGGCCTGTATTTTTGATCACATACAGTCCGATTTCAGAAATTTGTGAGGACAGAGTTTTCTTATCCTTTTGTCGTGGATGAAAACATATTTGACATGGTTATGATTCAGCAACAACTTAAGATTTATTAATGATTTGAGATAGATCAAAATGTTAAATTTTAGCAGCAATTAATCATTAAACCATTTAAGGATGAACAAGGTGATTCAGTAAGATATAATAAAGCAAGGACTTAATTACGGATTCAAAACCAACAAGATTCACACTATCTTACTACAAAGTATTCTAAATCAAAATAGATATATGTATATATGTATAAACACAAAACATACAAGCAGACACCATTCAAAGAGTTGCAGACACACATACGCACCGCCAGAGCCTTCAACTGCTCGGACCAGGGTCCCTTTGCAGGGGTGACTCCAGTGAGCCGGCGGGTGCCCCTTTAGACAGACAGAAATATTTGGAGCCAGTAAAATATATAGACACAGACGTGTGTGGTCAAATGTGCATATCAAACACATAGATAGGTAGAGAGGTGGATGAGAGAGGCTACCCTATAGTTAAAGTTTCCCTCTTCTCGAGTTTAGAGTAAATACTCAAGGTATCGGCATTCCTCAGCAGGTGATAACTGAGCCTCGAGAGGGTTGACTCGCCCTGGCCCTTTAACCCCCCCAGGTATTTACCTGCGCAGCGTCCCAGCTCAGGGGAGATGCCGGTCATGGCCTGCTGCCATCCAGGAGAGCTCAAAGGGTCTCGCTAGAGTCTCTGTTTTTAGGGTCCGAGAAAACTGACTTTCATCAGGTACTTTTCCACCCTGGCCCAACTCAGACAATGGGATATTCTGGTACTTTCCACCAGTTGCCCAGAACTTGCTAGATTTTGAAGTTCTGGTATCACCACCTTTGGGCCACGATCCAGGTCCCATCAGGAGGTGATCGATTATCGGTACTGTTCCCAGGCGTGGGGGATGCGGGAGCCAGGTGCGTTGAGGGGTTGCCATAACATTCTGGTCTGTTGCCTTTCGCAATTCATGCCTGAGCTATGTCAGGTTGCGGTGTGGCCCAGGTGGGGGGAATCGCGCCAAGCACCGAGTGGCCTAAGACTGGGGGGTTGCACCACCATGCCTTTACAGTCGGGGCGGGTGTTAAGTGAGGAGTGGTGGATGTTGCTGTGCTAGGCTCAGTAATGTCTTTTTTAAATTTAAATGACAGTCCCTGTGAGCCCAGAGGCAGATTACAAAAACATGTTGTACTGAGGTAAAATTGTACCAACAGTCCAATCTTTCAGAGACACAACATTTTGTGTCTGCGGTGTTTGATGTGATGTTGTGCACAGAAATCTCAATTGCCTTCTCATGGGCATAGACTTATTCATCATCTGGCATCCTACTTTAATTTTTTTCCTGCTGTTCCCCTGCTGTTCCCTGTTGGAGAACTTTATTAACATCAGTTTCATTTTTATACCAACTCCATTCGTTCTCAGAGGATACTTCAGTTTTACCTCCCTTGGAACCTTTCAGGTTTACCTCCTTTGGAGCCTGTACCAAACTGCGCTGGTTTGGTCGAGGGCTGAGCGCACCTGTTACAACCTGCTGAACTGGGTGAGGTGCCTCCAAATGCCTCTCGAGGCAGATGCCAGCCGCAGTCCCGTTTCAGCTGCGGGGACTGACTTCTGCTGTTGTCATGACTGGCAGCTGTCACTCGGTTCAGATGAGGCTTTGTGAGGTGCAGGTTGAAGTCCAGGTCCCTTCTTGCCATGTTTGTGTGCCAGGGACTTGAGCCACCCAACACCTCCCCAGCCAACGGCTTCATTTTAGTTGGGCTTTAAGGCTGAGCACAACCATCTTAAATATCTGCACATCATCTGCTGTGAGCCCGTCCCTGTGAGGGGTCTGAATGCGGAGACAGGCAGATTTGTCCTTGGTTGCCACAAAATTCTGCACAGAGCCTGGGTTTGTGCTTTGAGAACCCTCTGTCTCACAAAGGCGGTCACTCCATGGTACCCACCCAGCGGTGCTGAGGGCACAGGGCATGACGTGCTGGAGAGAGGGAGTTCTTAGTGCTGAGCAAGGATTGAAAACAGTGTATTTCTCCTGGCTGGGCTCCAGGGATGGTGCCAAGGCCATGCAGAATGTCTGTGGGGTGTGCTAAGCACCTGGGTCTCCTGCCAGCTCACGCCTGGGGCTTTCTCACCATCTAGATCCCCTTTACCAGGTTGTGCCTTCAGCTGCAGCCCTGTGTTTCTGCTGCTGAAGGACACAGGGACTGTGCCCAAGACACGCAGGGAAGGAAACCTGCGGTGATGGAGCATTTTTCAGAGGGTTGTAGAGTCAACAGTGAGACACCAAGATCAGAAAAGATCATTCTGGTTTACTATTTGTGCAAGATGTGGAGTCAACACATAGGTGTCAGGATGGGGAATTACATGACATCCTGAACAGTGGCTGACTTTAGCAACCCCAGAATATGTCTCACATGAGCTGCACGGGCTTTTGCAGCCTTCCTTGAGGTGGGACTGAGTGGCAGTGACCGTTGGGAAGCTGTTAGCTGCAGGCAGGGTCTCCAGCCATGCCAGGGACCAAGGCTGCCCATGCCTTAGTTTTCCTTGTGCCTTTGGTAACTTCCACGTGCTGTAAGGATTCACAGCCAAATCACTCAGGCATGTCTTTTAGGAAATGGCCTGATTCATGCAAGTGAAAGTTAGATTTTTATCGCTAAAAAAGTGGCTGAAGCATGTTTCAAATCACTGCTGCCCGAGAGCCTCCTCTCTGATGGCTCTAACACTGGGATTACTCCAAAGACTTACGAAGTACCTTGTGGTGCAAGATCCCTAAACCCCTCTGTAGCTGTGTCCCTGCTCCTTGCAGCTGCCCCCCGGTGCCTCAGCTGTGCTGGGGGCTGCTGGGGCTGCTGGGGGCGGTGGGTGAGCCTGTTCGCAGGGCTGGGCTGGAAGGCGACTGTTGCAGGCTGCTCCGGTGTGGCTCAGCAGCATCCTGGCATCCCTGGATCGGGCTTTTCAAGCAGCATATTTGTGCCTTGAAGGGAGAAGTCTCCCTCTGTAGTTCCTCTTCTGCCCCCAGACCACCACTCTGGCCACCTCATAGAATCATAGAATCATAGAATCACTCAGGTTGGAAAAGACCCTTGGGATCATCAAGTCCAACCATCAACCCCACTCTACAGAGTTCTCCCCTACACCATATCCCCCAGCACCACATCTAAACGACTCTTCAACACATTCAGGGATGGTGACTCCACCACCTCCCTGGGCAGCCTATTCCAGGGTCTGACCACTCCTTCTGGGAAGAATTTTTTTCCTAATGTCCAGTCTAAGCCTACCCTGTTGCAGCTTGAAGCCATTCCCTCTTGTTCTATCGCTAATTACCTGGGAGAAGAGACCAGCACCAACCTCTCTACAATGTCCTTTCAAGTAGTTGTAGAGAGTGATGAGGTCTCCCTTCAGCCTCCTCTTCCTCAAACTAAACAGTCCCAGCTCCTTCAATCGCTCTTCATAAGATTTATTCTCCAGGCCCTTCACCAGCTTCGTTGCCCTCCTCTGCACTCGCTCCAGCACCTCGATATCTC
>VYZM01010515.1:1050-18774 GCA_013398915.1 Dromas ardeola | reverse complement strand
TGGAAAGTGGCTTGGCGAGCACGTCTGCCAACTCTTTCAGCACTCTTGGGTGTAACCCATCTGGTCCCATAGACTTGTGTGCATCCAAGCGGTGTAGCAGGTCACTGATCACTTCCTCTTTAATTGTGATGACCTCAACCACATCCATTGCTGCTGTGGTCCTCATGCCACCTGGTGCTCTCAGTGCCTTACTGCTTTTCTTGCATTTTTATTTAGGGCTCCCAAACAGCAATGGGAACGCTAATCCCACTCAGTTTTCCAAAGCTGGTGCATCCCTGCGTCCTGGGAGAGCCTGGCTGGTGATTTGGGGTGGTAAAAGCAACCTTTGCAGTAGAGCAGGTCCCCTGGTGACTTCCTCCATCAGCAGTACACAGGATTCATGTGGTGAGTGCCGACATCAAATCGTGGTCTGGGATGTGGTAACAGTGTGGTCTGGTTATCTCACACAAGCTAATTCCCTTGACCAAGATAAGAGGCTTGGCTGCCTGTGCCAGGCCACCCCTGCTGGGAAAATGACAGCAGCCTGGCAGCCCTGCCAAGAAGAGCCACTAGCCCTGCCCGTGGGGAGAGGAGCTGTGGGTCACCCCTGCCTGGGGCTGCCTCTGCACATCCTACCCTTGGAGGTGTGGACCTGCCAGAAGTCCAGCTTCCCAGCTCTTCCTGAATCCTCATAATTTAGCTTTGGCTTTATGCTTTTTTTTTCCCAACAAGCTCCCGTGTCAGAGGCATGTCTTACTTGCATGTAGGCAACGGCAAACTGCAACCCTCTTAGCTCAGCTTCTAACTGCTGGGCACATTGGGACAAGCAGTCAAAAAGTTATTGGAGAGCACCTAGAAAATGAAGAGACAAGTAGTGCTTCATCTAGATTTGTCAAGAAACCACGCTACCCCAATCAGACACCATTCTTTTATAGGTGACAGCCACTCTGGAGATGAGAGAGAGCAAGCACAAGGTACCATGCTTAGGAAGGGCCACAGAGTGGCCTGGCCTGCTGCTGGGTAGGTGGGATCACAGAATCACAGAATGGCCGGGGTTGGAAGGGTCCTCTGGAGATCATCTCCTCCAGCCCCCGGCCAGAGCAGGGTCACCCAGAGCAGGTGGCACAGGAACGCGTCCAGGCAGGTTTGAATGTCTCCAGAGACGGAGACTCCACCACCTCCCTGGGCAGCCTGTGCCAGGGCTCTGCCACCCTCACAGGAAAGAGGTTCCTTCTCATGTTTAGGTGGAACTTCCTATGCTCAAGTTTGTGCCCGTTACCTCTTGTCCTGTCATTGGGCACCACTGAGAAGAGCCTGGCCCCATCCTCCTGACACCCACCCTGCCAGTATTTATAGGCGTTGATAAGATCCCCCCTCAGTCGTCTTTTTTCCAGACTGAAAAAACCCAAATCCCTCAGCCTTTCTTCATAAGAGAGGTGGTTTGGGGTTATCCCTGGCTAATGGCCAACGTGTGCAAAAGAAAATGTCACCTTTGCAGCGCATGAGTCTGTGTCCTGACACGGGTGCCCTGAGCTGCTGCAGCCCCCATTTTCAGGACTGGTGTTCCCAGAACTTCATCCGTAACTTTTACAGAGAGTTGGCTAGGCTGTGGTTGAAAGCACAGGTCTATTTTGAGTCACCACTCTCAGAAAGATGTGATGAAAAGTGTGGAGCAAGTGCTGAAAGCCCAGAGGGGAGCAGCTATCGATGGCGGGGCACAAGGAGGAGGAAAGGCTGAAGGAAGGGAGGCTGCAGCAACGGCAGCCACCCTGGAGCAGCTTCTCAGAAGCTTTGCTGAGACTTTGAGGAGAGAGAGGTGTTGCAGAGTGCCACAGCTCAGTGACATGAGATGACCTAGCAGGGGGTGAGGGATTATGGGATGTCTGGCTGTCCACAGCTCGCCCACTGCTGTGGCAGAGGAGCTGGCTCCATCATGGTGCTAGCTGCCCTTGTCCAAACCAGTTTGGCTGCTCAAGGGAAACCTCCCATAGCCAAAGGGTTTCCTGGTCTCCTGCAAATATCCTCCAGCATTTGCTGGTGGACACCTGCACCCAATCACCATTTCACATTCTGCCTTGTTTCCTTATGGCCCTGTTGATTGCATTGGAGGCAATCAAGCATCTCCAGAGCTGCTCACCTCAGTCTCGCTCCTGTGCTGTCCCCAAGTACTCATGACACCAGTGAAGGGTAAAATCCTGCCCTAAGGGTGCTTCATCCTCGTTTCCCTGTGATCCCTGATCTCAGGAAGAAAAAACCTTCAGGATGCCCAGGACAGAGAACAGCCCATGCCTGGGGCTCTTGCCAGCCAGATCCGAGACACCCTGACCTCACCTGCCACATCGGTGCTCTCACCCCCAGGCAACACTGCAGCTAACAGCCTCAACCTCCTGGATCATCCCTCCACCACGTCCCTCCATGCCAGCACACATGGAGCCCATCACCGCAGCATCGGGCAGCACATCCCCCTCCCATCAGGGAGCTGTTGCCCATTCCCCAGGCTCCCTGCTCCGCGGGGCTCTGCCAGCTCCACTGCCAATATCAAAATACTGATATTTTTTATTGATATCATTAATCTCATGGAGCTTGCGAGGATGCAGGTGTTGCGCCAAGCCCCATCCGAGCGCTGTGAGAGATGGAGCTGCCAACACCCGCTGCACTGTAGCTGTGCACAGGGAAGGGGAACAGACCGGGGTGTCTGTGGCTGGCACAGGGTCTGGCTTCAGGCACATGATCCTGACCCAGAGCACCCACGGCCGAGAGGTGGCACCATGACAGTCACAGTCAGGGCAACTGGGTCACGTTTGATGATACACACTGGGAAAAACAGTAGGGAGGAGGAAAGGTCAGGTGTGCTTTTTGCCAGCTGGAACAGCAGGCATGGGCATCCCAAAGGCAGCTTTAAATGGCCCCAATTCCACCAGTCTTGCTGGAATTGGAGTGGAAGGGAGGGCTGGAGCTGGTCCCTGCTGGGACAAGTTGCATCAAGACCCAGGGTGCATCTGGAAGGGGAATGGGAGGTAGGAGCTTGCCGTGCAGCTCACCCAGAGACATGGGACCTGCACAGAGCCACTGCCTGCACCTCCCACAGCCAGAGCTGGGGTGACCTCGTGGTGCAGAAATTAAATGGCAGCGAAATGAGAGACTCTTTTGATTCTGAGTCAGGATGCTTTCCTTCCAGAAGGCACAGGGAAGATGTTGGCAATGGAGGTGATCTCATTTCACAAATACCAATCATCTCAGTGACGGGCAGTAATGGCTGGGCTCAAACCCCGCAGAGTCTCCGCACGAGCCTGGCAACTTCCCTCTGGGTCTCAAAGAGCCATTTCGAGGGCCACAGACAAAGAAACGTATGTCAAAAGCAAATCAAATAGGGGTGTGTGTGTACTCTAGCCATACTTCTCCATAGCAGATTTGTCCACCTGCAGTCAGAAGAATGAGACAGTTAGGTCCCTTTTTCAGTTATGAGCAAACAGCATATTTAGCTCCACCAGAGCACATCCCCGAAGGCAAACAGGGCTGGGTCTGGCCGCACCGAGGACCTGAGGGGAGCCACCTGTGGGCCCGGCACCCCATGGCCTTTCCAGGTCCTGCGATGACTCACGCTCGGGCAACCGCGTTGCCCTGAGACCCGGCCCGCGTTTTAACAGACGGACGCCCATTTGGGTGGGGTTATCTGGAGAAAATTGAGAGCTGGACTGTATGTGGCACGGTGACAGCCAGGGTGTTGTCACTGTGCCATAGCCCAGCCGGGGCAGCATCACCTGGGAGAGGTGCAGGGTGCTGCACGTGGGGCAGGCGCGGGCACAAGGGGGAACAGATTTCTCCCCGCTGGAGTGCCAAGGTGGAAGCAGAAGGGGTCGTGGCTCAGCCAGTTCAGCAGGAGGAGGTAAAAGGTAATTATCTAATTAGCTAATCAAGGGGCCTCTGTGGGACCCCATGAAGGGAGCGGGCGCGGGTGCAATAGGGGCTGTGTGCGATGCCGTGTGC
This sequence comes from Dromas ardeola, assembly GCA_013398915.1. Lineage (NCBI taxonomy): Eukaryota > Metazoa > Chordata > Aves > Charadriiformes > Dromadidae > Dromas > Dromas ardeola. Next base: position 14,808 of record VYZM01010515.1, on the reverse strand, counting down.
TGCGGACACGATGCAGGTTTGGGAAGATGTTCTCCAGTGAGTATTTCGCCTGGTCCTGTTGGTGCTCACGGGCTCTGCCTACCCCCAGCTTGCCAGGCCTCCTACCAGCGCTATCCTTCTGTTGTCCTAAAGTTTTTGCTGGGAGGATGTTGTCTACAAAATTATTAAGCCGTTACCTGTGACTTGACTCAGAAATATCTAGCGTAAATAGAAGAAGTAGTAACTTTTGTCAGAGTTTTTAGCTGAACTATTTATAGATAATATTACCTCTCACAGCAAAGCCTCTGTCCTGGCTCCCACCTCTGTATCTGCCTTCGTCCACCAGCCCAGCCCATGGGGTCTGTAGGATGCAGACCAGCCCCAGGAAAGAGGATGTTGGGAGAATGGTCAGGGCAGCTCAGAGCCCTGCAGCTCCCACTGGGTTTCAGGGACAGGGAGCAGATGGAGGAGCTCCCTTGAAACCAGAGTTTCTTCGAGCCATCAGCCCAGACCCAGCAGTGCCACATGCCCTCTGCCTGAGCACAGCTCCATCCTGCAGCTCTGCCCCGAGTCCTGCCATGCCTTCGGCACCCAGACGAGCTGTTTGCTCAAGGAAAGTGCTGGTGAAACTGGTTCTCCTGCTTTTGCGCATCCACATTTCCTCCCAAGAGGAAGGTGGACGTACAGGACCCCTGGAGGTTGATGAAGGGCCCCAGTGGATGGGGGATGTCTCCTGGCCACACTCATGGCTGTGAGGTGTACGGCTGCTGTGCAGGGAATGGACACAGCTGCCCACATTAAAAGGAACCGGTGCACCACAAACACTGCTTTCACAGCAAGAAAAGCACCACTGGGTACGGTTGTCTGTGCTCTGCCCAGTGGTGTCCACAGGGTGCTCTCCTTGGCCCATATCTCCAACCCTCTGGGTCTGTGCCCATCTCAGGAGCAGGGCTTAGTTTGGTCCTGCCACCCTTGCTAGGAAAAGGTCCATGGAAGTTGCGTAGCTGAGGGCTCCTGCAGCTCCAGAGCACTGGGGCTGCCCCAAGGCCCCCTTGGAGTGAACACAGCTCCTTGAGGGACCAGATCCCTGATCAGATGCCCATCAGGGCATCTGATCTGATGGTCAGAGGATTCCCTGATGGCCTGGATGGGGCCATAGACCATGGGTGGGACTATGGGGCCATGTGTCCCTGTGATGGCACACGTCCTGAGTGTGTTGTCCCACTCATCATGTTCATGATGGGTCCGTTGCTCTCAGAAGCTGCAGTGGTGGACCTGAAAGCATTTCAAAGCTTGCATTTGGCATGTGGCCCCTGCTGCACCCCAGTTCCCTACTGGGACAAGCTCCAGGCCAGATGCAGACCTGGGGCACTCTCATCCATCCCTTCTTTCGTCAGCCCAGGAGATCTTGCTGTGGACCATGGCCAGTCACTGCTCTGTCAGTTTAGTCACAGCAAGGTTTGACCTTCACTGTCCTTGTGCTCACATGGATCAGGGCCGTTCCCAGTGGGGCTTGCCCCAGGCTGGTGGCAGCAGGTTTGCCAAAGGGCTGAGCCTGGCAAAGAGTCCCACATTCCCGGGAACGGAGACAGAAACAGCAGCTCAGACAGTCCTGCTGCCTGGGATGAGCGGATGGAGTCACTGCAAGCCAAGGGAAGTCACAGCTCCCTCCCAGCTGGGAAATCATTATCCGTCCTTTTGGCTTGAGAGGCAATTAAGATATTATTGTATAACCTCTGGAACTACTTCTTTACTACAGAAGGATCAGGAAAAGGAAACTGAATCATAGAATCATGGAATCATAGAATGTGTTGGGTTGGAAGGGACCTCTAAAGGCCATCTAGTCCAACCCCCTGCAGTGAGCAGGGACATCTTCAACTAGATCAGGTTGCTCAGAGCCTCATCCAGCCTGGCCTTGAATGTCTCCAGGGATGGGGCCTCCACCACCTCTCTGGGCAACCTGGGCCAGTGTCTCACCACCCTCTGTGCAAAGAACTTCTTCCTAATGTCTGATCTAAACCTGCCCTGCTCTAGTTCAAAACCATTGTCCCTCGTCCTATCGCTACATGCCCTTGCAAACAGCCCCTCCCCAGCTTTCCTGTAGGCCCCCTTCAGGGACTGGAAGGTTGCTATAGGGTCTCCCCGGAGCCTTCTCTTCTCCAGGCTGAATAACCCCAGCTCTCTCAGCCTGTCCTCACAGCAGAGGGGCTCCAGCCCTCGGATCATCTTCGTGGCCTCCTCTGGCCCCGCTCCAACAGGTCCATGTCCTTCTTGTGCTGAGGGCTCCAGAGCTGGACACAGGACTCCAGGTGGGGTCTCACCAGAGCAGAGCAGAGGGGCAGAATCACCTCTCTGGATCTGCTGGCCACGGTTCTTCTGATGCAGCCCAGGATGCAATTGGCCTTCTGGGCTGCGAGCGCGTATTGTTGGCTCATGTCCAGCTTTTCATCCACCGGTACCCCCAAGTCCTTTTCCGCAGGGCTGCTCTCTATCACCTCACCCCCAGCCTGTATTGATAACGAGGATTGTCCCGACCCAAGTGTAGGACCTTGCACTTGGCCTTTTTGAGCTTCATAAGGTTTGCTCAGGCCCACCTCTCCAGCTCGTCCAGGTCCCTCTGGATGACATCCCGTCCCTCTGGCCTGTCAACCACAACACTCAGCTTGGTGTCATTGGCAAACCTGCTGAGGGTGCACTTGATCCCACTGTCTATGTCATTGATGAAGATGTTGAATAGCACTGGTCCCAGTACGGATCCCTGAGGGACTTGAAGAATTGCTCAGCCCAGGTTTGGAGGCAGGAGCCAAAGGGTTTGGTCAGCTCTGGGTGCACACAGCCACTGCGCAGTGCCACATGTCCAGCACCGGGGCCAGTTGGTTCCTCTCTGTCCTTCATGGGGACAAGTCCCCCTTGTTCAGGACAGCCCTGCCCCAGGCACTGTGCAGTCAGCAGGGCATTTCCAGACCTGGGAAGGGAGCAGACACTGATTCACCCCCTTCCAGCAAAGCCATGTGAGTTCAAAGTTTATGTGTTGTGTGGAGGTGGGAATGCAGGAGTGGTGGCACCCTCTGGGCTCCGGGCATCCACCCCACCAGCACACGAGACACTGCAAAGGAGATTGTTATGGGAAGAGGGACTGGCCTGGAGGTCTGAGCCCCGGCCAGCAGCAGGGTACAGCACAGGCACCCAGCTCGGTGTGAGCTGCAGGTAGATGTGACCTGAGACAGAGAGACCCTGGGGACTGCTGCACCCCTGGTTTCGCAGGGTGGTACTTGCAGCACACACAGCAAGACCTCTGAAACCACTGTCCCTACGGATGCAGGGAAAGGTGCTCTGGGAAGGTCACATTTAAGGAGGGCTCCCCAGCATGCTATTCCCTTCTGGCATCGCTGTGTTTGACTCAACTGAGATAAGGCATGGACATAACCTTGTGGTAGCCCTGGCAGCCTCTTATCAGGGATGTGAATCATCAGGAAGCAGCTTTGCAGTATCGCCCAGAGAGAGCAGGTCCCCGTCTCCACCAGTCCCCCAGCCCTCCCCATCTCAGGGCAGGGCTGCCGGGCTCTGTGGCTGGGGTGGGATACCCTACCTGAGCTGCTGAGCCACAGATGGTGCCTGGAGCGATGGGAGGCCTCTGGAAGAGCTGGGGGCTGTGGGTACGGAGTGCCTCCCACACCCCCAGCTCTCCTCGGGGCCCCATGTCTGCAGGGATCCCCAGCCCAGGAGCAGCTGGAAGCTGGGTCACACACCGGGAAGAAGTGACCAAAGTCCCAGCTGGGCCATGAAGATTTCTTGGCCCTCATGGCCTCTCCTATCTCCCCTGGTAAAGCTCAGCAAGCATTGCTGAGATCCCCTTGGCAGGGCCATCCTCCTCCTCTGATGTGATGGTCCTTCTCATTGGAATAAAACTTATTATCAAGGCACCTACCACTCTGTGTGTGATTTCAGGCCATCGGACACTGGAAATATCACTCTCACCTCCTATAGACTTTGTAGAGACTCATAATGGAAATATTAAGACTGGTGAGAGCAAAGAGAGAACAGAAATGTGTGTGTGTGAAAGCAGAAAGAAGCAGGGAGAGAAGGGTTAAAAGGAGAGGTGTGTGCTAATTGCTGCAGGGCTCCTATGTCTGATTTCATTCAAATGAGGAGGAAGAAGTAATTGGCCAAAGATAAGGTGTCAGGAAGATGCCAAACTGAGTCATAAATACACCTGTAAGACAAATAAGGGAACTGATATTCAAGAGGTTTTGGCGAAGGCTGATGAAGTCTGAGATAAAATAATGGAAAAAAGATTTACACGAAGTATCCTCTTCAAAAGGATATAGACGACAAGTCCCAGCTGGATTTCCTGCAGGCAGTGGAAGAGCCCAGAGCCACAGCAAGGACCTGCAAGCCATCTCCAAGTGATCCCACCTGGGCACACACTGCTAGGTGCACAGGTCTGGGAGTGCCAGCAGGTGAGCTGACCTTACTTACATCTTGTAAAATAAAATCACTTTCCCCTTCTACAGTATCTCACGTTGAGGGGTTTTGCCCTCTTCTGTTTGGTGCAGTGTTCCTTTTGCTCCTCCTGGACCTGATCCTTCCCATTAGTGGTGAGCCAAGCAGGAGTGGGTGCAGGACCTGGAGGACTGTTGCAGTTCCATGGCTGTGCCAGGCTGCTGGGCAACCATCCCCTCTTTCCTCTAGCCACACCCCTATTTTATCCTAATACTGCTTCTCCCAGGGAAAGATTTGCTTATCCACTGGGATTTCTGAGTTATGCAGCTTGAGATATTGTCAGCCTGGGGACAGCTTTCAGAGCTGATCTCCTTGCAGCTTTTGCTGATTAGTGGTGTTCTGAGCTGGCTGTGTCCAACCACCTTTCTCCTGGGCTTAGGTTTGCAGGAACTTTCACCATGATGTTCACTAACAAGAAGCACTTCACTACTGCCATAGTCGGGGCACTGGTCGCACTCTCCATCATTGCCCTTGTTCTCAGCCTGGTGAAGATTGAAGATGTCACCCTACCACCCACGGTCAAGGTGAGCCCAAAAGGAGGTCCCTGAGCACCACTGCAGAGATCAGTCATCTTGGGCAGTTGCTCAGAGAAAATGGCTTATCTTCGGGGTTGGGAGTTGAAGGGGGGTTTGGTAGGACCTGTCTTGTAGTAGCTGGGTGGGTGTTTTCGTCCCATCTCAAGATGCAGGCAGAAGAGATACAGCCTGGCCACCTCCAAGTCAGGGAGGGAAGCCTCCTCTGAAACTAGCCACTAGTATTTGACGTGTTTTGAGATTACCTTGGGGCAGATGGGTAGGGCAAAGCCCTGCCCCACTCCCTCTGCCCTCCCAAGCACCGCACCGCAGGGTGATACACCTCCACATGGCCTTTGCTCCTGCCAGCTCCCACCCACCTGTCCTAACCCGCTCGCAGGACAGCACGAGCATTGTGGCTCCTCCCTGTCCTTCCCTTGCAGCTTGGCATCCAACCCCAGCTGCTGGAAGAGGATGGGCACGGTTTTAGGGTGAGGTGGAGGGCTTTGCGGTGGAGAGGTGTGAGGCTGGGTGCTCCTGGACTGGGGCTGGCATGACCCTGCCAGTCTCTGCCCAGGCTGGGTGCAGCCATGGGGGTAGCAGAGAGCACTAGAGACGGGACAGCTGCTGGCCCCAAGGTGGGACCAGAGTAGACACAAAAAGTATGTAACCGAGAAAGAAAAAAAAAAAACATAAGGAAACAACCAAGAAAATGTTAATGTGAGCTGGCATCGCTGCACAGACCTCTGGAGAGGGAAAGAAAAAGTCCCTCAGTTACTGTGAGAAATGCCCATGCTGAGACAATGCTCTGTCACTGCTCTGCACTGCCATGGTGCAGATAGCTGTGCCTTAGAGAAATGTTTTTTGGGGCATCCTCTGGCCCCACAACCCTGGCAGGAACATGGTGGCGCCAGGGGCAGGCTGCTGCTCCTCCCACTAGTGTGATGTCTTGATTTTCCCTTCCAGTATGGGATGGTGTTTGATGCAGGCTCATCCCACACCTCTCTGTTTGTCTACGAGTGGGACTCAGACAAGGAGAACGACACTGGTGTGGTCAGCCAGACCTTGTCTTGTGATGTCCAGGGTAAGTATCCCCCTGCCATGGGCTCGGTGCTGCCCTACGTGTTCGTGTGGTAGGTGGGATGACCTGGTCCTTCCTGCCCACGCTGGAGAGCTCTGTCCATTGAGCTGTAACTGCTGGCACAGTGGGAGCCTTGGCTGCAGGCAGGGTGGTCCTTGACTCCCCGCTGGCTTCACTCATGGTTGGAGGGCCCTCAGCACCATGTAGTGCCCACACGCTTGGTGGGACTGAAGCACCTTGGTGTTGCTCTGGATTTTCATTCCTCCACCTTGGACTGCCCCCAGCTGCCCATGCTACTGTCCTGGCTGGGAAAGGTCTCACCCATAGAGCTGGGAACACTGCTGAAAGCATGGGAGACGTGGGGAAGCCATAGGAGAGGAATGTAAGCATGGGTCAGTCAGGTCTCAGGGGGACCCTGGAGAAGCATCCTTTGTTTCTAAGACATGACAGACTTGATTTCCCTGTGGCCTCTTGCTCTCAGATCCCTGTCCCCAGACATTCCTGTCAGCCTGTCCCCGCCTGACTCTCTTCCAGGGCAAGGCATATCAAGCTATGCCAACAATCCTACAAAAGCTGGTGATTCCCTAAGGGAGTGCCTGGATAAAGCCCTGGAGGTTGTTCCTGCTTCAAAACAGAGGGATACCCCAGCTTATCTTGGAGCGACAGCAGGCATGAGGCTACTGAGGTACCACTGTGGGGTGCGGAGGTGATGGAGCAGTGACCAAGCTGCAAGCAGCCACTGCCACCACACAGTGTCTTTGCACGGGGCCAGGCTGCCAGGAGCTCCCAGCTCTCTCACACTGCCCTAAGCAAGGGACTGTGGAGCGGGGAGAAGGCAGCCTGGTGGGGACACACAGGTGGCTGAGCTGTCCTGAGTGGTTGGCACTGGGGCAGAGAGGCTGCTCAGAGGTGTCTGTTGGCCAGTGTGCTGCATGCCCAGTCCCAAGCAAGAAATGCTTCTCAGAGCTCTTTGTTTGCTCTTCATTATTCCTTAAACACAAGGGAGTTGAGATGCCACCAGGACATGTGTCATCTGCCCAGATGGATGGGTGCTGGTGGGGGAGCGGAGCAGAGGTGGGAGGCAACGGGGTGCTGCGGGACCTGCCCTTACCTTTCTCCAGCCCATATTAGCTCTCTTAAAATGTCAGCCTTCATTTCATGGTTCTTGGTTTTATGGTTGCAGATATCTAACATCATTTCTGTGCCCTGGTAATCTGAGCCTTTCCCTGGGAAGGAGCTGGCTCATAGCTTGAAGGTGACTCGCTTCAGAGAGTGAGCACATGCCAGCAGCCCCGAGATATCTTCTCCCACTCAGAGGTCTGGAACCAGGCTGGTGTCTTCCTGAAAGACCCACGTGAGCTCAGCAGCCAGCTCTGGCCTTGCGGCCGTCAGTGGGTGATGCTCAAACCTGGGGTTTGCAGCACAATCCCCTCTGGCCTCCAGCTCTATGAAGGTACTTAGGTAGGGAAAGGTGGCCTGGCAAACCTTTACGTGACTGGGATCGACCCGCACTGGAGGGAAGAGATTGCTATTGCTCCTAGATTTGTGATGCTAAGCTGGGATTTACGACCAGCTTTGACAAGTTACGTAGCAGGAGATATCATTTCTCACAAACTGCTTGTTGCAAAGAACTGGAGTATGTGGAATTGGGAAAAAAACAGACTGTTTCCTTGTTTCCTCTGTAGTATTGATGTAGCCGGCTATGTGTCCTTACCTTTGAGTCCTTCTTAGGGAACAGAACAGCTCAGCGGCAGACCAAGTCCTGGCCGAAGTTGCTAAAACCATGCAAGAGTACCCTGTGGCTTTCAAAGGGGCACGAATCCTTACAGGAGAGGAGGAGGGGGCTTATGGCTGGATCACCATCAACTACCTGCTGGACTCCTTCACTAAGGTGGGAGAACGGTGAAACACCCACTCCTCCTTTGCTAATACAGTTTTTCTGATTTTTCTCAAGTTAACTTAGCACAGAAGGAAAGGTCTGGGCTAACAGCTTTCAGGAATGATCTAGGGCGAGCAGACAGTTGTCCTTTGGCTTGCCTGCAGTGAAAGAGGAGGGAGAAATCAGGAATGGAGGTGCCCTTAGTAAGAGCTAAGGGCACATCTCCACACCTTGTGGACACAGGGTCTCTTGGGGACAGCGAGGTTGGCCATGCAGCCCAGCGGGGACGGTGTGCTGCTGCCAGACTTTGTCTCACTGCCCTGGGTACGGTGCTGTGAGGCCCCTGTTTTGGTTTATGGTGCCAGTCTGAAGGAAGCTTGAACCAAACCTCTTTCCTGCCACCCTCTGTCCCAGCACTGCCACAGCTCCGAGCGGTGCTGGCACCATCGGGCTCCTGCGCAGGCTTCCGGAGGATTCCTGCTCTTCCCCTTCCAGCGGCCTCTGCAGTCTGCTCATCTGGAAGGGCAGCCCCTCCAAGCCCCACCAGCACTTCCATCTGGGGACCGGTGACTCAGAGCCACAGGAGCCCACAGCATGTTGGAACTTCTTGTCCATCAGACAGTTCAACCTCTGTTTTTTCTGGCTCTGATAAATGGCCAGGCTGGTTGGGCAGGGAAAGCAGTGGGGCCTCATTTATGGAAATAATTGAATTGAATACGGATGGAATTTAGTAACAAAACCCTATTGACTTCAACGGGATGAGAAGTTTGCTCAGGGAGAGTAAGCCCAGCCATGTACTACTCCTCTTCCTCTCCTGTCTCACCTTGGCAGTACTCCCCCAAAGCACGCACCTGGGTTCGTCCAGAGGCAGCCAACATTTTTGGGGCGCTGGATCTTGGAGGAGCATCCACTCAAATCAGCTTTATGCCTGAAAGTTCAGTGGTAAACTGGAATGAAGCCTCCAAGTTCATGCTGTATGGCTATGACTACAACATCTACACACACAGCTACCTCTGCTACGGGCAGAACGAGATGCTGAAGCGACTGGCCAAGGAATTAATTGTGGTGAGAGGGGAACTGGGGGGTAATTGGACTCTGCTCTCATGATGCCAACCACAGACTTGTTAATGCATAAAATAAGAACAGGCAGTGCTCTTCCAGAGAGACATCAGCAGGGACTGAGAGGAGGTACAGACTCCTTGGAGCACGGGTAGGCAGATGTGGAGAGGAACATAGGAAGCATCAGGAGCAGCTCAGGAGAGATCTTCTGGCTGTACACAGCTCCCACACAGGGTGTAAAAAAGGCAGGACCAGGCTCTTCTCAGAGGTGCAAAATGACAGGACAAGAGGCAACGGTCACAAGCTGGAACGTGCGAGTTTCCAACCAGATGCAGGGGAAAGGTTTTTCTCAATAAGGATGGTCAAATATCAGAATAGGACCCAGAAATGCTGGGAGTCACCATCCTTGGAGATATTCAGAGCCTGATGGGACAAGGCTCTGAGCAACCCAATCTAGCTGGTCGTGCTTTAAGGAGGGGGTTGGCACAGGGACCCTAGAGGTCCCCCCGAACCTCAACTACTCTGTGAGTGCACAGACCTGAGAAAAGTGAACAAAAGATCTTTCTCAGGCCATTTTTTGGAAGGTCAGAGTGGAAGAGGGTCTTTGTGGAGCTGCCCCTTGCCAGGAGAAGCAGCCTTGGTGAGCCAGAAGGGTTTGCTCATGCTGCACAGCCAGGAAGGTCTCAGGTGGTGTCCCTGGCTGGGGCTGGAGCTAGAGACAGAGCTAGAGCTGGGGTGGAGAGGGCTTTCCATGCCCCAGATCATGATCCTGCTGGCCAGGGGAGAGACATGCTGGGTCCCTGAAATTGGTCTGCCTCCGTGTGAGAGGGAATGAGAAAAAGCAGAATGAGAATTGATGTTGAGCTCAGGCTGGGACTGCAGATGGCCAACAAGACCAGGATTAAACAGCAGGAGAGTCTTTCCCTGCTAGGGAGGTGGGAGATGCCTGCGCCTGTGGCTTTGGGGGGAGGGCTGGGTGAACCCTGCTGCCCAGCGATCCCACCAAGAGGGCTTGGAGGAGGCTGCAGCCTGCGATTTTGCTATTCCCAGGAGTCATCCCCCAGCATGCAAGTCGATCACCCTTGCTACCCAAAAGACTACAATGAAACCGTCTCGCTGTCTTCCTTCCGCACCAGTCCCTGCACCAACCGGAGCGACGCACACCTGACCCTTGGTGACAGGAACGTGACCCTGGAGGGCAGGGGCAATGCCAGTGGGTGCCTGGCTGCCATCAAGAAGCTGTTCAACTTCTCGGCGTGTGGCCAGAGCCAGGACTGCACCTTCGACGGTGTCTACCAGCCCCTGGTCAGCGGGCAGTTCATTGTAAGGCAAATCCCGTCCTTCCGCCTCCTGGGCAGAGCACGTCCCCTGGTGCTGTGGTGTCCCTGTGTGTCCCATGGCACTGTCACCTCTCTGCAGCAGAATGGGGGCAAGAAACTCCCAAATTACCACTGCCTCAAGGCATAGGAGGTTTTGCTGCCATCTGATTTTCCTGCCAGCTCTCCAAATGGGACCATGTTAATAAAAAAGGTGCTTAGTCAAAAACCAAGTTTTCAGCAAAAAAATAACAAGCTTAGCCAGCAGCCTTCAGGCAAGGCTCCGCCTGCACTTGATGAGCTGCTGTAGCCAGCAGGCACCTACAGCCCCAGCGTGACATCTCTGCTGGGACAGGGACTACGATGCCCTGGGACTACACAAGGGTGGGACAAACCCGGTGAGGGACAAAACCTACCTCCAGCTTCAAGGGAGGCGGGGGCAGCTGCATGGGGGGAGTGTCCCCACTGTAACTCAACAATATTTCTGCCTCTTGCCTTTCAGGCCTTCTCTGCCTTTTACTATAACTTCAAGTTTCTCAACCTGACGGAGGGGCAGTCGCTGGCCGCTGTCAGGGAGACCATTGAGCATTTCTGCACGAGAAGCTGGGAAGACGTACGTTCCCCAGGATGGGAGGCTGTGGGGAAGCTGCACAAGCAAAGGTGTCCTGGGGTGGGGGAAGAGGAGTGGGAGCCAGGACCATCCTGCACCCACCCTTAGGGGCCCTCCTTGCTCACGCAACATTGGGAAAGGGGCAGCCAGGGCAGGCGAAGACAGCAAAATCTCCCCTCCAGCACAGGAGCTGGGGGTGCAGGGGCATCTGTAGCACTGGAGGAAGGTGAGAGGAGAGCCAGCTGCTGGCACCATTCTGGAGACAAGTCAAATGGGGATGGATAAAGCCAAGAGACATGCTAGGACCACCATGGGGCAGAGAGCAGGGGCCCCTTGCATGAGGAGGCTGAGATGGGAGAATCTAGGGCAGGATGTCTCCAATATGTCTCTCTGTTTTCATGTGGAGCGTAAATCCTCCTCAAAGGAGTTGCGCTGCGTGGACAGGTCCAAAATACCTGCCTGGTCCAGAAGTCTTTTTCTGGATGCTGGTGACTGCAGAGCCATTGCCCCTTGTGCAGCAGTCATCAGGGCATTGTCCCTGCATGGAAATTGCCTGCAAATAACTTCCCTTCCTCCCCAAACATGTCCCCACCCCAGCTGTCTTCTAGCTACCCTGAAGAGAACCCTAAGCGACTGCCTAAATACTGCGCCAACGCCAACTACATCCTCACACTCCTCCTCGATGCCTACAAGTTCAACGAGACCAGCTGGAACAACATCTTCTTCCAGATGAAGGTAGGCAGCAAACCCAGCCTGTGGGCAGGAGTACAGGCAGCACCAGGGAAAAGAGCCAGATTCCCACGTTGGGGTGCTGTGGGAGCCATGGTCCAGAAAGCCCTGCCTGCCCCACATCCCACCGTGGCACTGGATGCAGGGCCAGCCACTGCACCCCATATGGGCCCTGCAGGAGCAGGTGGCCCTGCATCGTCAGTGTGCCTTTCCTGCAGGGCTAACTCACCATCCCCTCTCTCCTTGGGCAGGCGGGGAGCGCCAGCGTTGGCTGGACACTGGGGTACATGCTGAACCTCACTAACATGATCCCAGCGGAGGCTCCAGTGAGGGTGAAGGGTCACGTTCCTTCGTTTTGGGCTGCAGCTGTCGCCTTCATCATCCTCACCCTTGCCTTGGGGCTGGCTGCCCTGCTCCTGCTCTTGTGGGTGTAGGAGCCCAGCTGCGTTTGGGAGCGTGGCAGGAGAACGTCGGGGCTGGAAGGCTGTCTGCACTGCTTCCACCAGCAGGACTGGTAGCCTGAGGCTTGTTCAACGATCCTGAGCACCTTAACCTCTACAGTACTGAAGAACCGAGGTCTGGCCTCCCACGGGACTGCCCCCAACATGCAGATAGGCACCACATGAGGTTTCCAGAGGAGCTCCACTCCTGTGGAGACCTGATGGGATCAGCTACACACCACAGGAACCCCACCCGTGCCTATCTGTCTCCTTACACCTCTATGCCTCTTACAGACCTGGCCTCCATCTCACCAGCTGGCACATGGGGCCATGGAGAGCCAGCCTAGCTGTGGAAGAATCATAGAATCATAGAATCATTCCGGTTGGGGATCTTGGGATCATCAAGTCCAACTATCAACCCCACTCCATGAGTGCCAGACTGTTAGTGCACGGCTGCAGGCACTTGGTGACAGGGTGCTTCATAGGATGCTGGGTCTGACCATGGTTGCCAACAGCCAGGCAGGTCCCTGCTGAGTCTGCCAGCGTGAGGGCATGGAATGCTCTGCAGCACGCCGACTGGCTCTCCTGAGGCTGCATCGTTTGGGCTTATCTGATGGTCTTGAAGACAGAAGGCAAATTGAGCACCCAAAGTCAGAAACGTGGTCCGTGCCTCCCCAGAGGCTCCATCTCATCTCATATCTCATATCTCATATCTATCTCATATCTCATATCTATCTCATCTCATCTTCCTTTTCTTCTGGGATAAAGGCATTGATGTTCCTGAGTGTCTTCCTGGAGACCAGACTGTCCCACCAGCAGAAGCCCTGGACACTGTGGGTGTCAGGCTGAGACTCCAGCAGGCTGCGAGTCCTGCCCTGCCCCTGTGCATGTGGCTGAGCTGGGTCCTGCCCACGACTGAGTCCTTGCCTTTGCCTTTGGTTCTGCTCATTCATTATCTGCCCTGTGGATGATTCATCTTGTTATTTGCCCCCCAGCAGCAAGGAGCTGACCTTTGGTGTCTCTGCAGAAAGGCAGGCGTCTCACAGCTCTCGTCATCCAAATAAACATTGTAAAAGGCAGCGAAAGGGGAAATGCCTGTTACTTTTCTCCTGAACATTTATGGTTTTATTGTTTCCGTCTTCCACGTAAGGGGTGGTGATGACGATGGGGAATCAGGTGAGAGTCAACATTGCTCAGTGCTATGGGAGATGCCCCTGGAGACCCCGCAGCATCTGCCAGACCTCGGAGGGGAGCCAGCAGGGCACAAGCACTGGCTTTTTACTTCTGAGAGCCAGGCTGCCAGTGGGACTCCCTAAAAATGTAAGGGGGGGCCCCATGAGCTGCCCCTGCTATGTCCCAGCAGCATTCCCGAATCACCTTCTGTGCTGGAAAGGGTGGGTGAGAGGTCTGCCTGGCACAGACACGGGGTGCAGCCTTACCAGAGAGGAACCTCGTGCAGTAGAGCAGGGGGCTGCTGCCATGCCCCACCTCACAGGGCTTCCCAGTCCTGGGCAGAGCCTGAGTCCTGTCTACTGGGCGTTTCCCCACAGAGCCCCATTGCCACTGCACCTCTGGCTGCCACAGAGTAGGATAGGATAGGACAGGGGAGAAGAGAAGAGAAGGAGGAGAGAAGGAGGAGAGAAGGAGGGG
>VYZM01010512.1:3216-53601 GCA_013398915.1 Dromas ardeola | reverse complement strand
CCTATGTGTGTCTGCGTATGCTTAGAGCAGCACAAATGTCTTTTTCAAATAATTTAGTAGTTATGTAGCTTAAAATTGCTATTAAATATTCTCAACAGCAAATGCAATATTTGCTGTTGTGGCTCTTAATATAACCTAGAGAGTTCTGCTTTTAAAAATTAATCACTGAGTGTGCTGGTAGCTTCGGTATCATATATTTTTTCTTTCTATTTAAAGGTAGAAATAATATCCTTTCACATCCTCCCAGGCATCTTTCCGGTATTCTCAAGGCTTAAATGCTAGCTGTAAGGGATAGGACACAATGTGAATATTAATGTCCTGGCTGAGCTGACAAATGTGCTCTGTTTGGGCCATGGCCAGACAAGAGCATTCAAAATGTGGAACTAGTCCAGGAGGCTGAGATTTTCAGAGAATCTGGGGAAAAGTCTGACAAAAGTGCTCAGCAGTTACCTCATAAAGAGATTGCTCTAGAAATCTGCAATGTGTAGGTGAAAAAAATGAGCTGTGGCAGGACTGCAATGAGTTGAAACTGTTCAGGATGGTGAAGGAGGACAAAGTTTCCAGTGCATCAGTACATGGTCAGAGTGAGAATGACAGATGAACTAAAGCACAAGGAGGTAAACTTTACCACAGTTGTTTGCAGTAAACTGCTTGCAAATAACCGTACATTTCACCATGTTCTAGATTTCACCAGTGCTACAAATATTATTAAAACACTTCAATTAATCTTTCTGATATTACTTTATGTTCCTTTACAAGCAAATCTGCTCCGGTGGTGTTCTAGCCTTACGAGGGATTTGGTAGTAAAGATGGCCATCCCATGGCAGTTCTCTGGCAATGGCAGAACCAAGTCCAGCTGACTTGTAAATGGAGCTGTCAAAAGCTGTGTTTCTCCTGTATCCGTTTGGACATCCATGTGCACAGATGCCCTTCTTAAAACACCATTTTTGCGAATTCCAGAAGTCTCTGGGGATAACTTTTGGGCAACGATGGTTCATTGGATCCTCTATTGAGTACAAAATAGGAAGGAAGTCCCCAGAGGGACAGACAGTTAGGATTTAGGATAGATTACTCCAAAGAAAAGGCACTCTTGGAACAGACAAGCAATTTAAAAACTATTTGTCTGAAAGTCACTCAAACCTTTCAGCAAAAGGGACAACTTGCTGGCTCAGTCAAGATTAGGTTGGAATTCCATCTGTCTACACTCGTCTTCAGTGTTTCCAGTCTTCATCCACGCTGCTTACATTTCCTCTGCTTATATTCACTCACTCAGAAGATCACCTTGCTAGTACCTACCACCAGGACTTAGGTTTGTGAATGCCTCTTCGAGCCAGATTACAGAAATATTATGATTTAAACTTAAAAGAAAGATGCCTGGGTTCTGCGAACATTTCAGCCCACCACGTGAAGATTCTGCCTTCATTCCCAAAGCAAGGAAACACATGCTAATGTTAAGAAACAAACAAACAAACAAAAAATAGCTGGATAGAACTTCTGCTCTTCTCTTAAACCTTATACACTCCCTCAACTGAGCAGCTCATTCTTCCCCACCTCAAAGCTCATCTGAGATTCGCTAACTTTTTATTTATTTTTTTGTTCCCTGTGGAAGTCTACATGTAACCTGTCAGCATGACTCTTTGTAGTTGTAAAGTGAGTGGCATTGCTCTGACAAAATCACAAGCACTATGGCTACTGAATATTTGACCCTCAAAATTTCTCAGAAATTCCCTTCCTTCTTATTCTTGCAATGCAGATGCTCTAGAACTTTCCTACATGCGTTTTTTTTTCTAAAATCCACAAATGCTTGCTGCAAATGAAGTGCTTTATTATAATTTTACAGGCAACTAAATTTTTCTTTCACTGTTCCATGCTATGAGAGCCCCTTCACTGCACATGTCACAGGGACCTCAGAAGGGATAGGTCCCCTTTGCTGACACCAAAATCAGAATCCTTCCGCCATGGCTTTTAGCACATGTTAGGGTATGCTGGGTTTAAATAGCTAGTGAGGGTAACTAGCCAACGTCCTATCAGCCTGTTCATCCAGCTTCGGGCTGACACACTCAAGATTTCTTTTGGAAGTAGTAGAAGAGGGGCACACATATGGGTGCAGGTCTTTGGCAGTTGTCCAGATGGACAGCTTGTATGGGCAGTAATGAAGCTGTTATCCAGGAATGATGAAGGCAGAGGCTCACAGTCGTAGGGTAGACAGGAGATGTGGTGAAGTGTGGACCCTGGAGCTCTGATATGTGTGGAGGTCAGCCAACCTTCACAGTGACTGCACTGGATTTTGTGCAGGTGCACTCAATGAACAGGTGTCCTAGGGCAAAACACTGAAATCGTCCATGGTTGTGTCTTTGTACCCTCACCTTTCTTCTAGGTGTTGAGATTATGACCAGCTGGTGAAAGACACATCCCCTGAGATATAGGAGCACCTAGGGAGGCTGACCATGATGTCTGCAATTGGAAGAAAGGACCCTTGCAGCAGCACAGTATTGAGAAAAGCAGAAGTACTTAGTAGTGCGGATAACAGCAAAATTGCTAAAAAAAATAAATCATAACCCACCCAAACCCCATCTTTGTTATCTACCATTTTGATTCCGTCTGATGACAATGGGGGACTTGCAAAGGATTACACTTGTCTGGTTTTTTTCTAAATATTTATTACTTTTCCCATAAAAAACCCGAACCCTGTTACTTTCCAATGAGCCCACTGTTATTCTGACATAATTTCTGTGAAATTAGGGGAAATATTAGGAAAATACTTTTTTCTCTCCTTGATATTGATATAGCTCTCTTATGATTCAAAAGTTACCAAATTAGTTTACTTCTCACTGCTTTGTTAATACCCAGGGAGGAAAAACCAGAATTATTATGGACTGCCACAAATAATGTCACAGGAAAATCCCTAAGTTTTCAACAAGTCCTCTGAAATGACAAGGATCAAAGGAAAAGATCTCATCATTTGTGAGATTACTGCTGCATGAATGTATATAATTGCCATTTTGATTTGGTGTCTATCTAGTTAGCCTGTATTTTTTTAATGAATAGGTTAGCATCTTCTGTCTTAGGTCACCCAGTAAATAGTAATGACAACCTGTGGAGAAAATGTAAGTGACACTTGTGACACATAATAAAAAGCAGCAGTTGGTGAACTAACAGGAAACATTAAAGATGAAAAAAGTAGGTGATTATTAGGTGGACAGGCCACCGGTAAATTTTACTGAATACAAAAACTGTTTTCAAAATGTAGCTTTGATTGTGACAAAAATGCATCAAAAAATGGTTTGAAAAGACTCTGATCTAAGCTGATCTTTACTGAAATGACAGAGTAGCACTTCATTCAGTAGATCTTGTATTACAGCCCACTCAGTGCATTTAATGATGTTCTGTATCTTGCAGTTATAAGTGATTTCCATAGCAATACTAGAAATCTGTTAATAGGGTATGCTGGAAAAGACGACTTCTGCTGTGATATCCATTCTAGTGTATCATTAAAGTTAAAACTTTCCCCTCAGCATTTAGTGATGACAAAGGTTGTAACCATGTAAGCAGGGTTTCAGAATGTTGAATGGAATCACTCTTTCCATGCGAAGCGCCTTTCCCCAGCATAATGCTAGAGGGGAATTTATTTGTTAAGTTTGAAACTTAAGTGTACGTTATTTTATTCATTTGGAAATATATTCTCAGATTAGATGCAGTCTTCTATGCCATGCTGTTCTGTAAACCAAGTTTTAAAATAATCGCTTTATAGTATGATTTTAAAGTAATTCTTAAGAGATGTTGTTGATACTATTTTATATACATTTGAATGCTGACAAGGCAATTTAAAGGTCTAAATCAAATGTCATATCCTAAAAACTATATTTTGTGACTTACTTCATTGTATTTTGTCAGAAGTATCTTGAAATATTAATCATTCTTTTCACAGAAGACTAAGTTAAATCCTTGCTATAAAAGTTAGGAAAAAAACTTGACAAGTACATCTCTTGTCTTCAAACAAGAAACTTAACTGCCAAACTTGTAGATAATGTATGTTTATGCATTTTCCCCCTTCAACTTCAGTTGTTATTCATTACGTCAGGGAACCTGGTTCTTTGCATTTTAAACGGAATAGAAGACCCATGGTGCTCTGACACAATTTTGTGTGTATAATGTGGGAAAGGTACCTGTCTCCCATGACCTACTTCTGAGAGAAATTCTAACCTAAAGGGGGACTAAGTTAGGACAGCATCCTGAACCAGGTTGTCCTATTCCTAGGCAGTGCCCCTGCCACCAGCAATAAAGTGACAAAGGGCTGGAAAGTCTTTGCTATCCACTGCCTGACAATTAGGAAGCAAATAATGAACTGTTATGGGGCTCATTGTGGGCCAGTAGTGAAAGAAATGGATATCAGTTAGTTAACATTATTTTAGTCCATATTATGTAAGAAGTAATTACATACTAGTTGAGGCTGTAGAAATACTTTCTGTGTTAGCTTTTATGTATTCTCCATTCTATGTATTTTTAAGGGAAAAATAAATACCTTGGAAAACTCCTATGGCAAACGGCAGTCACCTACTACTTAGGTTTTTATTTCTATTTTACCATATTCCATGGTTAAATGATTAAGTGGCAGAAGGAAAGGTCCCGATGAGCATTCCATACACAATGTTAAAATTAAATTACTGTGTAAATGTAATTATGATACGGTCAAGTTCACAACAGCATATACACATGCATGTATATATGCAGAATATACATGCAGCCATATGTGAGTTCGTTTCAATCTCATTTATACAAAGTCTCTGATTTTACAAGCCTGTTTATGGAATGCATATCAACTGACATAATGCATATGATAGATTTTCTTCCCTCTAATGCATTGCTTTGAACAACGAAATCACCATCCATTGACCACACTTTCTTTTCAAGG
This sequence comes from Dromas ardeola, assembly GCA_013398915.1. Lineage (NCBI taxonomy): Eukaryota > Metazoa > Chordata > Aves > Charadriiformes > Dromadidae > Dromas > Dromas ardeola. The sequence continues at coordinate 48,689 of VYZM01010512.1, read as the reverse complement.
AAAAATTTAAACTTCCTTAGCTGTATTTCAGGAATATGGATGTGCAATCTCAGGTGGATGAGATGCTTCACTATGAGACTAACTTAAATAAAATGCAGTTTGCAAATATACAGTAGCACTTTTTTCTTGTAGTAACTGCATACAAGTTCTAAACGGTGGGAAGTGCTTTTGCATTTTCTGCCTTTTTGATAACAAACACATTTTAGGTCCTAAAACAGTTTTTGCTGGAGTCAGTGCCTTTTCTTTCCTTTCAAAGGGCATTGGCATGTGCCTTAGTCTGTTGTTTTTTGAATAATATTTTCTAATTGTTTAGTATAATACTGGTTCTACTAACATTAGAAAATTTCACTTTTGTGTGACGATGCACAGTTACCCACCACCTTTTCCCATGTATTTTATTTCCAGGAATAAATGATTCTTCTCCTTTTGTAACTGGGGACAGTAGGCTATTGCTCCGGTTTTAGAATTGAAAAAGTATTAATAGTTTATATACTGTCATTTTTTTTATCTGTGCATAGAATAATTCCTAGGATTGTTTTCATGACATAAATGAGTTGCAGGCATGTGCTCGGTATTAGTAGGTCAGCTTTGTTGATGTGGAGTAAATATCAATAATTCTGATAATAGGAATCTAGGAAATATGACACGTGTCAAGGTATATTAGGAGATGGGTTGGAATATGGTTTGGAGTAAACATTTTAGGGGCTAAGTGAGAAAAATAATTTTAAAAAGTAACTAGATTATTTTAGGTACTTCAAAAAATGTTTTTATATACAGGTGTACAGCTTGTGTCAGTCATTGGAAAGACTATATTCCACTTAAAAAAATAATCTTACTATGAGGTATGTGTCGAGAGGTAAAATGGCTACTTTCACAGAGATAGCTCTAAAATAAAACACCTCTTATCAGCAGAATGAGTCGGTCTTATACAAGGAAATCAGCCTCCCACAGTTCCTGTTGATAATAACCTTAAAAGGTGCTCTGCAGCTGTCTAAGCAGTGACGGCAACAAGCTAATGACAATCTTCTAATAATTTTTTTTTCAAATTCAATTTAATATTAAATATTTGGCATAAAAATAATTTACAAAATGCATCTGAATGGGACATGACTCCACCATACAGTCATCAAGAAGTTAATCATACCAACACTTAAGTAGACATTTAATTTTATGTATGTGAGTAGACCTAATTAAGTCATCTGGATTAGTCACATGCATAGAATTAGGAAGATAAAAAAGCTGTTTCTCTAAAAATTGAATTAAAATTTAATGTCACTTCTCATAAATTTAGTGAAAATTTTATCAAGGGAAAACTGTTTTGTAAAAGTTGAAAGCTATTCTCTTTCTTCATTGTGGTTTTATAACTTTTCCCAGTGTTTTAAAACAACAGCTAGCTCCACTAGTTTGTCAAGGAAACGTTGCCTTTCCGCTTCTCCTTCACCTGCCAAACCTTCTGGATAATTAGAGCTCAGTAAGGAGAAATCAATTTATTTCTGTATATGTGTAATATATACATGGTTAAACGTGATATGGATTTAAATCGATAAAAGAAGCATATCCTCACTATCCTATTCTAAGTCTTGACCCATTAAATACCTAATTCAGCTGAATTTTGTATTAGAATGCCTGAACCAATGACTTCGCACTCAGCCTCTGATTAAAACTGCTTTAAAAAGTGTTTTGGGAAAAAGTGTAGCAGAGCCAACAACGTTAGGTTTCTTTCACCATTTACTTCCAATGTTGCCTGTGGAAATCATACTGAATTCTGCTGGATGCAAAATTACATTTTAAAGGCCAGTTTAATCTTTTGGTCAAACAAACTGTCCCCCGCAGACTGCAAAGTCCATGATCACACATCATTCCTCTCATAGGTACTATGAAACTTGTTCCAGATCTCAAGAAATGCTAGAGCACTCCAAGTTTGCTAGGCACACCAAAGACGTTAGTTGTTCCTCATCATAACAGTATAAGCTAGGCAATTGTATTATAGAATCATAGAATGGTTTGGGTTGGAAGGGACCTTAAAGATCATCTAGTTCCAACCCCCCTGCCATGGGCAGGGGCACCTCCCACTAGACCAGGCTGCTCAAAGCCCCATCCAGCCTGGCCTTGAACACTTCCAGGGATGGGGCATCCGCAGCCTCCCTGGGTAACCTGTTCCACTACCCTCACAGTAAAGAATATCCTAATATCCAATCTAAATCTACCCTCTTTCAGTTTGAAACCGTTACCGCGTGTCCTATCATTACACTCCCTGATAAAGGTCCCTCCCCATCTTTCCTGTAGGCCCCCTTTAGGTACTGGAAGGCTGCTATAAGGTCTCCCTGGAGCCTTCTCTTCTCCAGGCTGAACAACCCCAACTCTCTCAGCCTGTCCTCATAGCAGAGTTATTCCAGTCCTCTGATGATCAGTACTGTCAGTATTGTCTCTACTTTCACAGTAGGAGAGAAATTAAATAACTTGTCCAAGGCCATGTAGCTAACCATTTCAGAAAAAGGCTTGATCATCTTCAGAAGCAGCTTTTCATGTTTGATAGATCTTCCCAGTTAATTTTGAACTTGAAAATTCTCCATCTCGCATCAGAATGAGATGAAGATTGTTGAAATGGTATCTTTTAGGAAAAACTAAAGGGAAGCATCTGTCAACTGATGGCTGACGACTCATCTACCAAATGCAGAGTGGAGATGTAGTTTCTAGCCCTCATCTCTTCAGCCACATGCTCCAAAACCCTGGCTATTTGAGAGTTTTCTCATCTTTTGACTTCAAAATTCAGTTACGAGTCTGAGAAAAACTCAACTGACATACTGCAGTGAAACACATACTTTTTTGTGAAAGATCCCACCTCAACAACTCATCAGTGCCAATGAAAAACTGCCGGTGTCAATGTCTCTGCATTATTAATGCCTCTTTCTGACAAGCACTGTCCCTGAGATTTGTTTTTGCTGAGCAGTGGCCAATACCAGTCCCTAGCTGAAAGGACTTCTTTCCTCCAGAGGCGGAGGGCTCACATACATGCAGATCTGCTGTGCCAGCGGAGCAGCATATGAGTTCTGTAAAGATATAAATCTAGCTAAAACAACCACTAACAGAAGAACTGTCTGTAAAATGATTTTTGGAGGGCTGTCAACACTGGAATACGTGCTTCACTCAGACCTGCCAGCTCCACTGATATGAGTAGTAAGCTGTGGCTTTTAGAGAATAAACAACCAATTTGAATGGTAATCTACTGCCCTACCACTTCTGGCAATGATCAACTGCATTTGCAGAAGTCTGGCAGCCCAGGCTGTAGATATTTGGAAATACTGGTCAAACGGATGTTGTGTATTGTAGGTTTGACACCAGAAAAGTTGGACCTGTTGCTGTTGGGCCTTGCCAGCTTTGGCAGAGTTGTAGACTGTACGTTTCCAGTGTACACATATGTTTCAGCCTTTAAGAAGAATGGCTGTCATCTGCAGAGCAGATGCGTAGGAATATTTGTGTAAGTAGGGGAGGGTTAGTATCACCCCATACCAGAGCTAGTGGGAGAAGCCTGTGAGCTGGAAGACTATGTCCAATTACTAGGCATGAAGAGGCTTCACCAACAGGTTGGAAGTTGAGACAGTGGAGCAGACTGTTTATAAAGAGTTCCAAAGTAACCAAGATTTGAAAAAAATGTAGTCTTTAAACTTATTATAATACAAAAGAATCAGTATAATTAAGTGCAAATTTAGATTGAAATGATAAAATGGAAAAGTTAGTAAGAAACTTAAGCCACTGTTAATTCAGAAAAGGACGATTTTTAGAAACATTGGGTATATCTGACCTTCATGAACTGCATGCTGCTGCTTTTAAATTATTATAAAAATCTGTTAGAGTAACTCAAATGCAAACCACATTGCTGCTCACTTCAAATAGGCCCAGACAAATCGAGAACGTGGATCTGCATTAACAGAAGTGAGAGTTAGAGCTTAAAACCTCCTGAAATGTCTGCAGAACCTGTAACAAGGTATCATTAAACTGCTGTTGAAATATTATGGCAGGTTCTTTTCATGATCCTATTACAAAACTAAAAATAGAGTTTTCAATAGAGTTGGACCCACTCTTACATGCTATGCTGCATTCATGCTATATTATTCATAGGATCCATCAAATCTTGAATAATTCATCAGGTCGGTAACTACAGGCAATTACCGAATATAGGTCAAGATGCTGGTATGGTATATAAGACAAAAACTCTAGTCTGTAACTATGTCCTTGAGTAAAACTTGCGATCTATTGTCCGGTTGCTCGTGGCAGAGGAAATTGCAGTCCATGTTTATATTTGAACAAAATACTCTCTTAGATTTCACCGAACATCTTTTGTTATTGGTATGTCAATGTCACTAGAAGAAAAGTACTTACAATCTCTTCTCTAGATATAAGACAATGCTGAGTGCCTTCCAACCAACAATGAGTGTAGGGCAGTAATAAATATTAAAAGCAGATAAAAATACTCACTTTAACTTTGGATGTCAAGTGGTAAAATTTCAGTGATGTGTTTTGTCAACATACTTCTACCTGCAGTCTTAGGATGCTTAGAAAAGAATTATCACCATCTGGAGTGTTACAGAAGTATAAAGCTGTTATCTGTTGTTTTCACCAAAACTTCAAATGAAATGGTGGCAGCAGATATCCATTTAATAAAATGTATCACTGAGTTCATATTTTTGGTAGCAGCAGATGGGTGGCAGTCTGGAAGACTTACCTAGAAAAGGCTCGGGGTAGTTCTGAATATTTTCTTAGCGTGTAAGCATATGCTGAAAGTGAGTGAGTTACCACACTTTAGCAAGTTACTGCTCATTAGTAGAAACTGTGGTAACTGATCATGTGCAGATTTAGTCCATTCAATTGCAAAGTATCAAACACATTAGATTATGGAGTTCATATTACTAGTCGTTTTTAAAGATGTTAAAGTTGGTCTGAGAGAATGGTTTTCATACTCTAAGTGGAATAGACTAAGAGCAGTCTGGTTATTAGGGCTCAGATTTATAATACAATAAATAATAGCAGATATAATATAATTACTTTTCAGCATTCATCTATGTGCTATTACTTAGGAAGGCTATGCCTAGTCATTAGATACCAAAATTCTCTTCTCTCCTCTGACACTAAATTATTGCCTGAACCATAAAGTTACTTTATATTTTCCTCCTTAATCCTAAAAATAAGAGTATAGGAATGATTTTCTGAAGCTTTCAGTATTGTCATAAGAATACTCCCTTTTAAGTAGATAATTCAATTTCTGAAAAAAAAAAAAGCTTGCTTTTTAGATCCTTTAGTGTAAGACTAGACAGGTGCAAAATAATTATAGTTTGAAAATTCAGACAGGAACAACTATGCTCATTTTCTAGTAAGGTAACTAACTTTTCAATCTGTGTAGATTTATTAATAAAAACATTATAAGAATTATAAAAGTTCTTATTCCAGAAATTTGTGCCAGCACAAATTCTGATTCTGCAGGTCAAAAAATACAGGTTCAGCCTTTGTTTCCATGGAGCCCCTCTGACTTCCATACTTCCATGCATGTTTCATTCAATGAATACCAAAGCCAGAAATCCAATAGAAATCTGCTTTCTTTGTTGCGTGTTCTGACTGAAAAACAATGTATAGGATGAACCTCTGCATGCCACCACCAGTAGTTCCAAATGTCTTATACCAAATTTTCTTAAAACCTCAGAGGAGTCTCAGAAACATATTGCAGGTTTCAGAAATGAGCCCTACCATTGCAAATTATAACTTCCATCCCCTTTCCCCCTCCTTCCTTTCCCTCTTCCTCTTCTTTTCCCTCTCCTCCCTCCTTCCCCTCCACTTCTAACTGTATCCCAAAGATGTCTCTGATGATGCTATCAATCACGATCAGCATTAATAGGCTGTTACGCAATTTCCACTTACGCTCTAAAACTGATACTACCCCGTGTTGCAGGCATCTAACAGGCTTTCGTGATTTGTGTTTATACCAGTGGGGACTCTGGTATCATCCTGTTCTTGTATTTTGAAGGCCTCTGTTGTGAACTTCTGAGATCTGTGGGTCTGCAGGTTTCTAATTTGGCATTGTCAAAACAGCAGCATGGTTAACCAGGTTATGTTAAATAGTCAGACATTAAGACCAGGTGGTATTCAAGGACTAGGCAGGCTTTACTTCCATATGGAGTCCTTAAATTTTGTAGCCTGTCTGCAAGTTTCTTGGAAACCCTTGTGAAGGGTTTGTTAAAGTACACTTTGTAAAAGTGTACTTAGATGCAAAACCAAACCCTACAGGGGTTCATGACCATTTTGTCCCTGATTGATGAAAACACTGTAATGCATACTTCCTCTAAGCATTTTCTTATGTCCACAGTCATTAATTTGTCCTCAATTTAAAACAAAAAATAAAAATTCTTGAAGCATTTGAAATGGTTTTTGAACTGAAAAATTGAACCTTTCTAGAGGAGATGTAATCATAAAAAAAAAAATTATAGTCTGTAAAATAGTAGCATATGCCATATTGTTAGATTTAAAGAATTTCTTGTATTTGTAATATTATTCCCAATTCTATGTCAATAGAATACTTATTTTTTCTTGTGTCACTAGTCCCATAGCTTGGTCAGCTCCATTAGCCAGATTAATATTTAAGACTACTTATGGACAGGCAGACTCGGATAACCTTATGACGAAAGTTGTTCAACTACAATAATCACTCTTCTTTACATGTAAAGATTATCAAACTTACTACATTTTTCTGTGACTTTGCTTTGTCTCTTCTTACATTTATACATAAGAATGTGATAATACTCTGTAGCTTGTCAGGAATTTTTCTAGTAATTTTCTAGTTCTTCAGCAAATTAGGGTCTTCTGATGGAGACATAACATTTGCACCAGTGTGCTGATTTTGATGAACATTTCAGAAAAAAAAATTATTTGGGTTCTCATAAATAGCTGATTGGAGAAAGAGGTCCTTTCTTACAGATAGCTGTATCATTTGGTCTTTCATCTGAAACTGGAGCTTGCATTTCTTAAAAAAATTTTAACTGTCAAGTACAAACTAAGATCAGGATTCCCATGAAGGACTGCACCATTTCTCTGGAAGGTTTCCATGAGCAGACAAAATGTTGGTCCATAACTGAGAAAACATGCAGGAGAAAAAACTGAGAGAAATAGAGAGAACCTATGGAAGAAGGATTCACTTCGCTAAAGCTAAAATGGAAGGCAGCTTCTGGCATGTCAAACTAGGAAACCATTGAATTGAATCATTAAAATAAAAACTGCTTGAAAGTCAGCAAGTGTTTCATTCTCAAGGGGTACATTCATTAAAAAATTCAACATTATTCATGGCAATAGATGGGTAGCAAAAGATAGGGTAGAAATCAATAAATTCCTTGTAGGAAACACCAAACAACAGCCACAAAGAAATGAAAATAAGAAGAAAGATCAAATGTACGTATGCTTCTGTACAAATATCAGGATCCAGAAATAAAAGGAATGAACTGAAAAGCCTGGTTTTAGATAAGGCCATTGCTACATTGGCCATGTACGGAAGTTGGTGAAAAATAAATTATAATCTATGGAATCACTTAATACTGGGGAGTAAAGCACTTAGAAAGACTGAAGTAAACCATGCCATGGAGGAGTCATTCCAAAAGATGAAGAAATGAAGAAAGCATGGAGTGAAATAGGGCAAATACTTGAAGTATATCAACAAGCACTATAGTGTTTATATGAGTTTGAAGATCCAGAGTACATAGAGTTACCAGTCACCTATTAGAATGGGAGCAATGAGTGTAGTGGGCAGAACTCAAAAGAACAGAATCTATGCTGATAGCAAGAGATTTTGATCGCTGCTGTGTAAATTTGTTACACTTTAAAAGATAGCTTCTCAGAGCGACAGGCCAAAAGGAAAACACCTAAGCAGCATGTAGGAAGACATTGCTTCTCCCTAGAAGTGATCAGAAGGTACCTATATTTAAAATCACTGTAGGAAAGGAAAGAATCCACTAAAACAATATTTCACTTCAGAGAGGGAAATGAAGCAGCTAGTTGAAATATCTTTCCCAAAGACTGGAATAGGTGCAGCAGTACAATCATTTAAAGATGTGACAGTGAATTTTCAGAATAAATGTATACCTACAGAAAAACTGCAACAGGAGAGGTGGGCAGAAGAGAGGAAACGATGTAGAAGCAAGGCTTGCATCTTTAACAGAGGAGTAGAGAAAGGTATTAGAAATAAATAGTCTTTTCATAAGAGATGTGTCCAGCTGAAAGAAACAATAAAGGACAGGCCAGGAAGTTAAAATTTTAACACAGCAATTCTTTAACAAGGCAAGGAAAAACTTACTAAAAGAATAAAACCCCAAACCCTATGAATTAAACTTCTTTTCCAAATACATTGTCCTTTATAGAACTGAAAGGGTCAACAGATGGTCAAGAAATGAAAGGAGACTTTTGGAAAGGAAGGTGAAAACAGAAAAAGGAGAAAGGAGTATTTGGTAGTCGTTACCAGTGTGCTTTAGGAAGTTGCCATCAATATTTTTAGTGGGAGTGAACCTGACAAATTGTTTTCAATTTAAGTGTCAATGGCAACAGTTTGAAGGTAGTAACTACTTACCATTCTGGATAGTATATGCACAAAGCTAATAACATTTTCCTTGACCTATTAACTTTTTTGTGGTTTCAGTTGCTTTCAAATCAGCCTCAGGGCCAAAGAATAGAGAATTGTAGGCGCAGTGTGACTTTTCTTACATTGAGGGGAAAGAGAGTCTATTGGAGAGCAATAGACCTGAAAATCTGATTTATCTAGTGGATAAATTGGAAGAAAATATAATGAAAAACAGAGCTATAAAACATATGGACAAATATGATACAATGGATGTACAGTCAACACTGCTTTATAAGACAGAAGTCACATCTGTGAAATTTTATTAGGCTTCCCTGAACTCACAGTTGGAGAATGAAATAAAGGTGACCTGGCTGTTTTTAGGAATTAGGATATTCAAAATTTTTTTGACATGATGCCTCCTTAATCCTGTAGTTCAACTAAATTAACAGAAGCAAAGATCAACTCATGAATTAATAACTAATTCAAAGACAGGGGAAAAGTCATGTAACACATGGCAGGCTCAAGTTACCAATGAGTCCTGGAAGTATCTGCAATGGATCATTTCATATTTCTTTATTATGCCATATCTTCCTTATTAATTTGAAAGAGGATATAAATAGTGAAATGACAACATTTGACAATGATTACAATTATTCTAGGTAGTAAAAGCACAAAACTGATTATAAAGTGTTACAAAAGGATCTCTGTAGTACTCAAGTGATGGTAATGAACCTGGTCTGCCATTTCAATTGTTTGCATCTGTGAAATAAGCTATACAGGGGGAGAGACAGGAACAACTACATCTACATAAATACAATGATAAGCTCTGAACTGAATGTTGTGAATCAAAATATCTTCATGGATAGTTTCATGAAAAAATGTCAGTTTTCACTGAGGTCAGAAAGAAAAAAAAATGTTAGGAATTATTAGGAAAGAAATAAAGAAAATGGAAAAAATTATGACACTTTCTCTAGATCCATATGCATTCAAGGTGCACCCATTTTTTGAACAATGAGTGCAGTGCACATGTGATAGAATGAGAAGTCCAGGAAAGGGTAACTAGAAGATATGAAATCACTTTCATAAGAGGTGAGATTAAACAAAGTATGGCTCAGAACAAGGGATAGGGGAATGGTGTGTGTGGGGACAGTATAATAAATGTGTTTGAAATAAATTACATGGAGATGGTGTACAGAAAATGTTATTCACTATTACAATTCTTCAGGGACTTAAGTGAAATGTATCTGAGAGTCACTTCCTTAAAAACTGTCATGCTTTATGGATGAGGATATTACTAGTTAAATTATGACTGGGATTTTCAAATTTAACCCTAAAGATGGAATTGTATCATCCAGTTTCAACCAGTTTCAAATGTAGGTTAGACCTGTAAAACCTAAGAGTATGAGACATACTCTGTAATATATTTGTGCACAAGCTTTGAACTTTTTTATTAGTTCTCCATTACTGCTTTAAACTCTTATCATAATTCCATGCTTAAATACAGATTTATAGTTAAATCATTTTCCTACAAAAACTGCAAACTTGTCCGTAGGTTTTGTTCTCCTCAAAGTGGGATTTCTGTCTTTTCATGTTTGCAATGCAGCTTGTGTATTATAGATACAAAGAACAAATAAATAAAGTTATGCACTTTTTGGAGTCCTAAATTTTGTGACCCTGTTGATCGATGAACTTGATTGAAAGTTGATGATTGATGGCCAAGATTTTTGAGGTAATAAATTTTTATTTTAGTTTGAGATCATATGGTTTCTAGAGTCACAGCCAAGTTTTTATTTGAAAATATAATTTTAAATAAATCTTTAATCTTAATAATGATCTGAATTTAACAATCTGTAATTACACATTTTATGTGTAGGTATGTACGCAAACATATTTTTTACTTGTATGCAAATTATTTAACAGTATATTTTGGTATTTTTCCACGGTGCTGTCTTAGAAGTAACAAGTGTCTTGAGTTATCATCAATGGTAGGTAATATATAGGTATTTCCAAGTCCAGAAGTGTAAGGTATAGCTGTAGCTAGCCTGTTGACATCAAGACAGTACAGACTCATAGCCAACTTGAAAGGTTCTCTGCTTCTTGAACTACTAATATTATTCTTCTGTTGCCTGGATTTTCCCAGGAGGTCTTTTATTCAAAGACCCAACCCTGCTTAGCTTATGCGAGCTGACAAGAATACAGCCTAATGTGTCACGCATGTGCAAAAAGGTTATGGAAATGGTAAACCCGATTTTATTTGAAATTTGGTGCTTAAATGGACTCTGGAGTGGAGATATTCTTTGTTAAGTTCAGCCCACAGAAAGATTACACAGCTGAGCTATAAACTTGTAAAAATAGAATTTGCAAATGAAGTGCTGACACAAGTCTCAGGCATAATAGGATGAGCACTATCATATATGAATGAGTCTTTCTCTCTTTCACAGTAGCATGCCGTGCAATATGCAAATAACTTGGCTTAATGAACGGCTTCATTTAAGAAAGAGTTCATGTGGTTAAACACTCAGAGACGGTTATTAATGTTTTAATTTTATGGACTGAACTAGGATGCATAAAATTAAATCCAAGAAAACTCTAAAATAATTAGAAAGAAGTCAACCACGTGAAAATGATTATAGGTTAGTATGCTGCTACTGGCTTAGGGTTTCAAATTTCAGGAAGCCAAAAGAAATATATGTTGCAGGGAGTAAATAGTAACATTCATGTAAAAATACATCTGTATGGTCATTTAATATGTCAAAATAATTTTAGTTAAATTACAGAACTCTACTGTAAAGAAGTCCAAGATGGCCTCATGGTGGCTTATAGGTAAAAGGTATAGGTATATACTAGGTATACATACATAGAAGGCTTACAGGTATGTACTACTTATACGTGTTACTGCTTTACAAGAACGAGTATAACTTCAGATAGCTTAAAAGGTGGAAAATCTCAACCGAGAAGCTTTGAGTAAAATAGACATACACAAAAACATTAAGGTTCTTAACTCATTATAGAGCTACTTATATACCAAATGTAAATATACCAAATAATTAATTTTTTTACTTTTTTACTTATAATTTTTTTTTTTACCCAGGAGCACAGCCAATACTTTGTCTTCACACGCCAAGACGGGGAAACCTCCTGTGCTATTTGCCTGGAGCCAATGAATGACAACTGTCTACCAGACTACAGTATGACCTGTGTGTTGGCAGGCATGGTTGCATCAGGGCTGCATCCAGGTACCTATGTGTGATAAACTATACCCTTCCTACCAGGAATATGGTAATACCCTGCATACTTCTCTGATCTGGAGCCCATTCAAGCTCCAATTCAGACCCAGGCCCTCTTGCACCTCTCACTCAGGTCTGATCCCGCCACTGGCTTCTACAAGCTCCAGCCCCTGCTCTGACTCCAACTTGACTCTGGGACCTGGCTTGGGCTGCCACAGCTCTACCACCCCTGCTCAAAATGCCATGTCGGCTCCATCCCCTTCTGGGGATGTCGTGGTCCTACTGCCCCAGCTAAGAATGCCACCTCGGGCATTCTCTGTCTCCTCCTTGGGCTCTATCTCATTGCTAGGTCCTGCTCAAGCTATCTTTCGTGGCTCCGGCTCCTGCTCAGTTCTGGCGCCTGCTCAGGCTCCAACTCAACTCTAGCCCCTGCTTAAGCTCGTAATCAGTTCCTTCCCTTTCTTTACCTCCAACTTGGCTCTCACCCTTGGTCATGCTGCCACAGCAGCACCGCCCATGCTCAGAATGTCACCTCTGCTTTATCTACTGATTGAGATCCATCTCCATTCTGTACCCTGCTCACGCTCTTACTCATCTCCAGCTTCTTCTTAAGCTCCAACTTTGCTCAGGCCCCGCTTGGCTGGCACTGCCGCTACCATCCTTGCTCAGAATGCCACCCTGGCTCTGCCTCCTTCTGGGGCTCCAACTTGACCCTCGCCCTGGCTCACTCTCCAACTCACCTCTAGCCCTTTCTCTGGGTTCTACTCAACTCGAGACCCTGCTTGGTCAGATACTTGCCTCCGTGTCCTCAAGTAGGGGCTACTCAAAACCAGCACTGCACATGGAGGCCTCTCCTCCCTCAAGAGCCGTGCAAAGGCCCCTTCCTCCCTGCTGGGGCTCTGCCAGTCTCAGGCACAGGCTGTGGGACTCCATGTCAGGGAGCAGCAGGGGCTGACAGCCCGTCAGCTCGGCAGGGTTGAGGTGAGGTGGCAGCTCAGCCTGGTCCAGCAATCGCAGGGAAACTGGGCTGTGACCTCTGGAGATTTGCTCGTGTGTGGTTCAAGGGAGGCACAAACCTGCTGTTCAGGCCCACCACGTGCCCACAATCGCTCTTGCCTGTGAGGGGACAGCCTCGTGCTTGGGGCCGCGTCACCTCGTGGCTCCTTGCCACCGTCCATGGTCCCGTCCCACCTGCCCTCACCTTTTTCCTGGCTGGCAGAGTCTGGGCCAGATCGAGAATCAGGCATTTGCGCTACTTTGTTACAAAGAAATGCAACTGTGGAGAAATCAACGCAGCTCATGCACAAAGTAAACTTATTTACAATGTTGGAGCTGTGTTTGTCACTGATCAGGCTTCTCCAGTCTTTTTCTTTTTCACCCTGGAATGCTGCTGTCCCTCCTGTGCCAGTTCTCTTTTTCTTGACTGCAGCAGGCCTGGACGGGGACTCAAACAGATCAAAACACCCTTCTGCCTTCTCCGTCCTCACTCGGTCATCCAGACCTTCTTGAAACTTTCATATAAGGCCACTGATCTAATGATAAGGAGATACAGAGCACCAGCCTGCACCCCGTGACAGTCTTACAGGCAGCTGTTAGATGGTCTCTGTGCTGCACACTATGGATGTTGCACAGAGCCCCTTGGTGGCCTCCTCGGACAGGTCCATAGCCCTTGGATGTGTTCCAAAGTGGTTTTGCCCCCCACCCCCTTTTTTGGCACTCTCCACCCTTGTGAACCCCACCCCAAAGTGCTAGGGCTTGTTCAGCAGCCTTGTGAAGGGCTCTTATATGTATATATATTTATCTAATATATATTTATATGTGTACACTTATAGCTATATATGCATACATATAAATATATCTTTCTAGATAAAGTATATCTGTGTAAACATAAAAAAAATATTTATCCATATTTCTGTACTCTGTTAGAAAAAGAGAGAGTGCATGTGGTGGCCAGTGGAGGCGGGACTCCTGCTGGAAGTTGGGGTTAGTAGCTCGCTATCTTGGATAAATATTGTCTTCATCCTACTAATGATAATTTGGTGAAAATAAGAGAAGAAAAAAATGTCAGGAACAGAGAAGAGGTAGAATAACGGGGAACTTGGGTATTTTGTAGGTTTAAGTTAAACAGATCACCTGAGAAAGTGGCACACGGTCTGTCACTAGTTACTGCTGGTGATCTTGCTTTGCTCTCAAGAGTAAGAACCTCAAATGCCTGCAGAAGCTTAATATGATAAAACATGTAGGAAGCTTTGCCTTGAAAAGCTTGTGCTGGTAGTGATGTGATGGGGGGAAAAAAGGAGGAGTCTTTTGAGTATCACAAAAATTTCAAAATTATTCAGAATTTATTTTTATAGTATAGTTTGGGTGCATCATGTAAGCCATTAAATTTGTAAAAAAACCCAATCCTGCTTCTAGATTGACATACACATATTTCAAATTCAATAAAAAAGAGGATTAAATGAATGCAATCCAAAACACATTTATCCATTTCTTTTTTCTCTGTATTCTTGTTTCTTTTTAACCTTTTAATACCTTGCTTCCCCCAAACTGCTTCTGCCTATTTGTCTGTTATTCATCCAGCCAGGTCAATTTTGATCTGATCCAACAAATACAACTGGTAACATCTTTATAGTATTTTTACTTGCTCAGAATCTAAACAGGCAATGTTAGAGACAAATCCTTGGCAAAATATCTTCACATTATGGATATGAAGACTGTGGCTGGCAAAAAAAAAAAAAAAAAAAGAACAATCTGGCATATTACAAGATTTTCATGCGTGGGAAAGAAAAATGGACATAATGGAGAAACAGTGACAGATTTCAGGGTTTAAGGATAACAACTGGTGTTCTTTCATGCTGGGCTCAAGGCTAGGTGTGAGGAACAGATGTGAGGCTGACAGGAAGAAAGACTGAGTTGGTAGACAAGAAGATTTGGTAGGTTTTCGTCAAAAGTTTTAAGAGCAACTTGGCCTCCACTGTTCCTAAGATGCCACAGGACAAGCCACTGAATGATTCTGGGACAGGGGCGAATAAAGTTGTCAGTAAAAATAAAGACGTGCCAGTCAATGCAGAATTGTGAAGCAAAGACAGTTCAAGAAAATAGAGCAGACAGAACAAGTAAAAAGTAAAAAAGGTTTTTCTTCCTTCTTGCTCATTAGACCTAGTAACAAAATCTCATTTTCAAGGAAGACTGTCTTCAGACAGTTGGAAAAGACAAATGATTCAGGTACCTTAGATGTGAGAAAGCAGGAAAACTGTGCAATGGCAAGTGGAAGTCTAAAGCAAGTTTTTTATAGAACTTTATGTATGGTCAGAGGGTTGGAACCAAAGGAAGGATAAAATAAAGTATAAACGAAAGAGAAATTTACAGAAGATATTAACATTAAAGGAAATTTGATCAAGTTTGGAAAGGGTAATAGTCACCAACTAGGTGATAATAGTTTCTGATTTCTTTTACTGTTACTATGAAAGTCATATTCTAATTAGGGTCAACCCTTCAATCTGGGGAAGTGAGAAATAATGATCTTACGATCAAATCACAACCTTTGGTTTGCTGTGCCAGTGGATCCCTGGCTGTGGCTGTTTGGAATCTAATGTCAAGTTCAAAACCTGAACTGTTTTGCTGGATGCTCTGCTTTTAATCATTGTTGGCTGAGTAGTTACGGTTCTGGTGAACCGAATTTGTAGTATTACAATTTTTAAATGCCTTAATAATCTCTAAAATGATCTTAAATGAAAGCTGACAATTGGAACCCTATACCTTATTTAGTTTAAACCCAAATCACTACTATAATTTAGAAATGTCAATACTTTGCAACTTTTTTCAATTCGACTATTTCTCTTCCTAACACGAAGATATAGTGAAATGTCTACATGCTTTTAAAAGTGGATCAATCTACCAGTTTCATCTGAAGAAATGTCAGATTTATCAGACAGGAATAAATTCACCTCTGCTGTTAGTGAACAATGACAATTGGAATAGACTTCCCCCCCCTCGAAAGGAAGCCAAATTGAATTGAGCACTGGAACAGGCTGCCCAGGGAGGTTGTGGAGCCCCCTTCTCTGGAGACTTTCAAGACCTGCCTGGATGCAGTCCTGAGTAATGTGCTCTAGGCAGTCCTGCTTTAGCAGGGGAGTTGGACTAGATGATCTCTAGAGGTCCCTTCCAACTCTGAAATTCCGTGATTCCGTGATTCCATGAATTATAAACCTGAAACAGTTGTTGGATGTTGTATACTCCAAGCAGAATCTGGATGTAAGCTTGCTGAGCAAAAGGCTTCAGTGAGATTGCTACTCTAAAAAATTGAGAAAGCATCCCTGGCCTGCATTTCTTTAGGGTGTTTAAAAAGTACAATACAACAGAAGTTTAGAAAATCAAACATAGCATATAAACTAGTCAACACAGATGAGAATCAAAAACTCTTGTGAATACCCAAAACCCTGCACATATGTAGAAACAGATGATTAGAGTGTTGTATCTGCCCTACGTTTCAGTTGGAAGTGGTATAATGTACAGCTGAACTGTCTCTTGAGTAAATTTCTTTTATATTCCAGGTTGTAGTATTCCCCTGATTTTACAGGATGGTGCCTTGATGCATCTAAACTCTCTGGTTATTTCATAAGAACAAAGAGAAACTGCTTGCCATTCCGTTCCTTTATTTTTGTTGTTTCCCCTATAGGACATTCAAATGATCTTCTGTAATCATTGTTATTATTGATTCATGCTTCATTGTTAGCTAGAAACTAAATTTTTCAAATAGTTGCTTCAACAATTTACAAGTCTAGTGTATGTCATGAATACTATAAAAAGTAGTCTGTAGGACAAATAAGAAATGAATAGACATGATTTTCCTTAGAAGAAATACTGTGGTTTCTCACTTAAAATGGACTGATTTGGAAAGCTGAACAGCAGATGTTAGTTCAAAGATGGGTATGAGAAATAGCACAAGGTGGATCTTATAATTAAATATTTTATTTTTTATAGAAATTTGCTCATTAGAAAATACTAAACAAGCAATTTGTCACAGAAACTGTATTTCAAAAAGACAAAATTGAGAAACATACCTTTTTATAAACAATTAGTGATGAGGAGGAGGAAAAATCCAACACAGTTTACTCATTACGAATGGTTCATAAGTTCAATGTTTTTAAAGGATGCTAATTTGGTTGAATAAAATGCCAGATAAAATCAAGTTGTCAAGCAAAGATACTCTTTGGACAGAACAAAATTACCAAGTTCAACTTCTACCTTTTGAAATTCCCATTTTAGCACATCTGGAATGTAAAGTTAAAAAAACCGTTTTACAGTGTAACATTTATCCTAATGTGTTTGATTGGTCCCCAGTTCCCAGTAATTTCACTACAAATATATGCCGTTACAAAAGCAGATTAAATTTGACTACTTTTTCACTGTTTGTCTACCTATTTATTAACTATATTTATGGAGAGAAAGCTCTCAATAAGAAAATAATACTGTTCTTCCAATGTCATTAAAAACCAAAACCAAGCAAATAGGTGTTGTATTTCTGTTTATAAGCCCATTATTTCCAGGTGGTCAGATAGAGAAAATTAAGCATTTAACTACAAATCAAGTTGGTACTTTACACTAGAAGATATTAATGTCTGAATATTAAAGATGTTAGTTTCAAGGGCAAAAACAATAAAAAAATTTAGAATAGCTGTGAGTGGTAAAGCTTTTGTCTAATGAAATATGAATTCTGCAAGTCAGTAAAGTTACACAATTTTATAGCTGTTGTAATAATGCTTTACTGGGCTAGGTTTTATGAGGAAAATTATTATGCATTATTTGGTTTTTTGACCAACAGGCTTATAAATACCAAACAGTATTATTCAAGAAAATGAAAATTAGGATTAGGAGTTAATTCATTACTTAACATTAAGAGAAGTTTGGTTCAATGTACTGCAAAGTTGAAATGTGCGATACTGTAAAGCTTTAACATGAACACCCTCTGTCCCTACATGGCCCAGGTGAGGGGAGCATCTAAAAAAACCCACGTCTGAATTATTTGCTCAAGTGACTAGTAGTTGTAGCTCTTTTATTTCATCAAATATGTTCAGTGAAAAATACCTCAATATCTGAGAAAAAAATGGAGGAAGAAGGCAATTCTGTTAATGTTGTTTATTTGTGGGAATTTGATATTGTGTTTATTCGTTCATAATGAGAACACCAGAAACTTCTTACTCTTGGCAAACATTTGACCTTCTTCATGCAAACGTGCAAGAACACTATTAACTTTGTGTGTCCAAGTAGTCCCAGGAAACTGCTTGAACAGAATGGTAAACAAGGGATTTTGAGCAAATTTGGAGAAACAGAGTAGAGTTCCTTCTACTAACAGATGGCTTTGCAGCAGGTAACAGAAGAAGATAATGAGTAATCAAGTGCAATGACTAAGCTGCCTTGGACAGGTTGTGTTTTCTATTTGCTTCCCATTTCATCTCTCCATCTCCCTGTCTGTAAGGATTCAACCACTAACCTACATATCAATGAAGCCCTCCTCCTTAAAATACTTCAAAGTGAAAACAGAGATTGCAGCAGCATTAAGTATAATCTGATAGTTGTGAAGGAGAGGATTCATAATCTGGAATGAAAATATCAACACACTATTTGAAAAAACAAAGTTTTTCTCAAGATGACATAGTTTGAGAAGCCTGCCAGAAACACCACAAAGAAAATGAAACAGATTGGTGATTTGATAACCAACTGCTAAGGAGAGGTAGGAGGCCACCTATCTAGCTAGGAATTTTACATTTTTATCATAGATTTGATGAGTCATACAGTGAGATAGCTGTTTTGGAAGGACAAAACACAGAGTTACAGGGGACATACTTAGTGAACGTTATTTGGCATGAAGAAGCAGGTACTAAGGGAAGAAATTCAAGCGTGCTGTAGAAGCAAGAACTCATAAAGAATTCTGTATTACAAATAGGGAAAAAAAGTCTTTTTTAAAACAAAATATAGGGAGTTCTACATTCACGTAATGGAAATCATAACTGCAAGGTTCATCAGAAGTATAAAGTCATTTTACAGAACTTTATATAGTGTATCTATTATAACTATGATATGGAAGGATATGAGACTGCATGCTTATGAAAACTCTTCCAATGTGAGCTCAGACTGCAACTGCATAGGAGAAAAATATGAAGTGTCTTTGCAGATGTCCTTATGGTTTCGTAAACAAGAGACAGATGGCAGAAAATACAAGAGGTGAACTGTTGTATGTATGATGTGTGTGTGTATTTTGTGGGGTGCTGTGTTTTCACAAGAAGAACGGCCAAGTGAGCAGGTCAGCCTGTTCTCCTAGGAGAACACTGGTCTTCTCAGTGACGGGTAAGCAGAAGCATCCTAGAGAACATTAAACAAATAAATCCTGTATAAACGCAAGCTCACAAAATTGTGAAGGCAGTTTTTAATTTGCTTTGTTATCAAGGCTAAATGTTAAAAAAAAAATAGGTAGAAATTCTAAGTGGTATGAAACATTTTATATAGGTGGTATTATAAAAGATAAAGATTGGGGTGATTCACATGACCAGAATACTGTAAACAGTTCTACCTCATTCAGGAATTTAGAACACATGTTTGTGCGTGTGAGAAAGAGACCTTCCATATGAGAGAAATCATTACCTGATTTAAGGCTACTGAAAATTCAGAAGTGCTAGTTCCTGAATGCCTGCAAAGCAATGTTTTAACCAGCATAGTTCAACAAGAAATGCGGGAAGGGATCTGTTCTGTACCGGTCAAATCAAACTAGAGATAAGCTACCCTTTTAAAGCATCAGTTTACTATTAATATGGACTTCTATTTACAGATGGAGACCAACTGTAATATCTCTTATAAGAGGACTGGGTTTCAAGAATCATAATATTTCAGTGCTAAGAAAAATTATGGGAGAAAAATTGAGAGAGGGGAAAAAATTACATGAGAATGTGAATGAATATTGAGAATGCTGGGTAGGTCAAAACTGCACAGTTCAGGATGAATGCTTTAGATAAACTTAGAGTAAGAATACTTCATTCTTGCACCATATTTAGCACTAGTAGATGTCAAATATCTTTGTACAGAGTTGAATTCTTTCCTCTGAAGTACCAATTTCAGACTCCAGGCCTGTGTTATTTTCCCACTTATGTGGTCAGTCCTCTTTCCAGTGTCCTTGGCTAAGCCTGCCTATTTCTTCTCTGTATAGCTCAATCCACTGAAAAACACAAGTGGTGAAATGGAGACAACGAAGAGATATTAAAAAATATAATATAGTCAAAGGAAAGAGGAGATAAGAAAATAACAGTCAGTAAAAATTAGAAATCTGAAACTGTAGAAAATTGACAAGAGAAGCTGGAGATAGCAGGAAAGAAATCCCTGGCTCTTAATGCAAATCAATAAAATAGTGAGTTTGATGGGGGTTTTTGAACTATATTTGGAACATAATAAACCCTAGTGTGTCATAAGCCAGACACCAGATGGAGATGATGAACCTTTAGATAACAATGTAGAAAAGGCACAGGTATTCACTAACAAGAAAACTTGTTTTGTATCTGGAAAGCTGTAAAATTATGTAGGTGTGTCTGGTAATGTGACGAAAAACAATGAAGCACTACTCCATTAGTAATAGCAGACAGTAGAGAACATCTGCTAGCGATTCAACTTTTTAAATCAGTAGGGCTAAATAACTGTGGGGTCTTGTGAATTGTGCTTTCAGGGATGACATTTCTTCAACTGCAATGGAACTCCTGTTCTCTTTCTCTCTTTGGGGTAGGACAGAAAGTAAATGAGATCTCTTAAAATAAGCTTAAATACTGAATACACCCTGAACACCACACACTTTCCTAAAAAGAACTGGCTGAAAATATATTTAATCTTTTCAATTTTTACTATAACTCCTGAAATAGGTATACCGAGGTAGCCCCACAAAGCTGCTGTGTTTTTTTTTCAGGAAAGGCAAGCAACACAACCTCCTGTAAACTAGTTAATCTGACAGGCTTCTAGTAAAGCACCAGAAATGAACAAGGGAGGGGAGGGGGAGGAACAACAAAATAAAAACCATCCCAAACCAATAAAGAACCACAGAATGTAAAAAAATACTCAAAAACTATATGTAAAATCTGTTTTGTGATGTAAATTTATTTTCAGCATTTGAGATTGCAATTTTGATGGATAAAGGTAACTGTGTATACATAATACAGTTGCCTTCAACAATGTGATAGGAAAATAGCACTATTCATAACTATAAAGCCCATATGAAATGAATTAAGAGCCAGCTAGTTGACAGATCTCAAAAGCAGTTGTCACTGGGGGTGTTTTTTAGCAGAATCCTGAAGAGATAAATAATAGGTCTAACATTATTTAGTATTCCTTCAGTAGTCCAAAGTAAATATAAAATCACTTAAAAGTCACTTATAAAGCTTGGTGGACAGGTAAACTATCAAAGTCAAGGAACCATTTAGACTGAGAGGTAAATTAAGACTATTGACAGAAACAAAATATTTTAAGGCAAAATTATATATATATAGTAACAAGTAATCCAGGTCGTACCTACATGAAGGGACAGGAGCAGAAAGAAGAGGCAACTTCGAGGAGAAAATATGAAAAAGTTTGTGATCAGAGTGGATAAATAATTCAGCATGATCTCTATGTGTGGTGTTGTGGCAAATGAGGCTGTAATGTGATTTATGGTTACATAATCAAGGAAGCACTGAGAAAACAAAAGAAAACTCTCCCTTTTCTTCCTTTGTGTGGGGCAGTGATTTTAACAATATTGGAATACTGCATCTGGTTTTGGGGCCCAGCATTTCCATGACTATGGAGAAAAATTAAATTTCAGAAAGATGAGACCTATAATTAACTTCCTAGAAGTGCTCTGAGAAATGCACAAAATGGCACTCTTTTAAAGAAATAGATCAAAACCTTCTGATTACAGTGTATTAATACTTTCATAGGGAGAAAATGTAGGATATGCTACAGTAAAAAAAATTAAGAAAAATTAATAATTTGCAACTGAAGCTAGTAAACTGGAAAAAAAAAACACATTTAAACAGGGTTGTGATTACTGATTATAACAAATTAAAACCAGAAGGAGTATTTTCTTCACCTCTTGGTTTCTTGATGTCTGGCTTGCTTTCATGAAAGTCTGATTCTTTTCTTTTTCTTCCTGTTTCAGGAATAGAAGTGGTTTGTGGATTTTTTTTTTCTTTCTCCTGAATTTTCAGCTGCTCTCTTATGTGCTGCAGCATATTGTGTCTGATTGCATCAATCACATTGTGTTTCCTGAAGTAAATAATATATTGTCAAGTTATGTATTATTTAATCCTGAATAGGGCCTTCACATGTGAACACAGAGGTATAAATTTACAATTTGCTGCGGTGCTGGAAGCTGTATTTACCAGAAGGTATGAAGGAAGAGATGAGTGAATTCATTTTGTCTCATGTTGAACTCACTTGGATAGTGACTGAAAAGTTCAAGTTGAACTCCATCATCCACTTAGAAGAGATTATGAAATGTTTGTAAAGGCAATGTATTTTCTGCTGTCTAAATACTCACCAAAGCTAACAAACAAATAAGCAAGCACAGAAAAATATTTTAAGACCCTTAGATGCCTACAGTTCATCTAGCACTAAAGAGGAGCAGGGCGGGAGGCTGTGTTATTCCTTTGATTTTTCAAATGGCTATTTCTAGTACATTTAAGGCTTAAACGGTATCTTGTACTCCACTGAATCATTTCATCATAGTCATATAAACAGTGATATTTGAGGCCTCAAGTTTATACATATTTACATTATAATATAGATTCTGTTGAGTTATTCTCTGAGACTTGCATGTGTGACTTCCAGTGTCATTCACCTGATGGAAACCAGGCCTCAAATAGCTGTTTGTGATGGTACCCAAAGGTTTCCTGGGTTTTGCCTTGGCTGAAAATCTGAATCTCACAACTTTATGTGGTAAAAATTCTGGTTTGGGGAAGAATTGTATAAATTTCATGGGTTTGGTTCACTCTGATTTTGATTTAAAGCTATGTTCTGATTCTCTGGTAAATTTGCACCTACAACTTCTGATTTCCACTCTGTTATTCCTTATAGTTAACAAGAAGCAAATTGCAAGCTAGGAAGTTTACTTACTATCTTGAGAAGAAGAAGCTTCAGTACCTTGTGAAAAACAGAACCAACAAGACACTGATGCATGCACTGCGGTAGTGAGTGATGCATGACTAACAAGTGCATGTGGAGATCGTATAAAATCTGTACTAGCTGTAGCATTGCTCATACAGATGTTCAAACTCATGTCCTCACCTTGGCCCTTTAAGTCCTGCAGTACTGAAGAGAGAAGAACTTTCAAAGTCTCATTTGACAGTTTTTCTTCTTTCAGTCAACCCCAGAAGTGAGCTGGGCAAGAGGATACATATGACCCCTGCTCATTGATACAGACAACTTGGGATAAGTCTGTGATAAGCGAGGGGACTTAACTGTAGTGATTTATGTCAAATGTACCCTCACTGCTGACAGAATCAATGCTACTGCAGTGACAACAGGGCTAAAAGTATTTTTATAGATCACACTTGTTTCTTCATTTTTATTTCAATGCTGATATTTTAAAGTTCAGTTAAGAAATCAAATTGCAAATTTATTGCATCATTCCATTAACAATCTTTGTATGACCCACTTTTGGCTTCTGCAAGCATATTTATTATTCACAGTTATTTTTGCAATATTTTTGTAGAATATATTCAGCCTATTAGTTGCCTGCAAACCGTTTGCTGAGCACTTGCTCTTTGTTGCGCTTCGGTCTATGATCACCAGATTAGTGTTAGTATCAGTTTTGCAAGCAGGTAATAGATATGTTAAGCAAGGGGACTGCTAATGAATTCTGGATAATTCCTGTCAAAATTTTAGTTGCTGCTATGACTGTCCAGTTACTGTCAAAATATTTACAAATTGTGAATTTGATTCCTGAGTGTTTAACTATTAATAGCAATTAAGTCTGGTTCTTTAAGTTAGAAAAGTAATGCCTTTGTTTAACCATACTATTACCTTGAACTGAAAAGCTAGACCATCTGGTATCAAAACTATTGACTTCAATAATATATATAATATTTACTTTGGGATAAACACAGAAAAGTGAAGAAAGATGCTAGTTTGTGATTAAAGACACTGGATTACATTTTCATATGATTAGATAGGTGTCATGTGATATGGATATTTTTCTGGATTTGCTATAGGCTTACTGTAGAAGTCTGGAAGTACATAAATTATTTCCTTTGTGTACAAGACTTCCAACTGTAAAATGGGATTCCAGGATTTGCTTTCAGGTTTTTAATTTTAAACTTTGTTAAATTCAATACAATATACACTAATTTTTTTAATTACATATAAAATAGATCCAACATGATGTGAACTTGAATTACAGTTTAACAGTCTGGTACTTAAGCACTGTAGTTCCATAGAAAGTACGTACTCGAGGAAAATAGAACGAGCAAGGACTCCTACTGATGAACTGTAAAATCGTATTGAAAAATATTCCCCCGAAGGAGAATTTTAAACACCACTGCAAACTTTTGAAACAAATATTATTCAGCTTCAGCCTTTACATATTAAAAAAATTAAACCTTTGACATCTTTGTTATTACTGAAATGCTTGTATTTTATTCTTCCTATGCAAAATATCAGTTTTCTAAGTTTCAATATTGACAAAGTCAATATTGCTAATCAAAAAAAATTTAGCAATGATTTTCTCTAACTTCTTAACTATTTCACGTACTTTTAAGTCCCCTAGTGTTTGCATACTTCTCATTATGATGACATTATGATGACATTATGATGTTATGTTTATGTGTTCAAAACTAAAAAATACCTATTTTTATTTGATTGCATGTATTAAACAAATATCAATAGCAATACATGAATATTACGCTACTACAATAAGAAGGCATTATAAGTTAAAGGCCATCTTAGGTTACTTGATAATGTTTCGGATGGGATGCGGCTTTATTAAAACAAATGCACTTACTGTCTTCAGCATTGAGCTGATCTTAAAAATATTTACCCAGGCTTCTAATATTTGAAGTGTTGTTTTACAAGTATAAAGAAGTACAAACCTGTACAGGTGAGAGCACATTCGTTACACTGGAGAATCTCTCTGACTCAGTCAACTTTCTGCTATGGATCCTTTACAAAGGTGTTTTTAGAGTGCCATGGTGATCTCAGCTGTATGGATTATAGGTGGTTAAAGACATTTATTTTTTTTAACTGTCACTAAATAAGCATCTGTGTGAGAGAAAATAAAATGGTTTAGTGCTATCAATTGATTTTATTATCCCATTCAGAAGACATGAAATTATTTGACAGAACTATAAAGCAAGCAGAAGTAGATATTACTAGCACCCTGTAGAACAGTACTCCGAGAAAGGACAAGGTGCTGTTAAAGTGGTGCGAGCTTTCCTGAATGCCAAAGGCCAGCCCTTCTGAAAATGTCACACAAAACTTCTAATTCAAAACGGTGAATTTCATGGAACAGTAACTCCACTAAATTACAAACAAAATTACACAAACTATGACTGACATAACCTGTTAAGGGACAGCAATATCAATGCTTTACGGTGATGTCTGGAATTTAATTTTGACTAATTCTAATGAATAATTAAGAAGAAAGGAATCTGTGGCTACAATTTCAAGTCCCATATGGCCATATATTTTCTTTCCTTAATTATTCTTATGTGGTATCTGATGTGAACAATTATTCACTTTTTGAGAGTCCTTTAATTGGTTATAGTGGGAGGATTACATCAGGAAAGAATGTCCCTGAGATGATATCATCAGTTTTCAGTTGGGAACTGGGTTTCACTTATCAGTAGAGATCTGGCCCTTTTTGATGGTGTGAATCAGCTGTCCAGGAATGCCACTGTACATAAATATTCATTGTATACAAATATTGTATACAAATATGATCCCTTTTTGATTTCATATAAAGATTTTAAAGGTGGCAAAGCTGCCTGTAGATAAATTGGTTTATTGGACACCAGATCTGTTTTGTTTTGCGGTCCTGCCTCATTACAAATTACTTGTTATCTTCATCCAACTAGCAAACTCTTCTCTGTAAGCTCTGAGGACTGGGCAATCTTTCCTCTTCTTGTCTTTACTATTTCTCTCCACAACAGGTTTTAGTCATTGTGGGAAAGTTGATTTAGCCACCTGCCCTAAACCATGTTCAGACTACAATAATTTTTCAAGGAAATCCCCATCGTTGCCAGATGTCCAGAAGAAGATGCCAATGTTGGGAACTCTGAGCTAACCCAGGCATCTCTTATAACGTAGACTTTATTCAAGAGTATTTGCCTGGTGTTTTTCAGAAAGCTGAAGGCTCTTCCTTACAAGCTCTGTGGAAACCAGGTAGATGCAGTTTAGCACTGGGCTTGCCCCAGGCTAATAAGTCCTGCAGAGAGGCAGAACATAACATCTCAGCTCTGGGACTGCTTGTCTGGGTTTGTTAACATGCAAACTGCATTCACATAGCTTCCTGTTTGCTTTACGCCGTGACCCATACTCTCAAAAAGAGCCTAACTGTGCTAAATCCTCAATGTTGCTAATGCCAGTGGAGTGGAACTGCACTTAAGTGTTGGCGTGAAATTTCCCCTGGGTTAACAAATACTTAGTCCGTGACTGCACGGGCAAGTATTTTAAGTCTATTGGCATAAACTACTTTGACAGTGCACACAAATAATCTGAAAGAAGCTAGGCTAAAAGAAAAGG
This sequence comes from Dromas ardeola, assembly GCA_013398915.1. Taxonomy (NCBI): domain Eukaryota; kingdom Metazoa; phylum Chordata; class Aves; order Charadriiformes; family Dromadidae; genus Dromas; species Dromas ardeola. Next base: position 22,124 of record VYZM01010512.1, on the reverse strand, counting down.
ACATCTGAAATGCAGGAGCTGTTTCAATCTAATCTTACTAGTAGCCAGTGGGATGCCCAAAAACCTGCCGAAGGCTCGGAGAGCTAACAAAGGGAAAAGCACATTCCTGGGAGCCATCCCAGTGCTGTTCTGAAGTTAAGCTGTTAACCCCAGAGAAAATCAAGACTCCAACTAGAGTTTATCAGGGCAAAGGCACAGAATGAGTACTTGGGCCAGATTTTCCTTCAAGAAGCTACCGCCAATAAGCCCTGAGCTGTGCTGAAGAGACAGAAAAGGCCTGTTTCATTATTGGAAAATACAGAGTTAACCCATGTTCATGGTCTTTGCCCCTGTTGCAGTGCTCCAGTAAGTGGAGAACAAGAATCCTTCTTATTCATCCTGATGTCGCAGTATCTGAGTTTCAATATTGTCTGTTTCATTAATGTTTGTTATTTAATAGCTGGTATCTGGTTAGAAGTTTTCCATATACGTACTGCATTTTCTGGCAGATTTTGCTTAAGTAGAATTCAGGATTGTCCATTGTTTTCAATCCTGCATTTTCTTGCTTTCCTCTGGTTCCCAAAGAGATCCCTATAATGGTGACCAAGGTTACAGGTAAATTGCTACAAACGGTTTTGCATTTCCTTTTCAATTATTCCTACACCTATGTTGTTTCACTTTCTCCAGTGCTCTCCCATGTAGCTTGATTTTCCTTAATCCCTCAATCCCTTTGCATCACCCTTCTTTTCTTTAAGGAAATGTAACCTTTAAGACAAAGCCAATATATCCAAGGCAGCACTAGCTTAGAAAGGTGTCAATAAATATGCTGCTAACTCCTTCAGAATATAGAAGTACAGCTTGATCATCGCACTGAGATATTTAGACTTTAATATATGTAATATATGTAAACAAAGCATAGTGGTTCTTTTAGGAGTTTTGTGCCTGTGAATTATACAGAGTGCTCTGCTTCTGTTAATGATGGTTTGGTGTATTATCTTGATCTCTGCCATTGAGACTGTATTCTTATTCTCAAGAAGTGAAGTAGTGTAAGGATCCTCTAATTAGCTAGGAAGGCTGATTAGACTTTTTAAACAAAGAAATGTAGGCACGCTCTTTTGCCTTTGACTATACCTGTAGAAGTACATATTCTCAACAGCATTTTACCTTAATAGCATCAAAACAGGTTTCAGTTACAGTTTTTCTAGTTTTAAAAAGCAGCCAGGCTGTTTGATTTCTTACATCTTCTCCAGTATTCTCCTTTTCTCTTCTTCTCAGTTATTTATTGCTTTTCATTACTAACCATTAAGTGCCTCCAGAATAATTTTCATGCTCATGTCTTCTGCTAGTAATTTCTTATCAAATCTTCAGCTCCATAATTCTATGAAATGCCTTCTTTTTCATAACAATATGCTAATTCATGTTCAAAGAATTGTACCCTGCAATCCATTCCATAGTTCCCCATAAGCATTTTCTATTGATTCAATCAACTTATTTTCCATCACCTAGCAACCTCCAAATTCAGAAAACAGAAGTGAATCTCTGCAACAGATATTTTATTAATTTTCAGCTCATTGTCATAGGCATTTTATAGTGTCCTCATCTGAAATTAGAAAGTTATGTTTTGATTTTGAATAATATACTTATCAGGGAAGATTTTATTCCACTGGGGTTATGGTGCATCACATGAATTTGTTTGCAGTTCAGCAACCACCTGAGATATTCATTGAAAGTTCAGAACATCTGTGTTTCTCGTCAGATTTAGGTGATAGCCCATTTGAATTCATTCAGTACAACCTGAAGCAAACAACAATGTATTTATTCTTCATACACATTTAAGGTAAGCTTGAATTCATAATGTTGGTATTCAGAATCCACGTAGCGTATAAAAGAAAGATGAAAAAGAAGAATAAGATCTTGGAAAACCGAAGAAAAAAAATCCTTTATTACTCAGCACCAGCTTTACGTAGGGTATTTTGTGGATTTATATTTCAAGTTTAAAGGTAATGGGGCAAGTTTATAAGGTAGATGCAGAAAGTTATGATGCTGGTTGCAGAATTATGACCTTCATATGGAATTTTAAAAATCCCAGTGGAATTTTTTTGGTAGGGAAAGAACTCTTTAATCAAGGCCATGGTTCCATTTTCACTTTAAAGTAGTAAGTTTTGTAGATTTTGCACACTTTAGTAATTACATAGTTGTCAGACAATTTCTGTAGGGGCTATTTTAATACAGCCATACTGATCTTCTGCAGCAGAATTCGCAAGATTACAGCACCCAATTTCCTATAATACATACATGTGGAAAGAGCAGATGCTTGCAAATAGGGGTCGTGAGAACGGTACACAAAAAGGAGGGATTTCTAAGACATGCTACAAGGAACAGATCTGAAATTCCACCTCTTCCACCAATATGAGCATGCATGCGATTTGAATTGGCAGATTGTAACAGCTCCAGTTGTGTAAGTGACCCTGTGGATTTTGCTGCCTTTCTCAACTTTCTCTTGAAAAATATCTAAGTTTGTTTTTAGAGCCCTATCACTCAGTTAAAGGAAACTCTAGTTTTATATCCCCATTAGCCTTAAGTAGTCCAAATCTACATCTTCTATTTGTCTCTGCCCGATCCTAGGTTTGATGGGCTACATTAGAAGGGAAATTTCTTTTATCTGCTTTTTGACAAAGTGGTGCTGAGGTGGAAAAATACTTCTAACCGGTGCCCCATCTCAGGAATGATGGAGCTTTTTTCACTTTTCTGCCATTGGACTAAAAAAAAAAGAGGGAGAGAAAAAAAGGCTGGGGGGTGGGGTGTGGTGGGGAGAAAGAAATACAGAAATCAGCAGGAAATTACGAGAATTTGTATATATATATATTTAATGGTAATTTAAGGCTTTGGGTACTTATTTCTATTTAAATATTGTTTTCAACCTCCTTGTTCGTCAGTCACACCATCTGTGTTTGCTTTTATAGGAGCAAGATTTATGGGCCTGAAATATTGACATACTTGGGAGAGGATGTGGTCAGATGTACAGCTGCAGCTGAGTCAGGCTGAGGGATTGTGTCCCTCAGGCTGCCCATCCTCTCCCCAGCCCACATCCCTGGTCTGCTGACAGATTTACACGTGATATAGTCCCTCCGTAGCTCAGCTCTACAAAAGCAGTCTCAGTTTTAACAAAAGCTGACCAAAAGGCTACTATTGACAGCATTTATGCTAACCCAGGGTGTTTTGACAGGAGCAGATAAGGCAGTGACTGCATTGCAGGCTGTGGCTGTCTGAGATAGTGGTTTCATCTGGAGCATGGAGATGGTTGGGGAGGTGGCCTAGGGACTGCAGCACTGCACCTGACTCAGCAGCCACCAGGACAGTGTGCCTAGCTGCCAGCAATGACTTTTCTATTTTTTTCATCTTTCTCAGCTTTAACAGAGCTTGTAACAATTGTGTCTCAAGCAGACATAATAGTGATTTCTGCCATGAATCAAAATAGCTGTTGTTGCGGCTGCCAATTTGTGTGGTCTCTGAAATCCTGAATAAAAGACAGCATTTTTGAAAGGTCAGTCCCACACTGAACGTGGATCATAAGATGAAAGTGGCTGACTTTGTATGTTTCCTGTATGATGTTAATCAACGCTCCAGAATTTATTAATTTTTACTTCAAAAATAAAAAAAATCCTCTCAGTAATGTGTCTGTCTGCCACTGTTTTATTTAGTATTTGGATGGGATAGGATTCTAGCACGATTAAAGGTTGTCTTCCTTTTTCACTCGTTTGACAGAATGAAAAAGTTGTAGTCACTGACAGCATCTTTATTTCACCCAGGGAATGCATTTTATGAAGGTAACACCTAATTCTAGCAAAAACAAGCACCCATCACCAGCCATAAAATTGAAAAAAAAATTGATTCTTCATCTGTTTGGTTTTGTTTGTTTGTTTTTCGTATTCCCAGCCTGTCAGTTAGTGGTGATAGGACTAAACAGAGGCAAGCAAGGAAAGCAAATTTAGCTGTGAAGCCCTGTCAATGAACTTTCTTTTTTTTATAGGAATAATATATGTGCTGTCACGCATCTGCAGTTTCACTGTTAATTCAACCTTTTTTTGCCTGACTTAAATCATTGCATCATTCAAAAAAAAAGATGGACAGGTCATATAGGTGAACCAATATACACAGTTCATATATGGACTATAATATATAAAGCATAAATTACAGAATCAGTAAGCTACCTTACAAATTGTTTTGACCTTTCCAAATAAGATCCCACAGTGGAACTTTTGTGCACATTCAAAAATCAGAAAGGACAATATTTGGACAATTTCAGTCAGCATCTACTATTTTTCAGGTTTTTTTTAAAATGTTACTTACTAAAAAGTCATCTATGGTAGCTTCCCAAGAAAAACAATTCTCTATGCTTTTGAAGGAGAAGTTGCTAGTATTTTTCAAACTTATTTGTTGCATTGCGTGAAACGTGGTCTTTTAAAGTAAATTATTTAAAGAAAAATGTAAGTATATTTCAGGACCACGTTATTCACCCTTAAGGCACATCAAATTTTGGTGATACGGGAACAGGAAGAATAAATACTACTTCCCCCCCGCAAACTATAGTGAATAATAAATGGAACATTTGGCCATATCCTATTTTCCTAAGAAGAGCCATCTGCTCTTAAAGTCGGGTGGGTTGCATCACTGGCCTGTTTTGTGACAAGCTGCTAGCTGATCTGAATAAAGTCAGATTTTGTTTAAAGTCCACCAGGATTGTTTGAGAATGATATTTCCTAAGAAAAGATTCAACCAGGTACTATGATTTTGTTCATAATCCCTGTAAATGCCTAATCACAGAAGACTCGGCTGAAATACTAGTCCTACTACATCAGAGACAATGTCTTAGCTCCATGTGCAGACCTTTTTGTGTCAATGAGTTGACTGATGTGATTCTTTTCACACTGATCTTTTTGCTTGTGTTTGCCTTATAGCTCCACCAAGAATATTTCCTTTTCTTCAGTAGTATACATTACGCCACTTCAGATGTCCTTCTTGATTTCTCACTCTTCTGCTTCACTGCTGTCAACTTCCCTTCTGAGGTAGTGGGAAAAGAAGAAGAAATAACAAAATTATGTCCTAGTTTTATGTTATTCCTGTATTCTGCTGTTTAATAATCTCCTAACTTGCATTTTTATCATAGGATCATAGAATGGTTCGGGTTGGAAGGGACCTTAAAGAGCATCTAGTTCCATCCCCTCTTCGGAATGTTTATTTCCCAGATGTCTTAAGAAAATTTTTTTCATACTGTTCGGGTGAAGAATTTTGAAGGGAAAATGTGTTTGCTCTAATGACTCAGATTTATGAAATATGCTGTTCTTCCTCAGATCCTGGTTCTGCAAATGCACACACACACGCACGTAATTTTCAGTGTACTGTTTTTGCCACTGTTCTTACTAGAACTGTTACATGTACATTTATGTCCATGCTTGAGCTCATGCAGAAACAAAGACTCCTCTCCCTCCCCTCTGACCTGAGACAACACCATTGCATGGTGACAACAGAAATGAGGCTTCTGAAATTTGTCAGCTTCTGGACAAAGCAGAAATCTTGGTCTTGGCAAGTTGTCATCTTTACAGATTCTTTGTTACATTTCAAGAAAATCTTGGCTAAATCTGCAAGTTCTGTGATACGAAATGCTGCCTAAATTAACCTAGCAGGCACAAGAGATGTGTTCATCAGTTCTTTATTTTCTGTAGTAAATTATGACATGCTAGTGTGAGTTCCTAAAGAGAAATATGCCTGTTTGATGACTAAAATACTTCAAATTACACAAGATGGATTAAATTTTTTGATTCTATCAGCAAGGAAAAGAAGATAGTTAATAACCTTCTGCAGGTCATTTCTTCAACTGCCTAGCTTGTTCTAAGGATTTTACCTCATTTGGTCCTCACAGTGAGTATTTTTGCTCGCACCTATATGTTGCATAGGACTTCTACATGGAACCTGAAGTCCTGGATGAATTTTATCTGCTGTTCACCATGCAGTAGTTTACAACAAAACTCGTAAAACCTTGTTAAATGTTCATAAAAATAACAATTTCTGCTTAACTGCAAAAATCCTGTTGGTCTCGGTAGTAGAATATATGGTGTCAATATTTGGTTCAATAATAAATAATTACTTGCCTCTCCTAAAGTCACATAGATAATGATTGGTAAACTGAACTTTAATCTCTCGGGTGACATTATATTGCTTTTTAATATTTCCCTGTATTTTTGTTACGATGATTATTATTATTAGTATGAATGCTTTAACCAGAATTTCAATGAAACATTTTCACAGTTCTGAAAAAACAGTGAAAAGAACATATTATTATGTGGAAGTCATACTTTTGAGACAAAAATTAAATAATGGCTAGGATTATAATTGGACTTTTAACAGTCATCTGGGTGATTGTGGCCAAACCTATTTTGCAGCTATGCAAAGCACGGCAGATGGTTCTTTCTGATTTCGCAGCATCTCACAAAGTGCAGTATAACCTTCTTAACTGGTGCTTTGCTAATCCTCATTCTTTATGAATCTGCACAAAAAAATTGTCAATGTTTTCACTTCCACTGAGCAAAGATTTAAGATCAGGAAAAAGTGCTGAGAGAACGATTCATGTATTGCTGGGATGTCATTATTTTTAGAATATGTACGTAGTAGGATAAAGTACAATATTAGATAGCTGACATGTATGACATATGTCCTTATTTTCTGTTCTGCTTTCGTGCCTGATAAATTTCTAAGCTTGGTACAATATATGGACAACTTGGTAGGTACTGAGAGTATACAACTTTACCACACAGAATTCTTCACTACTTATTGCAAAACCTATGCATAAACTGGTCAACAAGCTTTTGGGGTTTTATTGCTTTGTATGTAGTTGTGGTGCAAGAGCTCCGTAGTGCATATGCTTAATCATAAATTACTGTTAAAATTATTCGTGAGGGTCTTCTTTTTAGTCTTACAGTAAAAACTGTTCATAGGCGATTGTTGGTGAAAGATGGCTCTTCAATTAGGAATCTCTGCTTGCAGTGATTTCTACTGAGAGTGATTTTATAGACATGATTTTTTTCCCCCCACATACATTTTTGGATATTTGAAGTGGTTGTGTTTGGGACTTCCAAACTTTATTTCAGGATGGGATTAATCTGGAATTCTGAGAATTTGTTAGGGCTTTCATTTAAAATTAGAAGGCACAGTTGAGTACTGCTTAAGTTAAAATTACTAGTCCATTTCAATATAGAGAACAGTCCCTTACTATACATAATAGGGATACATATACTACAAAGTGACGTCAGATCAAAGCCTTTATAGACCCTGTCTGGTTCACCTACTTTCGTAGACCCTCTGGTCCACCTACTGCTTCATGCAGTTTTTACTGTAAAAATGAAGTCAGGAATTGTACCCTGGATTTCAACACTAAATAGAATTTAAGCTTAATATACTCCCCCAGTTGCATGGTTTTGTGGGAAAAAAAACAAGGTGCTGTGAAGGCAGTGTTATCTAAATGTCAGAAAATATGAGCATTGCTATTTATTTTAGTCAAAAGCAATTAACACTGTTTTGTAAAACCTGTTACCAACTAAAAACGTGTATTAGTTGAATATTTACCAAAAAAAAAATTATAAAGAAAAACTCTTAGCTGAAATCACTGCAAAATTATGATGGTCCCAACAAATTGCTTTTGTCATTATGGATGTGTACAAGAGAGTACTGTACATTTCAGCATTCCTCAATCCAATGAAACAAGCAAGCAAGAACAATCCAGTTACTCTGGCAGCCATAATATGTCATGATGCCAGTAGTGAAACTACAGACCGGTCAACATTCAAAGTTGCAGCATTACAGTGCTAATAAGCATCTGGGCAGAAGCAGCTTCACATACAGGCATGCAGTTGATAATATAGTTTCTGAATTAGGATGGAGTCCCTTAACACTAATGATAGAATTGAGAATGGAAATAAAATTGTTTATGAATGCTTAACAAAACTCCTAAAAGCTAAGATACTGGATATAACTGATGTTTGAAAGAATCAGTATTAAATTGACTTTATTAAAAAATTATTAAATTAAATAATCAGAAATCATGTAGATTTATTTGTTAATTATGGTCAGGGATCTGTGGACTGCTTATGTTCAAACTGTCCCATAAAAGGATGCATTGGGAGCAAAGGCTGTCATAGTTTATGTCAAAATAATAAATACATTTCCTACAGAAATTATACGTGCAGTTACCAATGATCATGTGGTCATCCTTAAAATAAATAGTTACTCACCTTTTTTTTGCAGAACAATTGAATAATACTTGTAAGTTACACTTGAATTCAGATGTGTCTGACATGTTAGGAAATTGCTTAGTTAGATTTTTTTATACCAAGTTCATGAACTTCATAAGATTTGCCTTACTGACTCTCCAAGATAACTAGAACTGACTGCATGAGAGTCATGTCTGGTTGATCAAATCAAAATCTATATAACATTCACGCAGACCAATTCCAAACTAGTTTCTAAATGAATCATAAATATTTACTGAGGGAGTGTGTGTCTCTGTTCATACTTTTTACTTCAGAAGTTAGCTTATTAAATGATGAATTGCTCTTCCTTTTAGCAACAAGACATACCTTCCTCTTCCATTGACAATTCTATAGTAAGGGACATGTTAATATCAATCTCATGTGAGAATGCTCACATAGCAATTTTTTTTTATATTAGATTTCTCTCTAAGACTGGGTAGATATATGACCTTTTTTACCATATGTCTAACACTATGCCAACTTTCTGGCATTTGACAATTGTTATTCCTAAAAGAATATTTGTATTGCAGTTTAAGTTAAGCACATTCTATTTTGTTCTTGTCCTCACTGAGAAGTCAGAATAATTGATGCCTGTCTTTTTATAACATTCTTATTGTTATTTCCTGACGATTTTGTCTTCCCTGAGTTATCTTGTCTTGAGTCTAAGCGTGGTCTTTTATTATCAGCTTCACTTTCCTAACTTTTAATCACTCTCTGTCATTCAAGGTTGTGAACTCTCTACTTTGTTCATTCTCTTTTTGAAGTGTGACGAAAATGTTGAAGCTGGGCCCTTACCAGAGTAAAATAAAGGGAAGTATTTTAATTGCTCATTTTGGACATAATCCTCCTAATAATGCCATTCAAGTCTGCATTTGCTTTCTTGTTACCTGTTTTGAAGTATAATCTGTTATCCAAGATACTGGAATTGAGATAGTTATCCTCTATTTTCTACTATTTCTTCAGATCTCATTATTTGTCTCTATTTAAGTGCCTGTATATATCTTTATTCAACTGCATAATTGATGCCAGTCTATTTTTTTCAATTTATCAAGCTCTTATTATTATTCGTTTCCTGAAATATACTTAATGTTTCATTTCCCAACCTTTAAATAATTCATAAATTTGATTAGCTTACTGCCTCCTTTCAGTTCTCCAGTCTAAGCCTTTATTTGAATCCCAAGAATCCCTAACTAGGATTTTCAAGGCCCAATTCAAAACTCAATAGCCCAATGTGACTTCAGTCATTCATGGTGTTTCAGTTGGACTGGTATTTTTACTGGTTGCACTTTTCCAGGAAGTAGCTTAACTAATCCCTGATCTTTACATACTTCCAAAGACTGAGCCAGGTAATTACTAAAACCTCCTGAGGAGACAACACAGTATATGTAATCTTCTGTCAGTGGCAGACCAGCTAAAAAGAGTTAGCTGAATAGTTAGATATAGTTGGATGAACAATGTGGTCTAATAAATCTCTATTGTGCCTCCTTTGTCTATAGACCATACACTGCTCATTTCCTGCTCAAAGACCTGGAGGAAGCGCGTTATGGTTGCATTGTGATAGTAAAATCTGTCTTTTCTAGTTCCCCATTCACTAAGCTCTTATGGTGCTGGGTTGTGGACTTCATGGGTAGCTGGGACTGAAAGAGCCCCAGGAAGCCAGGATGTCTCCATCCCAAGCAGCAGTCACACTTCCATATGTTCCTGTCCGTGGTTGCTCCCCAGCACTCTTTCAGGCATTCAAGGTGCGTACTCAGAGGTTCTTGCTTCTCACAAGCTTCATCTAAGAATTGCTTCAGCTGACCGTTCTGGTTCTGCATTCTTTTTTATGAAGCCCCTGCTTTACATGACAAGATTTTTAGAAAGTGATAGATCTAGAGAGCACTGGCTCTTTGTGTTCAGTAAGGACCCAAGCCCAAGTTTTCCATGGTAGATGAAAAGGAGGGCAGTCCTCTGTGTCCCCTTCTTAGCCTCTTTCAGACAACTCAGGAGTAAAGCGACTGTGTGAGGGTCAGAGGCTAATCTCCATGCATATTTCCAATGCTGACAGCGTATCTCTGAAGAGTAATCTCACTGACAGCAAGAACATCTTAAAGCCCAGATTTCCCAGAAAGCCCATTGATTACAGCTGCTGAGCTGCCAGGAGGGGAGCACAGCTATTTCCTCCGTGGTCTCTGCTTGAGCTTTGCAGCCGGTGGAAAGAGCTGCAGCTGCTACAAGGGGAGGCAGTAATGCCAATGAGTCTACTCTGCAAACTACAGTGCGAGGGCCTCCTTCCATATCCAGATCACGAAGAAATCCAGGTCCGGCCATAATGTCTTATCAGACCTGGTATAGATAATTTGTGTTGGTTTTCTGATAGTTTTTGTGAGGAGTTTGTGGCATTTTGACACTTTCTTCAATACAGACTTTCTCTCCACCCCACGATGACTGGGAGACTTTGCTGGTCCTTCTTAATAAAGCCTCAGTGCCTTCCCCTCTTTGTGATAGTGCTTACTATCTCACTAAAGCTACACCAGCCAATTGTTAAGCAAAGCATGCTTTGCTTTGTCATCCATTTCTTCATCCACAAATGATTTATTTTGATTTCTTTAAAGTTTTCTTACTGTTAAGACTGTACTAAATATGTTAGGATGACTCTACCCTGCAGTATGAAACAGAAAAAACACCGGATATTGTCTTGGCAGCTAATTTTTTCTGTTCTGTGTCTGAATCTTCAGCTTGCCAATTAAAGTCTGACTTGTTAGGCAGAGGAGTTGAGTGAAAGAATGTACTGTGGGACTTGAGCAGCTGGAGGAAGGAGGGAAGCACGGCTTAGTTAAAATACACTTTGTTCAGGTGTCTTTGTTGTTAAACTGAAGTGACAGCTAGTTGAGCTGCTAGCATGTAAACAAGTTAGGCAGATAGGAGGAAAAAAAGGCTAGGCTAGCAATAAGAGCTATTCTGGCTTGCATCCTCTTTGAAGTAAAATAACAACCAGAAGTAAAATAAGAAAAATAAAAAAGGAGTTGGTGGTTTTGGTGTTTTGTTTTTTGCCACCAGACATGCTTCCAAGGAAATTTGAACTTAATGGGCAAAATTATTCTTCATATTAAACAGATGGACCAAAAAGTTGACAAGGATTTCCATATATCCTAAAGAGGTAAAGAAATTTTACCAGAACATTTGGCAAGCAAAATAATAAGAGGATTTGATAATACAGTGAAAAACTTCATCACATAAAATCTGGGCTGGTTGTTTTTGAAATACTATAGTGATGGCTCCAAAAATTTGACAACACCCTTAAGGAAAAATGGAAAAATCAATACATCTATTGGAAAGAATTATTCTGAGCTCAGAGTAGCATAAAGATTAATTTTGATTTGATGCATTCCCATAGTTCTTCTTGGCTATTTCCATGTTAATACCATAGGACTTCTAGATTTTTGGAAGCTAAGGAAGATTGTTGCTTTACTTCTACTTAGACCAGCAACAATACAATTTTAAAATGAGCATAAGATAGTTATAGACCAAACTTCTACTCCATTTCAATGGTATTTAGGAACCTAGCTCAACAGGAAAACCCAGACTAAGCTGTTTTCAATATTTTTCCCCCTATTAGCTTAATAATCGGCTCTAATCACAACTTAGTTTTTGTGAATCTTTCTGCTTTGTCCCCAGCTCTATCAATAACTACCTTGTATCAGTTAGGATCATAATTCTTGGTATAATACCTAGAGGTGTTGCCAAACTACTAGCATCGCTGGAACATTTTGAAAAGGCTATAATTCATAGATAGTAGGGAGTGTTCTTACACATCTTTCTTAGGGTATGCACAAAAAGAGCATCAGCATTATTTCAGATTTTGAGCTTGAATAACATCTGGGAAGAGGAATATCTTTGCAGCCCTGCTTTCTGCCTACAGTTTTGGAAGATTAATATTTTCCATCACTCACATAAATTTTCTATTAACTTTATCGGAAGAAGTGACCTGGGTCTTTAATCGATGATGTAAGAAGTCCTTACATTAGTAGAGAACCAAGTAAGCGTTTTCCATCACTTCTGTATGTGCCATAGGTATGCTTGTAGATCAAATGAAGTAGGAGTATTAATCAGTTAAATGTTAGTAATATATTTAAGAAACATTCTTACTAACATCTCTAATTGGTTATGGACCAACTCAGACCTTTCTGCAAAGAAAGCAGTTAAATTTGGGGCCTTTTTATAGCTCTAGTTAGCGGCTTAAGCAGCAATGCTTTCTTGCTCTTTTTCATCTCTAAAACGTTTTTTTCAACTTTTTGGGTACTACAATGAAATATGCTTACTGGAAATTTTCCTAGAAATAAAATTTCACCCTCCTAGTATGTACAAGAAGCAGGAATATAAAGTGATTATAAACAAGTTGGAGCAAACATACCCAGCAAGCATTTATGCCCACCGTAGTTTGTGGTATAATCACATTTTTAGATGATACTGTGACAGCAAGGATGAGTTTAATCAGATACTTTCTTTTAATATGATAACTTTGATTGAGCCCATATATTCTTCTGCAGTTGAATCCAGAAAAGAATGATACTGTCAGGACACTGATTAGCCATAATGGCCCTGACAAGCTTCACCTGGGATTCACACCCACAATAACTGCCCCAGGGCTCCATTTAAGCCCAGGCCTGGGACCTGTTCCTTCCCTAAGCTATGTTATAGGAGTGCTAGTTTCTGGCCTTGTCTCTCTGGACAGACCTCAGACCTACGCCCTAAATAGCTTCTCTCTTGGACAGACTCTCTAGAGGTCTCTAGCAGCCTTGTCTCCAGACTCATCTCTGGCCTAGTCTCCTTTTCTTCTCAGATGGACCTTGGCCATGATACATCTTCTTGCAGTGCCTGTGGCTGTCAATTGAATTTGCTGCCTGACTCTGCTCGCCTGGCTCAGGTACTGGGGTCTGTGCTCCTTTGGTCAGGCACTGTCTTAGCTGCGGTCATCCTCGCTGCTTCCTGAGAGACAGCAATTAGCTGAATGGTGCTTGAGGAGAAGTTATCCTATTTTTATTCAGAGAAAAGATGAGAAGAGCTTTGGAGAGAAGGAGCTTATCAAGTAAGTTCATTGAGCATATCTGTGCCCTAGTAAATCTTCTGCAAGAGGATTTGGTTCTATGGATACAACCCAAAAGACTGTTTTTAGCAGTTAACTAACAAGTTGCATCTTTTAAAGCCATGTTGATAATTTAAGAGACAGAGGCATTTAAATTATTTCAGTTACCACCATTTTTAATCTCATCATCTAGCCTGGGCGAAAGTAATAGAGTAAATTCAGTGAATGGGATCTGATGTAAAGTCTTTGTTTAATTAAAAATATAATGCTTTTAAAGTTCATGACCAGCTGATTTAGGTTGTGGATATAGATTTGTAGCTTGTAATAGGAATATTAATATGACATGAACACAAGAAAATTTAATTCTCTTTTTGTGATGCACCTCAGTGGGAGACCCCTGTCTGCACATGTCTGTGACAGAATCTGGCTATAAAGCTCTTCCAGAACATTATCCAGCAACTACACTGATACGTGTTGTTGACTAAGTTGTAGTTGTAGTTCATCACTCTATATAGCATAAGAAATAGGAATATAGGTGCATTGAATATCCCTCCTTTGTGATTAATTTTACTTGTGTTTTGTTTTCTGGTCCAGTGGTTAGTGGGATTGCACTAGAGATAAAAGACTTCAGTAATAAATAAACAGTGTTGTAAAAACGGTTTCAATGACTAAATATACTTGTTTAGTTTTGATTAATTGAGAAAAGAAATCTGCCAACCCTACTTGAACAATGTGCCACAGGACTATAATCTACCTGGTCAGGTCTGAAATGGACTATTTAGGAATTACTGAAAAGAACAAAACTGGAAAAAGGATAAAAGATTTATAAAGTCACAAAGAAACTATATTCCTTTTATTTATAGACCTAAATTTACCAAGACTTGCCTGTAAATTCAACTTTGTCCCTGTGAATAGTCCTGTTGATTTAAATGAAATGTCCCAAAACGTGGAGAGCTAAGGATGTAATGTGTCTTTGCAGGATCAGCGCTTACTTCAGTCTACGATTCTGCATTTTAAAATAACGTCTTAACTCTCTTTTAAAAAGTTACAGACATTTTTTATAACTTTTTCCCCTTGGTCTGTTTATCTTGATGTTAAGAGACTCTAACGTGACCCTTCAGTCTGAAAAAGAAAAAATCCTTTTTTAAAATCTGTGGAGCTAATCTGTAAAACCTGCTCTGAAACCTCCAAAGAAAATAACAATTTAAAATAGCTCAACTTCTGTGCATTCAAATTTTAATCTCAGATGAACTTTCATAACTCTCACCTACAAAGCAGTCAATCTGTAGGTCTAACATAGAAATTAAAATGGCTAATGGTTGTAAGAACTTGATCCAGAGAAATGCAACAGTTTCACTGAAAGAAAACAGTAAGTAAAGGGCAGAACTGGGATGAGAAATCAGGTTGGTTGCCCAGGACAACAAGTCGCACTGCAATTTGGATTGACAGTAATTGTGTTTTCAGTTGGTGCTTGCTTATTTGCTTCATGAATCTTGGTAAGACTTTTCATTGTCTTAGAATTGTGTATATTTTTATTTACTGAGTTTCTAATATCAAGTAATTTCCTATTTATATGTGTATTAGACAAGAAATACTTCTAAGAATGTAGTAAATGCCAACTGGCATGCCCCACTTGAACCTAGAAACCCTTGTTTGCAGTAGCATATTTCAGTAAGTTGAGATTCTGTGAATAACCTGTTCTGGGTAGCAGTAGAGAGTCATTTCATTTCTCCTCCTGAGATCTCCAAGTGTACTCATGCATTCTGTGGGGGGAAAAAAAGCATGTTTCTCCCATGAACAGTAGTTTTCTTCCTAACAGCATGGTTCTGCTAACTTAAAAGGAGTTGCTTTGGTTTCAGAATGTAATGGAATTATACTTAGGGAGGGATAGCTCATTGAAAATAAAGCTGTTTAATGTCCCTTTACTGCTGCTTATTAAATATGTTGTGCTTATTAAACATTTAACCATTAATAAGGTGTATTTAAGAAATCTTAAGCAATATAAAAACAAAAAATTGCAAACTAATGGCTGCAGTAATTTTCTTCTTTTTATAGTCCTAGGCTTCACATCAATTGATGTGAGATAAGAAGCTCACATGGTCTTTAATCAGAAATATTATATTTATGATTGTTTTCAGGTGTTCTGAAAATGCTGTACTTTAATGCTTAGAACTTGTTCAAAGATGGCCTAAACATGTCCTGAAACAGAAATGAGAGAAGCCTGAATTACCTTTTATGATACATTTTTGTTGGAAATAATGAAGATGTTTCTATCTGCCTTGCAGGCACTTAATTGTATGAGAACCCAAATCAAAATATTCTTTCTACCCACTAGCGTTGTCTAAAGTAAATCATGTTATCAGTTGTATGTCTAGTGAAAGACTGGTTTCAAATAACTAAAGAGAAAAACAAATTATTTTACTATCAAAATGCTGAGGTGTAGTATAACACAATTTTGTTGCTCAAGAGCAATTTCTGCTAACCTTACTGATGATTAAAGCTGACAGTTGATTTTTTAAGTTTTTTTTCTAAATCCTATTAGATCTTTTTTGTCCCTGAAAAAATCAAATTCTCCAGGAAGCTTAGAAATGAGGCTGTTTCTGCACTGCACTACCATTTAGACTTTTTACAATTTTTTTTTTTTGAAAGAAAAATCAAAAGGAAACCTTTCTTTTACAAAATGTAAAGACTTGAAGTGAAACTGGGTTCTGCTCCCTCACTCTCCATCTCCTTTTATTAAACAGTTTGCTTTCTTTCAAAAATTATATATGAAAGATTATGAAAATTATAGTTACATCATATTGGGAAGCTTTCCCTGTAAAAACATGCTTTCAGTCTCCCTCGCATCTGACAGTGAGGAAAGTGTTTTATAGGAGATGGGGGATGCATGCATAAGCTCTACTTCTGCTGCAGTATTTGAGCTCATCTGTAAATGGCAGTGGGAATGAAGGTCTGGAGCTAAGTCGTACTCATGGTGGTACAAAAAAAGCCAGACTGTTTCTTAATGCTGTCAAATCTTTTGAGGGCTTTAATGTGAAGCCAGTGAGAAGACTCACTATGGCTGCTGAAAAGTCCCAGCCAGTATGTCCCACTCAGCCCTAGCATTACGTAATGTGTTCACAGGTGGGAATCGGTGCTTTCTGCCTCCTTGTCTCTGTAGGCCCTTGATCTCCTCATGAACCTGTGTGGCCTGTAGACTTCTGTCACCAGAGGCCAAAGGAAGGGAAAGGTCAGCAACATAGTGGATTTCCTTCAATATGTAGCAAAAATACTAGGGGGGACGATGTCACAAAGCCTTCACAGCAAGGTAGATCTTACAAAGAGGCCTCTTGCAAAAGCCTAATAGTTCTATAAACACTTGGCACTTAGGCAATGTCCCTTCTTGAGTCCAGATGGAAAAAAAAAATATTTTCCTTATTGGCCAAGCAATTCAATAGATATGATAACATTTCAGTAATGCATGTGTATGCAGTTGTCAATAGCTCCATACTTTGCCCATTTCTATTCCCTTGACACCTTAAACAGAAGTTACTTTAGCTGGCCAAGGGTGGTCAGGGTGAGTCAATGACACCTGATCTGCCAATCTTTCATGGAACTTTATAGCAGAATCTGTATTCTGTTCCAGGGCTGGCGCTCAATAGATTGGTGGCTAAGGAAGAAAACATACATGTGTTTTCTATACCAAGATTAATGAGGCTGTAAATATGGTAGTATCTTTGGTCTATAGTTCAAAGGAAAGTACAAAAGCAAAACGTGTTTGAAGAGAAAGATGCACGTTTAAATTACAACTTGAAGGATTAATGCAAAGGACTTGAATGAACTGGATCAGGATTTCTCATTGGGTTAACAATCAGACGTGCTTTTAATTCAGCCATCTCTTAAAGATAGAGGCTACCTTTTCAGATGTTTCATCTCCAATTTCCATGCTTTTCTGGCTACCTCTGATGGGCTAGCTGGTTGATGATTACAAATCCATTACTCACTATTGATCTTGTTTTTTCTGGGGGATGATTCTTTACCAGACTACTGTCTCTTCAGCTGAAGACTTTATCTGAATTTGCTTTTCTAAAGAAGATAACAAAAGCATGGCTGAAGTTAATCATCTTAGGTGTTTATGAACTTTCCTGGTCTTAGTATATACCAAAATATTAGAAAAAGATCTCAACAGAGGATAAGAAACAGGAGAGAAGGACAAATGAAGAACAAAGGTACAAGCAATCATAAAGCAATATGTATTTGTCAGACTTTCCTGCTAAGTTACTTTAAATCTCCCATATTACATCTCAAAGGACTCCATTAAATTTTATACTTTACCATTATTCCCAGTTATGTCTTGAATGAAACAGCTTTTTTGCAGGTTAATGGTGAACAACAATTAATGGTTACTCTCCATCTCTGCATTCCCTTCCCTCCTTTTTTTTTTTTTTCTTGAAATCAACTGCAAAATAAAACCTTGTGCTCACCAGAAATAGATATGAATGAGAATACATTGCAATTGTTATTGCACTGTCAAACACCTAGGAGGAAGACCAAGACAGATGATATGAGACACTTTGGCATGAGAGGGGATTATTCCACCACTTAGCAAATATTTCTATACCAGACAACAGCTGTAAGTAAAATGCAAATTCATGACTGTAGATATTAATGTGAATTAGAATTTATACTGACACAAGCAAGAAGAAGGAATTTTGTGTACTATACACATTGCATTTCTTCAGGCTCCGGTTAGATTTTTGTGGGTGACTTGCAGAATCACCTGCTGAAATTAATGACTGAAATAATTTCAAGTGATAAATACACTAGAGAAAGTGTGGTCTCCTTGGGGGACTTTCTGCGCAGTCAGAGAGAAAGATAGCAATTTGTCCAATTATGCACCTTACTCTAATATTGACTAATGGTGTTTGTGTTAGAGGGGAAGTGTCTGCAGCATGGATATCTGCATTTCACATGATGGCAGCCTCACCAGACAAGCTCAACTGTATGGTCTTATAGACCTGATAACCATTTCCTACCTGCTGGTGACCTGCTTGAAATAACATGGCACACAGAAGCAGAAACAGTAGGATTAAACTTGCTTATTAGACAATCTTGTAAGAAAAAGGTGGAAACCACATGTAAATGCGATGTGATAACCAAGGAAACATCATGATGCTACACTGGAAAAATCACTTGGTTCCCTCTTCCTAATACCTCTTTCTGCTTTCCCTTGGGAGTGCCACACCAGTAGAATACCATAATTTTGAAATCTAAATGATTTTTTAACGTAAGTTAAACTATTGTTTATATCGCCCCTTTATCTAGTTGTCTTTAAGATCATTATTGTAAAACAAGATTCTCCCAACATTTCATGTGGCGCATCATATCCTTGATTGATTTACTGGCATCAGTAATAGTTGCTGAAGTCTGTCTAGAGCACTATAGTCAGAAACTGGGTCTCCATGAAAGGTCTAAAAAAGCATGCCAGCTGCCATGGGCACTTTTTAGACTTACAATAATATACGAAAAATCTTTACAAATCTGAATGAGCTGTCCAGGTTGTTAGAGAATTTCTTCCACTT
>VYZM01010509.1:352404-365111 GCA_013398915.1 Dromas ardeola | reverse complement strand
GCTCTCCCCCCACCTACCAAACCATTTCATCACAGAAGGCTGTCAGATTCTACGCTGCAGAAAATCCAATACTGGTTTTTACCCTTTTGAGAAAGTAGACCTTATATGGGAATGATTTGTGTATCAGAAAGGCATTAGGAGAAAGGATGATACAAGTAGGTATTCCTCATTTCAAATTTCTATTAAAACTGTAACTTACTTTCTCAATAAAAACATACATGAAATGTAAGTTCACTGTGGACTTCCTGTTCTGATAAATCAATGCAACTTGCTACTAAAGTTTATTACAGCTTCAGGTTTGGAATGGTGACTCTAGAAATACCACTGAACTTTTCGATGGAAGATAAAATGGTGCAGTATCTGCAACCCTCCTCCTCAGGGTTCAGGTGTCTGTGATCTGAGGTCTAGCTCTGATACAACACAGCAGCACAACCTTGGTTTAAACTTCTGAGAAAATTGCCAAGTTCTGAGAAAGAGCTGTAGAAAAGAACCTGCAAGTACAGCTTCAAGCTGACATTCTCTTATGATCACAAAACTAAACGATGTTAAGACTTCATTATATGCCTGAAAAAACCTAAACCTGTTCCCAGGCAGTCCCTCAAGGTATAGCAATAAGAAGGAAGAACTTAATTCCCAGTGACACAAAGATCCTTCCTCTTTTCTTGAGACAGAAAGGTCAAAAGATCGAAAGAAGCCTTCAAGGACAGAGAAAGGCAGCCTCCATTTCAACTTAGAGAAGTTCTCATCCTTCCGAATAGTGATACAGAATGGGGAAGGGCATGGAAATAAGCAGTAAGTACCACTGAAATTCAAGACAGACTAGGGTATGAACATTGACAAAGAGAGAGACTAACTATAGAATTCATGACAAAAGAAGATGGGAGGGTGGAAAATGGGGAAGACCAACTGCAAAGATGATTGAGTATTCAGGATCTCATACATTAGGGGCTGCAGACTGTCCATCTTGTAGGACGTGGCAAGTGCTTCATGTCATGGGGCAGGAGGAAAGTAGTAGCACGGAGTACTATCTGACATACCTCAGCATGTTGATTTTGCATGCAGGGTTCAAGACAGTTGCTGGCCCATACCACCTGCCTAAACATAGTTTTGTCTGTTGCAACCTGATGCAGTTAAGAGACCGTATGACAGGAAAGTACGGTATAATTTGTGGGGACTATCTGAAATGGGTAGATGGGGAAGATTAAGAGGTCTATACTTCGGCTTTGGATCAGGCTACAATTTTCAACAGAGTGATCATACGTTGCCTATGTGAATACTGTATTTCCATACTATAGACCTTATGTGCTCATAAATTATGCACCCCTTTTAGCAATGAAAAGGAGAAAACAGGGAACTTAGATAACATTCCCAAGTAAAAATAGGGTTGTTGCTCTGGTCCATGTCTGATCATTTTCAGGATCTGGTAACAGGAGATGGTCTTAATTGATCAGAGGGAAGAAGATGCTCATTCCATCAGTGAGCATTCTGGCACATCTGGATTTTTTCACAATACCAGTGGATGCCAGTGGGCAGCACAGAACTAGCGAAGTAATTTTGACACCTTGGAAAATTACCCAGCTGAAGCCAAAGCGGTGAGCAAAATGAATAAACTGAAAAAGAATAATCTTTAGGAGTGGGGATTTAAAGAGCTCTTCTGCTCTTTTCTTCCAGACAGTAACAAGCCTTCCAGGAGTAACAGACAGTTCACAACTAACCTGCAGCACTGATTCAAGAGCTCAGTTGTACTGGTAGTAACAGCTTTCCTCCTGACAAGCTCAGGTGATGGGGTAGAAGAGACAGCAAAATGAACTATGTTAATTAAAACATTCCTGTTACTTCCTTGTAGGAGGAATGTGTGAACTCTCTGCCTGGAAAATTACTGGTTAAATTGACAGTGATTGTTTTTGCAAATACTCCAGGGCATTAATCAGGTCTTAGCACAGAGAAGTAGAGTTCTCACTGCTAAAAAAAACCCCACAATTTGGGGATAGTCCATCAGAAGGTTTTTTCCATGGCAGTCATCTTATTTATTTTTTATTTCTTAAATTCCATTAGAGTTTTCTGGTTCAGGAAAGGAAAAAATGGTAATTTTCTAGGATTATTTCAAATGTCACAGTCAAAAAATAAACATGATGAGAAAAAGGCCACGATTTTCCCTAGAAGGCCTTAAAAATCTCCTCCCTTAGCAGGAGAGAGGATTTTATTTTGCTTTTTCTTCCTAAGGTGGCTGGCTTTAAGCTATATCTGTGTCCTGGTTTCAGCTGGGATGGAGTTAACTTTCTTGCTAACAGCTGGTTAAACCACGACAATTTGTTCACCAGCAGATTCAAGGAACAACATTGTTTAGAAATAAAGTTTCATAATAGAGAGGCCATAGCAAAAAAATTTGTAGGAGCTCATTTGGCAATTCCAGATTTTCCAGAAGACTGTTTTAGCTGGGGTGCTGCCTCACTGTGAGAGTGCAGGGACACATACCAGATCAAGATTTGTATCATGCAATGCATGTGAAAGACAAAACATGTTGCAAAGCACTGAAATAAGTAATTCCACCCACAGACACATTGATACCAATAAGAGAAAACTACTAAACATAGTCTACCTTGTTAATCCTTCAACATTCCCACTTAGATTTTACTAGGGACAGTTCAATTGGTTTTGGGTCAGATTTAGAGAATATTTGATTTTGGACTTTTTCAGGCACCAGAGGATTCCCAATCTACTTCAGTAAGGGGTAACAGGGTGGGGTTTTTTCTAACTATTGATTCTCAGATCCTCAAAGTTATTGTATCTCATATGGCAGAACCACTGTTGGTTCTATGCTTACATACAAGGTTTCTTTGGTTGAAATATTTGTGCAGCTATTTAGCTGCTAGCAACGGTGGGGTGGGTGAGGTCTCTATAGCAGTGGTTGGCATTGCGCACCTGACAGCGAGTGAACAGTCTTATTCCTCAGATAACGGTGTCTGAATCGTGAAGGATTCTGATATCCTGCCCCTAAATAACTCTAATTGTGGGTGACTACTCTGGAATTCTTATTTTACAACTGTACCAGAGTGAAAAGGTATATCAGAGTAATCTGAGATAGATTGTATAATGGAAATGTTCTGTCATGTATCTCCTGATGGATTTTCTTCCCATTTCTCTCCGCCTCTCTTATTTTAAATGGCAGCACTATTCCAGGTTCCCAACACCGTATGAGACAGCTGTGAGAAGAGGGAGCTCTGAGCACAGCAACTGGGGATTCAAATTCCAGACAATGTGAGGAAGCCTCCATTTCAGACCTTGGAACAAGAAAAACCCTTTTTTCTGACTCAAATGTGGTTCACAACGGCCAAAATCCATTAAAACCCTCTTTTTCAAACCTGAACTCCATGTTCTAGGTTAAATCTAATCCAGACCTGAATGTAATTCCTCAGCCTTCCTGAACACTACACTGAAAGAGCACTTACATTTATATTACATTTCACCAAAAGGAAGCAAAACACTTCAGAAAGTACGTAACTGTTCCACTGAGGGTGATGCAGCCAAGTCTGGAGAGATTATTTTTTCTTTGCATTCTAATTATAGATGCTTTTATTTACTAAAGTTACAGATAGGACTTGTCTATTACAAGCCTCTGAAATCTCATTTTGCTAAAATGAAAACATATTTCAAATGCTTTGGAGAACTATTAAGATTATTGAATGTCTAGCATACTGCTTCAAGTCTCTGAGTGGTTCACTAGACCCCTAGGGAACAGGCAAGCAGCATACAATTATCACAGTAATTAAAAAGGTGCAATGACTCTTCTCTTAAAGACTCTTGGTTTATTAATTCTATGGTATGCTTTGGAGACTGGCATTATTTTACTCCTACCCAGCTTAATTATACCGTCATTAGTTTATCAGCATCTCCTTTTAAGCCCTTGGGCCAGTTATTAGCATGTCACTTGCTAACAGTTAACCAATAACCACTACACCTTCAAAGCAGGATCTTCTGCTATAAAAAAGCCAATTTGTAGAGACAGATTTAATATCATCATTCAATTTAAATTTTTCAGTCAGCCATCACTTTCTGCTTTTAATTTAAGAGGGTTACTGTTTAGCTTAATGAAAACACAAATAATGCTGATGTATTACAAGATGTTACCAGGTAATAAAATACTTCCAGTACATAGTGGTTTATGAGACTGAATGCATGCTTTAATACTCCACAGTACATACCATTGAAAACAGCAGAAAGCATAGGATGTTCTTAAATATGATAAAATTCGGGATTTCTCTCTCTATTGGGTCTGGCTGGGATGGAGTTATTTCCTTCTTAGTAGCCTGTATGGTGCTCTGTTTTGGATTGATGATTAAACCAAGGCTGATAACACACCAGTATTTTGAATGTTGCACCACCTCAAGGCTTCCTCTTTTTCCCACTCTGACCCCCCAGCAAGTAGACTGGAGGTGGACAAAAGGCTGGGAGGGGACACAGCTGGGACAGCTGACTCCACCTGACCAAAGGGATATTCCATACCGTATGATGTCATGGTCAGCAATCAAAGCTCAAGGAAAGGAGGAGGAAGGGGAGATGTTCGTTGTTAAGGCACTTGCCTTCTCAAGCAACCATTATGTGTGCCGAGGCCCTGCTTCCCAGGAAATGGCTAAACATCTGCCTGCCGATGTGAAATATTGAATTAATATCTTGTTTTGCTTGGCTTGTGAGTGCAGCTTTTGCTTCACCTATTAAACTGTCTTAATCTCAATCCATGAGTTTTCTTGCCTTCCTCCTGTTTTCTCCCTGTCCTGTGGCAGAGGTGACTGAGTCGCAGCCGTGCAGGTACTTGGCTGCTGGCTGGCATCAACCCACCAGACTCTCTAACCCTTTAGTACAGACAGCCTCACTCACACAGCACCCAAAGTTACATTATCTAATCATATAAGCAGATGATAAAACTACAAGAAAAAATGTTTTAATTTTAAAATAACTGACGTACTTGTGTATTAAATACACACCTGTATTTAACACACAATACACTTGTATTTAATACATACTTTGTCTAGACAGATAATTTTACATTATTATGAAAGGCACAGTGACCCAGAAACCCTCCTGAAAGTAACTCTAATTAATTTTTATACCTCACTTTCGACTAAGCTGAAGTTATCTTAGTCTAGCAAAGAAAATCTTACAAATACTAACTACTTAACTATTACTGTAACTATAACTGCACTGCTTTTTGGTATTTTTCATTAAATGCTTCTGTCCAGTAATGAGAGGAAGAAGAAAAAATAACCATAAAGAACACCAAAGAGTGAGTACTTGTATAAGCTTGCATCTTCAAAACATAACACTGGGATTCTGTGAGCAACCATATTTCATTCTATGTTTGACATCACACCAATCAGTTCAACTGAAATGCCAACTGACAGGTGGCCAGGTGACTTTACAAAAAGTAACTTTACTTTCATACACAATGGAAATATATCATTATTGCTGTTGAAGTATGTATTTTTTTCTCTTAAAAAGACAAATAACATCACGCCATTCTTTAAAAGATTAGGATCAATAAGCTAATACCATTTGGTTAGTGCCATTTCCTCTAGGTACAATTCTGCCTACCTTCCACCAACTTTAAAGCAGCAGAAAGAAAATTCGAAATACTGGGGGAAAATACTAATGACCAAAAAAAATTCCAGGTCACAGTATACTCTATTATTTCCTGAGCAGCTGAATCCCAAATTAATATCACTGCCACTCTTCCTGAAAATTACTGTACAATTGCTTTTGTATAATAGGTCTACTTTGTTTCTTTTTACAGTCAGAGGTCAGTACTATTAATTATAACATCCAAAACTGGAGCCAAGACTGCTACACAGCACTAGAAATCACACTGCCTCATTTAATCAGAAGACATGCTATCAGTCACTCAAGGAAGCAGTCCTTTGCTAAATCCCATCTGCTAATTGATACTTAACAGTGTATACTTTTGCCGTTACACAGGATCTCTTTCCCCTTTATCTATGGGTTTGATATACTTGAGATGGAAAAAAGCAAAAAAGAAACTTTATCCAAAACAAAGTTCTTATCAAGCTTGAGATACTAACCAAAAAAAAAAAAAAACAAAAAAAAACAAGAAATAAAAAACTGCTGGTGAAATAACTTATGTTTTCAACCCTAGAAAGATGCTTACAATTTTCCAATTACTTTTGACTACTCACCAGCACATTTTGTTCTTGTTTTGAGAGCTGGGCCAGGAGATCCAGTTCCTCCTTCACCTGGTCTTGTAAGTAATACGCTGATTTCATATTCTGTGTCAGGATCCAGATGCCCAATCTTATAGCTTGTGGAGTCCACGGGTTGTATGTCATACCAGCTTCCACTTGAAGTTCGATACTCAACTTCCCTTCGAATAATGGGTCCATCCCCATTGATGGAATTGGCATTCAGCTGTATCCACAGGTAAGTTGCGCCAACTGAGGACAGCTGGGGTGGAGCAATGGGCACCGGTGGCTCTGAAGCACAGTAAGTTACAAAAAGCAGCAATCATTATACTGGCATTTTTTCTGCTTCTAAACATTCAGATAAACAATGGGGTTTGTATTATATTAGAGATGAAGACTGCATAAAAATATGGATATAAACAAATTATCACTACAGATTAACTTATTTCCAATGAACTGCAATATGCAAACTTTTGCATATGCACGTGGAGATTTTAACATGAAGCTTTGTTTTATACCATGTAACTTTAAACCGGATGCAACTGCAATTCTATTCACTAGACATTACATGGCAACTTTTAACTTCCAATTTAAAAAGAAAGATGATACCAGGTTTTCTTATCAAAATACAGTTCTTACTGGATGTAAATATAAATCTTAGCAAAACTAACATTTTAACGCTAAAATTGATATTGTAGAATTGTATTGTTCCTAGACATAGCCAGAAGAGTGATTTCTGTGTGAAAACAAAATGAATTTTTTATTCATTATTTCTTATGGACCGTACTACTCAGCCTTCGGATTTTCAGACTTCTGTGTTAGCAGAATAGATATAGTATTTTTTCAAGTCCTATATCCTGGTTAAAGAGAAAGAGCTTCTAACTGAGAGCTGGAGGAATTCCTGAGTCTTTACTATGACTTTGACTATTTCATGTAATGGCTTTTTTTCACTAACTACCACACAGAGCTGTACTTTGTCTCACAGAGCAAGTATGCGTGTGATCCCCTGATAGATCTGCATTCTAAAGGTTTTAAAAGTGAGTAAAATTTTAAAACAACTTTTATCTGTTGTGTGAGGAACACCTCATTTTAAATTAGACTGGAAAAAAATTTGCAGATACCATCTCTTTTTAAAGGTAAATAACAAATTCATTTTTTTCCGATTGGTTGACCAGGAAATTACTCTGCTGTTTCCTGCATCACATCTGCATAAAATTCACCTTCCCATTGGTTTAATATATTAATGTAGAATGAAACCAGGCTTCTATAATAAGGCACTGTTTGATACAATATTCTTAACATATCTATCAGCAAACACTGCCACCTTCTTAAGGCTACAGAGAATACGTAATGAACATAGAACATCTGTCTTCCCTAAGCTGTATATTCAGATTTATCCTTTTCTGCTAACCATTTTCCAACGTGTTGAGATATAGGTAGGCAAACAGAAAATAAGCTGAATTTATATATTTCATCACTTTCTCAAGGACTTCAGAGTTAAAGCAAAGAACATTAAAGAATGAAGCACAAGGGAGAAAAAAAACTCTGAAAATAAGTATTAATATTTCCTGAGAAATAGTAGAATTGCTATTTTAACAAACATGTAATTATCCTACATTATGCTACCTTTTTTCATTTAGGGAAAGAGTAGTGCACTCACAGAGCACTAAGTACATGGAAGATTTGCTGTGCCTCAGATAGATAGTGTTTCTCGTTAGCACTGTACGCTTGTATGTAAGCTTCAGTCTGTGCCATCTGTTAGTAATTGCTGAAATATGACATCACAAAACAGCAAACACAGGCATCGTTGTTATATATTTTCATCTTAACAGAACTAATCGATTACCATCATGAAGAACATGATACAGTGGGCAACAATCCAGAATGTCTCCAAAGATGTCTACTAATTATTACTGATTGCAATAAACACAAAAATAACTTAATATATTGTGGTAGATTCCAGTACATAAAGAAAAGAATATTGTTTACATTTTCAAATCACTAGGGAAAACACTGTTACATGTCAGTAGCAATATATGGCAAACCAATGTAATCTTTCGGTTAGAGACATACCGCCGTTTTATTGAAATTATTGTTCCTGAAGTATATAAACTATGGCTTCATACAGCAATAGCATGTCTGGAAACAGTTCTGACTTGACTCAAAATGATTTACCATCAATTTAAATCATTAGGCTGTTTTGTGAACCAAGACGTGAAATGGAACTTTTATAGAGCATCCTAAGGCATTTACTTAGCCATGCTGAAAGAACAGTTAATTACTTTCAAGTTTCAAATGCTACCAAAGGCTGTTGAAGTGCCATTCAAAATGCGAACTCAGGAGTTAGGTCACTAAGGTTAGTGGCTACACCAATTCATTCCAAGTATTACAAGTACTTGAAATAGACAGTATTTTATTGTCTTTTTATCCCTCTGGGGCATATTTTTCACTCCTTTGTGACCAAAGTGCAAAAGGTTAATGCAAGCTGCATGATTTCAGCAAAGCCTGCATATACTGCAGTTTAATACTAGTAATGTAGTTTAATACTAAAATTAGTCTTCTTACCAGAGATCGAGGTTACATAAAATGAACCTTTCATTACAAATATGATGCTCATTATTAAGTGACTGGTTAAAAACCTGAGACCGGGAGTTAAGCAGACACTTTAATACACACAGTATAGTACCAAATATAATGAGCCGATTTCATGACTAAGGTATGAAAATTGTTCTTCTGACTTATTCATTTATTCCTCCTTCAGGCAGAATGATTTAATCTTTTTAGGATCTTGAGGAGTTTGAATCACTTAATCAGGTGTACCAGGCTGCAGCACCATCTTCCACTAAATAGAGTTTTACTGGTGGCCATTTGGGTAGTCTCAAATAAATACTATGCAAATTATTTTCCGATTAATACTTTTATGAAAATGGTATTATAGACCTCTAATTTTACAGCTGTGTACATTCAAGGAAGGAATTTCAACTGATTGCAGAAACAAGTTTGTAGCAGTGGCTATTTAGTATGATGATTTAGCTTAAAGAGGAGTTCTGCCCCGTAGATCTCTCTTGAAACAGAAGTAAACAGAGCTATTCAGTACTGTGAAACCCTTTAAAGACATGCTTTTAAAATAGCATATTAACTCAAAAAACCTAAGGTAAGTTTATCCATAATTTCAAATTTAATGCTTTTTAGACTTTGGACAGACAGCTGACGACTTCTTGAGTTCTGTGACAAATGGCGATGGGCATAATCCCTTATGGAAAGAAAATAGCGGCCACCTTACAAAGCCAGAGGTCTGCAGACAACAGAAAGCTTTAGGCAGATGCTCTAATGTCACACTACGTAAATGGATCATTTACAGTAAACACGAGGAAAAGACAAAGCCTTTATGAGGAGCAGCCCTTCTCTTATGCAGAGGATAAAAACAAATTCAGCCATACATGCATATGAACTATTTATTCTTATGTGCTTCTATATTAACTGGAAGCATCTTGAAATGGCAAATCCTTTATTTACACTGCTTTTCGCTTTAAATGATACAGAGTTTCCAAACATTTTCTACAAGATCCTAACATCTTTATCTTTTGCAGTTCTTTTAAAATTTAAATAGGGAGGGGAAAGACATCATACAGAGATGCCAGTAGAGATAATATAAATTTCTGAGATTTAAGTTAGTTATAGAACACAAAAAATAGACATTTCTTATCTGTGTCTCGGAAGAACTAACTTGAAAAATGAAACAATCTACTTCAATAGTAACAATAACATTTTTCAATTTTTCTTTTGAGGTGAGAGAGTGAGAGAATGGAGCCATGCTACATTTGCGGGGGATCAAGGAAGAAACATTTATCCTGCGAGCTAATTTTTTTTAACTAAATAGTAACTATTAGAAAGAGAATGCCACAATATTCCCACATGATACTGTTCAGCACATCATGAGTAGGCGAAGTGATGAAAATAAGGTATCAACAATCTCTGATGCTATATCCACATTAATAACTTCTTAATTATTATAAAGCTAACCAAAATATTATAATTTTATAGTCTTGAAATCAATTAAACAACTTAAAGAATTTTTTCTTCCATTTTCCTTTTTTTTTATGCATAGATATGTTATCGTGCTCCTCTTCTGAACATGCAAATGATTCTGTCTCTTTGGAAACAATGGAGAACGGTGCCATTTTGCAGCTCTGACTTGCCAACTCCTGACTCGTCAACTCTCTCTTAAGGCAGCGGTGCCTCAGCCTGCATCACTCTCGCTCCATCCTCATCTGCTTACTTAAGTGGTCTAAACCCATCTACCCTTCCCATTCTCAGCTTTGCTCAGTTTTTGCATTCTCCCCACACTATGGTCACCATCCCCACATTCCAAACATCACTAAATTCCCGCCACAGGTTTGGGGTTTTTTTACCCCAGGTTGCATCTACAAGCTCTGTACCTGGTCTTCTCCACACCTTCCAGTCTGCTGCTGTTCTTCTAACCATGCTTCTCCCTAGCATCTGCTTTTCCACTCCGCCCCTGTACTAGGCAGTTCCCCTTTCCAGACAGTTCTCTCTTCCACTGGCCTCAACCCCCACCCTCATCCCCTACATACATCTATATGTATACACACACATACATACTTTTGCATATGCATGTATGTATGTTTATCTTCCACCCTTTGTTGTCTTTCTCCCTAGTTTTTAGTGTTTGTGTAGTCCCCATTTTCACCTACCTGCCCTCTCATTTCTAAACACCCCCCAGTTTGCCACACCTTTCAGTCCCAACACTAACAACCGCATCTGAGCATGCAGCCACTTGCTCTTGCACCCCTCGCTATCCACACCACGCATCTCACCATTTCACCCTCACGGTACAAGGGCTCAGTGAGGCGGAGGGCTGTATACTAAAAGCAAAGGAACGGTAAGCTCACAGCTTTTAATTCCTGTGCCTGGGTCCAGTCCGTCCCAGAGGAGCTCACATCAGTACTTGCATTTAAATTCTGTTCACTGTATCTAGAATTTGGGGGGAATTTGATAGTTTAACTCAGAGAAGTCTCCATTGTACATATCAGAACGGGGGTCTTGGTGGGCTTTATTTAGTAGCATGTAAATTGACTATACTTGAAAACAGATTTTCACAGGAGCAGAAGAACAGTATTCTTGACATAACTATTACCCTCCTGAAAAAAAGTTCCTCCTTCAAAGCCCAGAGTCTGCAGCACTTTCCCATGGGAAGTTTGCTAAGATGGCTAAACTATCTCAACTGTTTTGGCTGGAGGTTTTCTCAAAACCTTCAGGCTGAGGGACACAACCGCACTAGAAAATATCAGCCTGAAGTTAGTTTGCCAAAATATTAGCATCCGAAAGTAGGACTTCATAAAAGGAATTTTCAGGCAACCATAAAAATAAGTCCTAATACCACCACTGTTTGTAAAAAAGGGTATCAACAGACTGATGGATCCTGCATGAAAGGCTAGTTGGCAGAGAGAGAAAACAGACGTTAAGTACTTGTGTATACTTAGTGTATAAGAACAACTGATACAATAGATAACCAATCTTTAATATTTTCTTACTGGGTCTTGACCTCATAATGATTTTTCCCTCCAGAATAAATTCTTTCCTCTAGAGGCCCTGAACAGGTTTGGTTCTGTTCTCGGTGTTATATCTTCCATTTGGAAAGATGCAGACATTTAAGCTGTGAGCATTACAGATGGTTACCTTTCTATACCCACGCTTAAAAACCTAACAAAACTCCTTTTAACCAATCTGACACCTAGGTTTACCTTGTTTGAACTCAATAAGCAGTCTGAACTCTGTAATAATCTGATGTCTGCTCAGACAGGCTCATTCTGTTCTCTCAAATCTAATCTGTGTTGGATCTGCCCGCTATTAGAAAAATTTAACCTAGGGACTGTATGTAGAAGTCTAATTTACTTCACCAAATACATTTAATCAATTCCACCCTACTATTTTCCTTTTGTTCAATGTTTGACTACTTTTATGTCACCAACTAGATACGAACTGCTGTTTTTTACAATAAGTGGGTGAACTGACACGGCCAATTTCATGTCTCCCATTAGATAAAGTGACATTTCAATCCAATTCTCTGACAAACTTAGATGAGGATACTGTGTAGTTTGAGCACACACAATGACAAGGCACTTGTCTTTTCAGCCTTTCCTATCAGAACAAACAATTGGGTAAATTGAAAACCTCCCCTTCAGGATTTATTTAAATAGAACAATCAATACTTTATTTCACCATCCTCTAAAAGGCATATAAGATAACACTAACAAGTTTTCCAAAAAAAAACCTCTTTTTCCTTCTTGTTCAAGGCCAGCCTAATTGTTCACTGACAGCCTTTTTGCTTATTAACTACACAATATTCATGTTTACAGTTCTTTAATAAAATAACATGGGATTAACTGACAGCTTTTTAATTGCTTCCCCCCCCCCAATACAGATTAAACCTTGCTATAACCATATCTGCTTAGGTAAAAAAAAAAAAAAAAAAAAAAAAAAAATATTGTTATT
>VYZM01010509.1:331440-352390 GCA_013398915.1 Dromas ardeola | reverse complement strand
AAAAAAAAAAAAAGGAATATTTGGTAGTTTCTTTCATATCTTTCATCAAGATTTGATTCCTATTCCTGTATGATTTCAGGTTTGGATTGCAGCACCTGGCACTACTGGCCCTTCCACTGACTTCGAAAGTTCTGGCACGTGCTCTCCAGTGCCACACAACATCACGTCACTACAAACCTTAAAAAGGTTTACATAAGAAAGTAACTGGAACCTACTTAGCTTAAGTTCCTATTTAGTGAAACCACATCTACAATGAAGTACAATGAACATTGTACAGAGTTGTAACCCACTCTACTGTGCAAATGCCCCTACTTAAAACCAAAGACATTTTGAAAAAAATTCCAACTCCAGTGCAGGAGTTATTTATTTGCAACTTGAGTTACAATTTCAGTAACCAGAATGAAACAGAGCATGGTAAATGTGAAGAACTGACTCTCTTTAACTTACGAACGCCAGGTTTGACTCTCCTGTCATCCTGGCAATGTAATTCCAGGGAAATTCCTCTAAAGTCATCTTAGTTACACTAGCGCAAATGAGAAGAAAATTAGAGTCTTTGTTTCCAACAAAAAGTGGGGAGTAATTACACCACTGTTTCTACACATACTATTATTAACCCATCAGTAATTCCCAAGTATACTAAGCACTACATGCAATACGGGTAAATGTACATTTTTTCATGATTTATCGACTGTAATGGATTAAAGAAAAGATATAGCTGCGCTGAAATCAATCCATTATCTCTGAATTCTGCTAACTAACATTGCAGAAAAGCTGCTGAAAAAATTAGGAAACACAATTTCTTAATTATATACCACCAATAAGAAAATATATTTACTAATTAGCCCCTAATGCTGCTATTTCAGTATAGTCATCTAAGGTTTTACAGCACGATGTTTAGAACAGGTCTTTTTAGGTCAGAAGGAATGACCTGCAGGTGGTCCCATAAAAGCTTCAGTACAGGCAACGGGGATTACCATAATTACTTTGCCACTCTACAAGTAGTTAATGGGATTACACCCGAAGGCTATACATTTGTTCACAGCGCCCAGTGCAAATTTTCTGAAAGAATCTGGGTAAGCACAAATGCTTTAATGATACGCTTCATAATTTCGTCTACTGCACCGCAAAAGGAGCACTAATAAATTAACACACCCTAAATCAAAGAAATTGAAAAAAAATCTAACTTCTTTGGCTTTCTGTATCTCCTGTTACTGATGCAGTCAATCTTCCATCTGCCTCCTTCAGGCAGTCACTGTTCTTCCTCGTTTCTACTGATGTTAGCTCTAAAAGATGCTTCATCATTCCTGTTGGGGTTCATACTCCACCCTTTCTTGCTCTTTGCTGACTTCCATACATTTCCTTTTTGGCCACTCCTTTTATTTCCTTTTCGGCCACTCCTTTTATTTCCTTTTCATGCTATCTTTGATTGGACTGAAATAACTTCATTTTTTCCACCATGCCTTATAATTATATTCTCATCCCACCTTCTCTATTTGTTTCTATCTTCATCTGTCCATTCAAATAGCTCATCTAAGTTTTCATACTACAATTCATTTTGTTATGTTATCTTCATACACTGGTTATTCACAAACTCCTCCTTGTTGTCTTGTCCTGCTTCTCTCCATTTTCTCTGAAAGATATCCACTGAAGTCATATTCTTACTTTTGGAAAATGGTTTGTTCTTCTACTGGTAACCTTTTATTCCCTAGTCTAACCCGTAGCCCAACTTTCTCCCTCAACAATCAATCCCTGCTCATCTCGCAAACACTGCCCTAACCGTTTCACCTCTCCATTATTCCATTCCTCATTTTCTTCTTAAATATCCCCCTCGATTTTTATTTAATTCAAAAAACTCATCCTTATCTACAGCCTAACTGCGAACCTTCTTACATGTCTTCTTAACGTAAACTCTATTGTTCTTCTCTCTGTCTCATCTTTTTTTCCCCAAAAACTTTCGCTTTGCTTTTTTTAATGTCTTGGCCTGATTCTTTACTTATGCCTCTGTGGCTCCTGTCCTTCAAACCCCTCCTTTACTGCTAGCTTCTCATACATGTGCTTTCTATACTGAGTTCAGAAACGAGATCCATGCGACATTTTCAGATGTAACAGTTATCCCACACCTTGCTTATTGCCCTACATATAAGTTCCCCTTAGGAAAAGGATCAATCTTTAAAAAGTCCTGAGAAGTCCCATATAGGTTTATAAATATACAAAATAATTAAAGAGTTAGGAGAAAGAAAAGAGCAAATCCCAGATCAACTAATAACAAAGTCCCTTATCCAATCTGCTGTCTGCAACCAGAACTGTACATGCCTTATACTGATAGGTACTGATTTTTTAATTAGATGACTAAGTCATAAGGAATGTTAATTTGTATCTTAACCCAAAAGATAAACCTAGAGCAGAATTTCGAAAGCAGAGTGACAAGAAGGTACTACACAAAGATTAGCTTCTTGAACCTGTTACTCCTTACCCTGTAAGTTTATTTCATTCTAATAATAAGTTTATTTAATTATAATAATATCATCCATGATAATCTGAATGCTACCCCCAAAAGAAACAAAAAAAAAGTCCTATCCAACGAAGAATACTGTTTCTAAAATCAGAGGATGCATAATAGAGGCAAGTGTGTCCTTCCTAATTCCCAGAGGAAAATTCCACACCGGTGGTGGATTTAGTTTTGGGGCACTCATTCACTCCTTCCCAGCTTGGATCAAACTGTTTTCAGGAAGAAGAGAAAAAGAGTCTTTAGTCCTTCAACTCACTTCTTGTTTGTCAGGCACAGAATGGACCAGAAAGTGAAGACCCATAACGTAATAATGTGTCTCTACACCTTAAGTGTTACAGAATCTACTTTTGATTCTGAAAGAACAAAATTAAAATTTTGTTCCTCCAAAATACTAGTATAAAAGTAAGAAACAATCAAAATGCAATTTAAACATACTGCATGTTAAAAAATTGTTTTAGTGCAGTTTTCTATAATAAGGATGGACATAACTGTATGCATTCTACTTACCATTTAAGTATTTCCTGCTGTTTTTAAAAACATCCCTCCATATGTTGGAATATGTGTATTTTATGTGTTCATTTTAATGTAAATCTTTCGTATTTTGCAGTAAATATATTTTTAGAATGCAATCTCCATAAAGGAGGTAAATAGCCATTATTATGTCCATACCATAAAAAGAAATCTTGTAAATATACTCTTAAAGACATACAGTTCTAAACAGTGCATTTTGGGGAAATATTTAAAACAACAATCAACAAGTAACTAGTTAATTAGCCCTGGCTTCTTCTGTCATTCTCTTGTTACAGCTGGATAGGCTCTTAAGATTTACATAAACAAAGTCTATTTATTGAACCTCTTATCAACTTTAACAGGTTATGGGCGACATTCTTACTGAATTAGCAATTGAAGGTCCTTATTCCATACACTGAGCATACAAATACTTCTTTTTTTTTTTATTGTGAAATACCTTTGACTATCAGTTCTGCATAGTTTGATACACCAACTCCTCCTTCTGTCCGAATCATGCAGCGATAGTTGCCAGCATCCCGCTTTGTGGCATTTACCACACTAAAAAGAGCTACAAATCGGCGAACGTTGAACACTTTTATGTCCTTCAAAGGTGCATCCCTTACATAAATACCCTAGGCAAAGAAACAAAGAATATAGTTAGTCATATTTAGAAAAAAAATAAATACTGAAACCCAACTTTATTTCTCTCAAGTTCCCCAAGAGAGGGGGCAAGGTAAAAGCAGAAGCCTATGTTACTTTTACAGATGTTTACGCTGTGTGAGACTTTACTGCCTTCCCATGTGAGTTAAACCATTCATCATCAGTGGGTGACCACTCATCTGGAACAGCTGCTTTCAACTCTTGATAGATTAACTAATAAAAAGATTTAAGAGCAATGTAACATTTACTTGCTTGGCTTGCTTTACACAAATATTTAAAGTTACTTCTTTTAAAGAAACATGAAACCCAGCACACTCCGTCTCCGCTTTCTCTTCCCCTCCACATCTGCTACTTGGCATATGCATCTTGCACAGCTTGCACGGAAATGTCAGTGGGTGGTTCTCATAAAGCACCTAACACACAGTTGCGGGGTTATCAGCGACTCGGGTGGAAGAGACGAGGCACAGATTTACCAGGCAAATGACCAACAAGGTGGAAGCTGTCTCCGTCTCCCACTTCCTCAGCATGAGACTGGGAACTAGGCAGTTTCTCCCTCAGTGTGGTGCCTCACCCTCAATTCAACATATTGCATGCATGGCATAAGAAAATGAGCTATGTAACAGCCGAGGAACACAAGGCCCAGCGTAAGTCCCAAGCTACTGGCCTGCTCCCTCATGCGACCCAGTGTATAGCTGGAGGAGAAAAAAAGGGAGGGTAGCAGACAGAAGGCAGCAAAGATGACATCCTGCCATGTCCTGACAGCAAGATGAGGGCAGAGGGACTTGGCTCTCAGACCCTCATCAGAACTTGTGCTCCACATGCCCGTGAAATAGGATACGTGCACTATGAACAGTCAAAAACACTCAGAAAATGTGTTACCATCAAATTACTAGAGCTGGCTGAAAAAAAAAACATACACAAAATCTCGTGACAACATTTACTCAAACCAGCAAGATGCACTTTGCACAGAAACACATGCATTTCAACAAACTGAAGGCTACGGCTATTATCAAAACATCAAGAGAAACTAGAGAACCCCAACAAGCACCTCCCAAAAGATGCTCTCTCCAGGAAGGCATTTTTAGTAGGTTTTTCTGACTTCAGTAGCTTCAAACAGGGCAAGGGTCCTGCACGACCGAGCTTCTATAAACCATCAACAGAGCTAATAACATCTGTTCTTCTGCCCTAGAGTTTGTAGTTTGTCCAGCAGAATTTAAGACCTATATAGGAAACACTGACCTCAGTTTGTTCTGGCCTTTATTTGCCATCATACTGAAAGTACCCTGAAAATACCAGTTATAACCAGAGAGTTTCAAATACCAGCCACATAAAATTAAAGTCATCCATAAATCACAAAACTAAGTCCAAGTTAATCATGCCATTAATGCCAAAGAAGCGGTATAATTAACAGTAAACACTAATTCCCATGCACCATAAGGTAGAGTTATCTCCTCTTCAAAAATAAACGTGGGTGATGCACAGCTTATTTAAAAGAAAAAAATGTTTGAAGGATGCCCAAAAATGAATGTACTATCACGCCTTAAATATTACTCAGTCTTAAATTATTACTTGAGAATTACTTCAGATAACTGCCAGCTCCTTAAAATTCCTAGAATTCTGAGCTGCTGATAAACGAGTTTCTCTGACATGGCATGGCAGTTACCGAAAACAAAACTTGGAAAGAAACATTTCAAACTGTTATTTCAAAACTGCTGTTTTTCCCAGTTTTGCCACTGTAATATCCTTCTAGCAAGAACGGCTGCAGATAGCAGGAAGCAAGCAGAGCGGGTTAATTATGATTTTGGAGAACGAATAGTTCTTAAAAGCAACATTATTTTTTACCCAAGACAATAACTGATTAATCCTAATTATCAGAGTTGCTGACCAGTCACAAACTACATAGTTTTAAAATGTGTTTCTGCAGCTTTCAGACTCTTTAAGGATTCTGTGCATAGCCAGGTCGTGTGCTTACATTACATCCACCCACGCTAGTTTTTCCTTTTTTCTAGTCACAACATCAGAAGCTTCACACAGGCTATTTTATCCTGACAAGAAACAGGGTAAATTATTCTCTAGGGAACAACATACTGCCACACACTGATTAATTCTAGTACCTAAACTAGCTCAGCTCACTTAGAGTGTGAACAAGCCCCAGCGCGCTCCAGCCTGCACAGTACACCCACACTTCCACAGGGGCACCTGCATCCAGAATTTCCCAGGATTCTCATGAGTTATAACACAACTGAAGAACCGTGTCAATATTTTAAGAATTACTTCTTGCTGTCCCCACCCAACTAAAGGCTACAGGACACTGTTAAAGGGAGAAAGAGGTGAAGGGAAAGAACTAAGCAGTATAATTTCTGCCTTAATCTGCAGCCCGTGACAACAGGAGACCATGGAAAGGTAGGATGCATGCACGTTCCCCACCGGCCCCACAGAGAGGACCATCTCCTATCACACCAGCCCCCTCAGACCTCACAACGGCCAGTAGAAATCCTAAACAACACAGTCTGGGTTGTCATATAAACGGCCAGCAGTCCACGAAGGGAACTGCTCAAATACCGAGCCCCGTAGGACGTACTTCCCATCTTTTTCTGTGCGTATGTAGAATGACAACTGGAACTGAGCAATGCATCGCAGCATTTATAATAATAAATTACTATTTCACTGGGGTCCCATAATCGTTTTCACCTTCTGCTTATTCTCGAACACACCAATCTCGCCTGATTTCAAATGTCTTAACTGCTGTTCCACAACAGGAAATCTTAGTTTGATCAAATAATCGACTATATGGCCATGCAACATGTGCTATCCGTTCTCATGTCAATAATTTCGACTGAAAAAGAGAGAAGTCAAAGCACATTTCAGAGGTGCACATCATTTTGTTCAAATGAACAAGTTATATGAGCCTTAAATGTAACTCAGCTTGGCTCTACAAAGGATTTGAGCATTTTTGACCCTCTACCAAAATCCAGATGTGAAACAGGTTATTAAAATAATATAATTCATGAAGGAGCACCAGAATGAAAGCCTTTATTATTATTATTATTATTACAACGCACCTGTAAAGTACATGTGAGATCATTATTAATAAAGATTATCTTGACTGACTTCTCTTAAACATTACAAACTCACAGAGGCAAAGTGTAGACTGTCTAATTATATGTTAGAACTCAAATAGTCCCACAGAAATCACTGGCGTGATATTTCCTAGTAGAACTCAAAGGAGAGAAAAAACCCAGTTTTTTTTCTTTCATCTCTTTGGGGAAAAAAAATTCAAGGAAAACATAGCATTTGGAACGGACAAAGACTAAGAAACATAACTGCTTTACTTTCCACAGGAAAAAATACAGTTCAGGAGAGCAAGTCTTCCCTCTCTTCTGGGATGACAGCAAATGAGTAGGAGAGCTGCCTAATTGATTTAAGTCTAAGCATAAAGGAATGGTAATGAAGGTAATGAATTCAAGTACAAGAAAAGTTCAATCCACAGGCACTGGAGAAGAGTGTTAAAAAAAGACTGGACGGTAAACAAACAAACAAACAAATCTAAAAAAAAACCCCAAACAACCCACATCTACAACCTTTACCAAACACTTATTTCAGCAATGGACAAAAGATTGGTCTCAGTCTGAAAAAAAAAAACATTTACAATTTGAATATGTAATGGCTTCTGTTTTAACTGTACCCACACGGCCAGCTTCGCTCCTTTTATTTGTGATTCACATTTTGTTCTCTCTGAGTCAATGCACAGTGTCTTCAGGAAGCTGCAGAGGTATGACAGTGGTCACTTTTATGGGTTAGTTAAGTCCACTGGAGGAGAATGTCAATAATATTTTCTTTTCCATATTTAACAGACCCCTTTAAGCACACTGTATGATAAATGACAAGCTCTCAGTGCCTATTGTCAATAGCTATTTCATTTAGAACAGCTAGAAATAGCTTATGTCAAATGAACATGTGTTTATTGAACATATTAGTACATCCCGCAACATTTTTTTTTTTACAAAGAATTATTTTTAGTACCATTCACAAAAATAAGTTTTTAACATTCACTAATGCAACATTCTGAAGTCCCACAAATAAAAGAGATCACTTAGAGTCTATTGCTTTACTAATTATAGTCATTAAAACTTTAATCTCAGTTCTTTTAAGATAGATTTCAAAATTTATTGATAGGTCTTGCAAACTACCAATTTTTATTGGTTTTCACAAATATATCATATCTTATTGAAAATTAAACAAATAAACAAAAAAAAAAGACACATCTGCAATTTACTAATCCCATTCCAGAAAACAGTATAAAATTAATGATTTACAATGCAACACTGTAGTACTCTAATATTAAAACCCATTAAAACAGGGTGTCGGAGCAACTTTGTAGTGTACTTCTGTTTTACGGGTGGGGTTCTGTTTGTTTGTTTGTTTTAAATACAATTAAAAGATAAAGATAGTTCTTTTTACTTTAGCCCTGCTTTGCCATGTGAAAAACTGAGGCTTTCGTACAGATTAAGCTTGCTAGCTCTTTCTGCCTCTGGGACTTGGAGAACTGCGTGAACAGGACACTTCATTCTTTGGAAAGAGGAAACTGCCATAATCATTTAATGTTAGACCTGCTTGGACTACAAAGGCCACGTCCCCAGGGCAGAGCTATCTAACCTTCTCAGAGCAGAAGAATTTGGACCACAAAACAAAGATTGCAAGATGCTGAGATCCAAAAATGAAAATCACAGGTTCCACTGTCTGCTGAGCAACTCGCATGTTTTCAAATGCTCAGAGAAAGCTTTTAAAAAAAGAAATACACGTATTCGAAAATGCTATTTAAGCCAGCTGAAGAGTGTTTGACAGAGGAGCCTACNTGATGAAAATATAGAACTAGCAAGTCACTTGTAAAAATAAATTTTCTATTAAACAACATGTTATTTAATATATAGGGATATTAAAAAAAAAAGTCTTAATTTAACCTCAGGATATATACAGCTTGAAAATCCATATTCCTAGTACCAGCATATTAAATGAATATAGAGACAGCTTAAAGCATTTTAAAATGCACATTATTTTTCCATTTTAGGCAAGCTAGAATGAAAAGAAATAGGTTGATGGTTATTTAAATTAGACTTACAGCCTCTTTTAGGCAATGAACTAACTCTAAGTCTTCTAAATGAACAGCAATTTAGCAGCAACAAGATCTGTATTAAACCTTTCAGTAATACTTTTAACAAAAATGCAACAGTAATTCGAAGGAATTGAAGTTCTGGGATGTTATATCCGGCACTACCACTACATTAATCACCCTCAAGGCATGTTTCAACAATCTTGCCAAAAGAGACTTAAAAGGAAACATTGGTCAGTCACCCTCTGTCCATACAGGTAGATTAAGCAGCTGTTCATACATTTAATAAAAGAAAGGGTTTGCATTATCCTACTTTCAAATACACACATTTATAAAATTGTGATTAGAGTCATACCACTGGGATTTCAAATAACATCAGCAGTGCCAGAAGTAATTTTGTTTAAAATATGTATAAAATCTAAATCAAATAGTAATTAATACCTCAACAAAATTGCTTCACAGAATTCGTATCATTCCAATAATTAAGACAGTTGGCTTTACCTCTGAATTTCTAGAGCTGCTTTCACAACCAAGACAACTGTTTGTCAGTCTAGATTAGAACCACCACAGATCCTGTGATTATCTTGTATTTATTCCATCTGTGTAAGTTAACGAATGTATTTCATTCAAGTAATGAGGCCGTGCTGGAAAAAGATTATTATTGTCCTATTTGGAATTATTCTGCTATGAGCCAGAATTGCACTCTGCATGTATAACTAATGGGCATTCAAGCAAAATGTTATGATTTTACCTTTCAAGAAAAATTTCAGCTTTCAATATTTTAATGTTTGATAACTGAGCCTTTTCTTCAAATCACATAACTCTCCATAAAACTCTGTTTATTATGACTAAACCAAAATGCTGGCTGGAGCT
Source organism: Dromas ardeola (assembly GCA_013398915.1). Classification (NCBI taxonomy): domain Eukaryota; kingdom Metazoa; phylum Chordata; class Aves; order Charadriiformes; family Dromadidae; genus Dromas; species Dromas ardeola. The sequence continues at coordinate 342,728 of VYZM01010509.1, read as the reverse complement.
GACAGGTAATATTGTAAAATATTACTAAAGTTACACATCCCAGTTGTCATGTTATCAAATATTAAGCAATGACATCTATTTGAAGATACAATTAAACATAGAGACAGTAAACAAAGACATTATTGCATTTTCTGGAGTTGTTAAACTCAATGTAATTTAGCCAAAGCAGTTACTCTGTACTTACATACTGAAATTGTTTTGCATCATTCTGACAGGAGCTAATCTGTTATTACAAGGAGATTTTAAAACTAAATAAACCCCCAAACCCTGCTCAATCTATTTTTTATTTTTACATTAAATTCTGAAGTGATTGAGAAGAGTTAATATTCTCTAACAATTTGTCAGTGCTCACAAAATAGGTAAAAATTCCAAATCTTCTTTCCATTCATCTTTAATAGCACACAATAGAATACAAAATGACTTGTAGGCAACTACATCCTCAGAAACATCTGGAGAAAACAGAGCACTATGAAATCTCTCTCCAATGCAGACTTTCACACTTTAGACAGAAACTATGGCAATGATCCATATATCTGCTAAGCATTTTGATGAACCCACAGCCCTATTTATAAAGTAATTTAATCTAATACTTAATTCTTTGAAATACGCAACACAAAGTACTCATCATCATCCTTTTACTTGCATTAAAAATTCCAAGAATTACGAAGAACACCTTGCTAACAAATGAAGGGAAAATACACAGGATTTTAAATACTCTGGCTTGGAGTTCTGCAGACACCAGGCTTACAGAGGGGTTGGGAAGAAGCAGAGTGATGAGGAGAATGTGTGAAAGTAAAGATCATTAGCATAATTTTCATCCATACAGACAATGTAAAGTATACTAATGCAGGCATTTGTCTGCCTTTTCCATCCAAGTATGTAACAGGACAGTTAAAAAACAGTGTGCTCATGTCCCACATTCTCTTCACTGGAAAAGTCTTATCTCGTTGGGAAGAAAAGCAGCACAGGATGAAGGACGTCCAACTTGCAAGTTTTGGTGACAACCTGAAGTTTATTCCAAAGTTATAAACAATCAGTATAGCAGGCAAAACCAAAGTGATGGAGTTTGACAAAGCAGATAAGGAAGAAGTAGCCAAGAAGTAAGCACACAAATATTTGATGATGAAAAACCATGCCCCACTCAGAGCGAGGCAGTGGCCTCCTAAAAAGATCCTTTCAAAAGGGAGGAATGAATGGCAAGGAGAGACGCATGCCTACAGCTAAAGAAAGCTACAGTAAGCCCCTCAAAAGTGACAGAGCAATTTGTGAATAAAGGCAACCATAGCAGTAATAACCAGTAATAGGTTGGGTACACATTGGTTCATGTAACAGAGAAACTAATGTAGAGGAGTTTGGCTGGAGGTGTTTCGGTCTAAATTACTGAGTGAGTCACGTAGTTTAACAGCTCCCACCTCCAACACACACTTCCTCCAATGCTCTGTTTCCTTCCTATCATCTTCCCTTTGGGTTTAATTTAATTTAATCTTTACTTTGGTTCTCCTTGCCTTAAAACAGCTTCAACAGCCCTTGGTCTTATAAAAGAAGCCTCTGTTCAACTCCAATTTGAACACGATGTCTCCCAGCAGTAAGTTTGTACATTTTAACTACAGTAGTCATTGTAAAGGTCACTGTTTCTTACTCCCAAAGTTCCAAAAGCATAGCACAGAAAGCTTATTGAATTTACTTCATCAATTGCCTAACTCATATATGTCCCTAAGTGATTCTACTGCTGCTGAACTGTGCTTCATATCAAGGCAGTCTTCAGGGTCCAGAAACAGGCAATCCTAACAGGCTGTTTAAAAGCAAGCTGAATGTAACCAGCTCCCCATGGCACAGGTCAACTGTTCCATTATCTCAGGTTTGCTAATCACCATTTACTATATTATTTAACACTCCAGTATAGCTGGAAAATTAACACATCACACTGAGTTTCTTGAAAAGAGGACGCTACTTGGGTTGCTTCATTTTCAAAATTTAGACAAGAATATAAGAACAGTTAGACTGATAAAGGTAATCCCAGAACAACTTTTCTTATGAGACACTTCATCAAATGAGAATATATATGGGGATGGATAGGGATGGAGGAGAGGGACCGATTTATGTGTGCCCTCTCTAACCTGCTTGTGTCCATAAATGTCTGCACGTAAGCAAATTTTCTGCAAATCAATGTATGCAGTCAATTCATTTATATCTGGTAGTCTCTGAACACTTGAGAGACAGCTCTAAACAGGGAAAAAGGAAGAAGAAAGAACTACCACCTGTTACCAAAAGCTTTTTGTCTAGAGTCCAAGTTTCATATCATCCTCGTTAAATAAAAATAATAATGGCTCTCTTAGGTGGCACTTCTGACTCTCTCTATGGATACAAGGTGCAACAGGGCATCTTCAGCAAATGAGGAGGATCAAAATCTACTCATTTTTCAGGTTACTCACAAACCAACTTTGATGAGCTTTCTCCAACCATCTTAAGGTTTTGCACTGTTGATCATAACTAAGGCCCTCGTGGATTTCAGAGTTTCCAGTGTACCTCCAAAAGCAAAACTTCTCCATTTATCAATTTTTCAGATTTACTTTTACCCCCAAATCTCTTTTGGTCACAGGATATTAACAAAAACACAGGAGATTAAGAGTTATATTTTTGTGATAAAAAGGCTTTTTTCAAGACAAAAATTTTAATACCTATATTAAAAGTTTTCAGACTCCATATTCCCTTTGTAAGCAGGAACAGTTGGTATACTAGTTGAAAACAAAATGCGTGCTTCAGTGTCACAAGCACACTCTTGGCAGAGCAGCACCCACCTCTGCTAGACAGGTGCTGACGGAAGGCCTTCAGAGAACACCACCCATTATCACTCCCTGCTGGAGTGTATGACCAACACCACTACAGAGCTAAGCACCCCTTCTCCTCAGTCTACAGTATTATTTTTTTCTATTGTATTAAAGGTTGCTTCGTTTTCTTGCATTAAAATCAAATTCGCTCACGTCCACTAAGATCTTTAGTTTCTTTTTTGGTATCACTACCAGAGTGTGGTCTGCGGTGCTCATTGATCTGAAGAGTTTCTGATCTAAAGGCTTTGACTAATGTCATAATGCAAAACTTTACAGCGGCTTCTGGCAGCTATTTTCAGCAGAAATCAAATACTTTCGACAAGACAACATTATATGCTTCAAAAATGTGTTCTGCATCCACATCACTTAAGAATGGTAGAGCGGGTTCATGAGGTTAGGACTGAAAGTTATTCTTCCATTTACCCTTATCTGCATTTTTTTTAATACTAGTAACAAAACACAGTGATGTTTCTTCATGGTTACCAACATTTGGCTCTTGTGCCAGGCAGGGTGGACTGGGAGGCTTACCCTTTAGAGGAACTTTGCTGGCCAGGTTTCTGCAGTATTTCTGAATGGGAGAATATAAGGCTCATTTTTGTCTCCACTATTACAGTGGCACCATCTAATATAAGTAGTATACGGCTACTGTACAGATTCAGAGTATCTAACGCACCATCAGGCATTTTAGTTTTTCCAGCTGTGCCTTTTGTTGGTCATAGTAGCTCTGTGAACCCCAGCTGTGCTACATGGGAAGCAGGTGGAAGTGATATGACAGTCTGACATACATCAGTGATTGCACTGGGGCCCTGACTAAGCAACTTGGATAAGATTATTTTTCTAAGGAACATGCAGAAATCCCTTGCAAGAACCAGCCTGGGCAGCACACTGCCGTGGTGGAAAGATTTCACTGTGCCTGGGTGCAAAAAGAGGGGGGTGGCAGGTTGGCAGTACTCCTGTTTCCAATACTGACAGTATGCCAGTTCCCTGATTTTGAGAATTTAGTCCTAAAGCACTCTTAGTACTCAGAAAATCATGCCAGTGATAAGAGTACGCAGCACCTGATGTGCTACTCAGACTCACTGACACCAACCTGTAAAGGAAAAGATGGTGTCCAAGGAGGAAAAGTCACCCTTACTGTACATTCCTACCACACACTAAACACGTTTTGAAAATTCCGCTGCACATAGTTTATTTACTAATAAAAACACTAGGCTGGATGGTTTCTGATGGTCAGCTCCGAAACCTCACTGAAGTCAAAATGCCTCCCAGGAACATTGATTTCAAGATGTCTTTCTGTTTCTTGCATTTGTTCACTGGGATATAACATTAACAGTCCAAAATTAGTTAATTTTTCCTACTCTCTGGTACCCCTAGTAACTGAAAATTCTGTACGAGAAATCTTAGCATCAGATAAAGATAATAAAATCTACATACACGCAAGAATAAAACTTGTATGTCCAGGTAAAAAAAGCCTAGCTGGTGTTGTCCCTGATGGGAGATTGCATCTTAACAGAGAGAAGAGAGAAGAGGATTGCTCTAAGTGTGATGAAGCCTTCAGCCCTATTGTCCAGAGGGAGGAGATACAACAGTTCACAACAAAGCTTGTCACATAAGCAATGCGTTTATCCTCCTCAAAGGATGAGCATCTAACCTAACAACTCTTTTGTAACAGGAACTGGTTTGGAAGTTTAGGTATACATATTCAAAAATATATTTGACTTTTCATACAATCTAAATATATACCATCTTAAAGTATAAAGCTTGTGGTGTATGCATTTGCTCACAGCTAGAGCGGAACAATTAAAACAAACGTAGATACTTTGTTCCAAAAATTTGGTATGGGATCTCTAACACATGTGAACATACTTTAAAATTTTCTAAGTTTGAATTGATGTTTAGAAAGCTGAGATTTAACACATTTCTTTTTTATGCCTCTCATTAGGGAAAGAGAGTACGTAAATTAAACTAGATCCTTCTATCACATTTTATCAAAGTTTTTTAAATGCAGAAAATCAGAAAAATTGAAGTTTGTCTCCTAAAAAATTATTGTGACAGAGTATGTGCAAATTAAACATCAAGCAGAATTAAAATAAATGCAAATTCAACAAGCTAACACAATATTGTATGCAGATGTTTATAAAATTGTGCCGTAAAAATTACGGAAGCGAGGAAGAGGGATATACAGATAACAGAATGCATTGTTCCACAGATGCTTCAAAGTACCTAGTTTTTGCCTTTTCTTTACTTTTCTAAACCATACGAAAAGGAGCTTCTTTTTGCCACTTCCTGTACTACTGGCATTTTATACAAAGTACTAGACTGCAGCCTCCGCATTAACAGATGATTTTGTATTTCTGACACTCTCCTAGCAAAATACAACTCCTCCCACACAAGTTGCTGGAATTTGAGTGTGATCAGAAATTTAACAGGTCAGTGTTCATTGACAGCCAAAGCTCCATCCCAACTACTTTGCTGAGTTTCTTCTGTGTGCTCTTATTGCTGAGAATTTCCCTTCACTCCCTTTATGATCGACAGCAATAAAGTAAGAAATAAGAAGTATAAACGGACAGGAACAGAAATTAACAGAAAAGACGGACCAAGAGGTTAAAATGGGAAAAAAGAGGAATACAATCAACTGCCAAAAACCAGTGTGTGCACATAGGCACGCATCTCACCTCATTCAAGAAACTCCATTGCAGTATTTCCTTATCAGTGAAGTTGCTAAATGGTAGAGATGAGAATAGTGATTTTTAAATATTATCACAGAATCACAAAATAACTGTGGTTGGAAGGGATTTCTGGTGATCACGTAGGTCTAGCCCCCTGCTCAAAGCAGGGTCAACTACAACAGGTTGCTCATGACTGCAACCAGCTGCATTTTTAATATCTCCAAGGATGGAGACTCCCTAGCCTCTCCCAGCAACTTGTTCCAGTGTTTGAACACAGTAATTTTATTTCTTTTTCTTATGTTTGAGTGGAGTTTCCTGTTTTTCAGCTTGTGCCCATTGCCTCTTGTCCTGGCACTAGATACCACTGAGAACACTGAGAAGAGTCTGTCTCTGTAATCTCTGCTCCTTTCAAATTCTCCCCTGATCCTCCTCATTCCAGACTGAACAGCCCCAGCTCTCTCCTTACACGTCAGATCCTCCAGTCCCTTGACCCTCCTCCAGTGTCACCATATCTCTTTTGTACTGGGGAGCCCAGAACTGGACACAGCACTCCATATGTGTCTCACCAGTGCTGAGCAGATGGGAAGGATCACCTCCCTCGACCTGCTGGCAACACTCCTCCTAATGCAGCCCAGGAGGCTGTTAGCCTTCATTGCTGCTTGTCCACCATGATCACCAGGTTCTTTGCAAAACTAGTTTCAAGCTTGTCAGGCCCCAGTATGTAGCAGTGCATGGGATTATTCCTTCCCTGGGGCAGGACTTTGCACTTCCCTTCAATGAATTTCATGAGATTCCTCTCTGCCCATTTCTCCAGCTTGTCAAGGTCCCTGTGAATGGCAGCCCTACCTCCTGGTGCATCAGCTACTCCTCCCAATTTTGTGTTGTCTGTGAACTTGCAGAGGGTGCAAGCTATCATCACCCGGGTCAGTAATAACGAGGCTGAACAGCACTTGTCCCTGTATCGATTCCTAGAGTACACTACTAGTGACCTGTCTCTATAGCCATTATAATCAGTATACATAATGAGTGCGATACATAACTGCTAACATATGCATAATTTTTTTCTATTAGCCCAATATAAATATGGGGTTTGTTTTGTTTTGTTCTTTCTTTCCTTTTTAGCCTAATGTAAGGAAGTTGGTAAGAATGGTCAGGGCATCCACACGTGTTACTTTCTCATTGCTCCTCAAAGATCTTAAATTCTCCCAACAAAATCCAGGAAAACTTGAAGGAATGTTTCAGTTCTTACCATGTCTGTAAAAATAAACAGCACAGTTCTGCAAGGTTACCCAAAGCATAAGCTAAAGTATATTATAGGCACCAGACAATTCATATTTAAGTCAGATAATGAAGAAAAAGTGTTCATTAAAGATCACAGCTCCTTAGACATTGGGTAACACAAACACAACACATGTCACAAACCTCCTATATTATGCTGTTCATAGAACTTTTTCTGTCATATAGTAAGATTATTATGCAATTAATGAAAGGCAACTAAAACTGAGTAATGACAATGGAAAATATACAGTATTGACTGCAAGAAAGGCACTAAATATATACTGGAGTGGAGAGGGGGACACAAAAAAATTAACATACCAAAACCTGGTTTAACTTTTATCTATTCAATAACAGACAGTGGCCCTTCCTACAGGCCACTAATTATCCTTCTAACAGAAAAATCATCTTAGGTTATCTACAAAACCACATCAGGATGCAGTTGCATCAGGATGTGTGCAGTCTTGGCAAAATCTTTAGCCGACTGATGTAATTAAAACTCTTCTCAAGTCAATGGACTCAAGAAGATTTGCTACGCACAAGGTGGCTTGATCAGTCTCGGAAGATTGAGCTATTTATGACCAGGAGAAAGAATGATCTCCTGTACTCTCGTAGTACGCAAAAGCACCTACTGATCAAACAGAAACTGTTTTGTCTTTTTTTTTTTAATATTCAAAAGAACAGTTTCTTTAGGCCTATCTCATTGTATAGTTTACATTAATAGTTACACCTTTTTGTGTTACTAAGTTGTTACATATGTATACCATTTGATTTTAACAGGTAAAATACTGCTTCATTATCTTAGTACTCAAAAAATGGCTGAAACATTTTTTCCTCCGGTGCTTCCAGACTTAGCAGTGAAAATGGTAATTACGTGAAAGCCTCAGAGAGTTCACAGCATAACAAAAAATTCTTATGAAACTCTAGGACTTCAGTTCACCTTCTGGGATACCTATGTGATTTACATAAACAAGCACATGCACACACAAACTATTTTGTATATCCTATAAATATGTTTTATTTTCATAATTTGCCAGGAATCGTTGTACTGGTTCTACATTCTCACAAGAATGTTTTTGATACTTCTCATTTGTGTGTGCGTGTATATGTATTCCTAGGGAAAACAATTTATTTTTCCAAACACCCTCTGAAACAGGATTATATCTCTTCCTTTGAATAAATAATAAATAATGCATACAGGTTTTGCAGTTTTGTATGTAGAGGCATAAAATCTTTCATACTCTTCATACCTTCAGCAAAAGATTACTGAAGATACAAAAAAAACAAACACTGAATAAGGTGAAAGATAGCTCTCAGAAAAGACAGGAAGAAAAGCCAAATCCCTTATTAACAGGTAGCAAACTGTTTAGACAGGGTAGAGAAGACTGGCCATTAGAGTGATACTGTTCTTAGTTTCTTGGCTGCAAATGAAGTAGCATGTGTTCTGCATGCATAAACCATAGGTATGAAAGATTTCACCCTCTCCCCTTCTGTGAGAGAATACTCATTAGTCTCTTGCTATTGGTAGGTCTGGTAATGCCGCTTACTACAGCTGTGACATACTCTGAGATCCTATTGTGATTTGCTTATCTTCAACAAATTTTCACTCTTAGGTCTGTATTTCTGCAATAAAAGTTATGTGTCTGAGACTTACATTTTTAAATAATTATTTTAATTTCAACCATGTTTTAGAATGAGGCTAAGAAAAATACATTACTTCAGTGAAGTGATGACCTCTCTGTCTCATCAACTGTAGCCTTCCATTGTTTGAGGAAGCTCTCTCAAGAAAGGCTTCCCACACCGAGTCAAGGTACGAGTCTCCAAATAACGCAATTGCTACAATGGAAAAACTTCCATTGCCACATTAGTGATGCTACAACAAATCTTTAGAAATTAATATCAAAAGATTGGGTTTGATATAAAAATGGAGTTTCATGATTCCTGGGTATCATCTGAACAGCAGTTTCCCTGGAGTCATGCTCTAAATCATCCTAAGAACAAGGAGCACACGGAGGGAACTGATTAAACAAGTTGCAAATTAGGAGAAGCAGCAGATGAGGGTGGGAAAACGAAGAGATGGAGCCAGGCCTGAGAAGCTAAGGAACAAACAAGTCAGTTGCAGAATCTGCATCATTCCATGATTTAACAGACATGCCTCTGTCACAGAGACCTTATGTCATGTCACTTAAACTTTTTCCATGACTCTTCTAACTGCATAGTGATATTCTAGATGCCTAATTTTGGTCTTTGTGGTCAATTCCCCGAAGTACTGGCCACTCACTATTGCAACTAACATCAGCAAACACTGATCATGGAAAGTGCTCAGTGCCTTGCATTGCAGACAATCAGGTCCAGATGTCTCGGAGACTGTTTCCAAAAGTAAGGGATATGTTTTGCTTTTGTTTCTCAGTGTCTATGTTCCTCAAGCATAAAATGAGGATCACATCAATCCACCACACAGAAAAAACTTAATATTGTGAAGCACTAGTATTAGCAGAAAAGATTCCATTAGAAAATGAATAAACCTGGTTTCAGAATTGATTTGTATAGTATTTAGTAAGCAAAGTGAAGCCCTAAATATACTTGTGTGAAGGAACCCACATGTTAAGGAGCTATTCATCAACTGAATATGTCCACTATACTGAATAAGATGGGAATTTTGTAGGAAAAAAAAAAAAAAAAAGAGATGTTAGTATGTAGCTTTAAAAAGTTAGACTCAAGATGTTCAAACTTTTGTGCCTCTGCAGCCTTAACTTTTCCCAATTATTTCCTTGGAAACATTTATTTTAATATTTAAGCAGTTTTCACTTGATAATAATTTTAATTTTAGTTACTATTAAATATAAGATTTTGTATGCGTAAACACTCAATACATGACAGTTCAAACTTCATACACTTGCAGAGAAGAAAATCTATGCATGCGTATGCTGTGGGCTCACAGTGGAAGAAATTTAACTGTTTTTAAGAAAACCTTAATTTTTCTAAACTTCGTTCTAATTTGCAAGCTGCAATTTAGATTCCCCGATCAAAGATGTTGGTGGAAAGCAAGATGTTTTCTTTTTTAATGTTCTAGGCTGCCCCAAAAGAAGGTTACTTCCAAAAAAGAATTCTACCTTCTTTCTCCTGTAATACAGTTTTGTGTTTCTTGTGCCAATTTACTAAATACTAATAGTAGCACAAGCTTTTCAGAAGATGTCTAAGCTGCTTTCACTTGACCATTAACTGTTCTGTGTTCCACATGTTAATTTCCTTCCAAATTCTAACTTTGGCTCCCACCTACAAATATTTGTGATTTTGGTGTTTTTTTTTTTTCTGAAGTGTATTTCCGTTCCTCGGGATACCCAGCTCCTTGAGTGCCTAGTGCTTTATTTTATTGTTGGGGTAAACCTCTGGAGCCTGTAGTTTCAAAGAGGAATTTGTTCAATTAAAAAAAACCCACAGCAATTGCTACAGACCTTACAGTGGGAACACAGGAAAGAGCATAGGAATGGCATTTTTGCCCAATCATTCAGTGGAATAGAAAGAGTCAACCCATACTGATAATAACCTGTGCTGTCCACAGATGTGATAAAGAAAATGTAAGCAGATGGGACACATCTGTTAATTATAAACATTCCTTCATTAGTGTCATCAGATTTATTTTTAAGGTATATTTATGTTTAAAACATAAGCTAATGAGGACATGAATTCATAAACATACAGTCTAGCCAATGACCTTATTAATTGGACACTAGTTAAAACAACAAAAACAAACTTGTATGATGCTGTGTTGTGTTCTTGAGTCCGTTCGTTTGACTTTAACTTGAAATTATATCACTGAAAATACCTACAATTTGTTGTCAAATTATGTGACAAGCTTGCAATCATAGCTCATGCACTAGGGTGCATGGCTGCCTAGCAGGATCAGGAAAAATGTTTTTCCTGCAAAGCACTGCACTATGGAATAGGTAAACAGCTTTCTGTCTTCCCTTTCCCAAAAGAGTAAATACTGATCACAGCATCATGAAACAAATTTCATGGCTCAGTGGTCTAATTTGGGCAGCTCACCTATGAATTGCGGTTCCCCCATCACCTTTTCAATTGCAAAAACTTCCATAATACTCCATAAATTAATAGACTTCATATTCCATAGGGAGTAAGAGTGGGACAGGCTTGAAAAGAAGAAAAAAAAAAAGAGGGAAATAGAACATGATCTATGGATTTCACTTAGGGCTGCTTCAAGGCCTGGGCATTATTAAACTAAGAACATCTATGCTGTTTCCAACAACTACTCAGCAAAGACAAGGAGACTAAAATAACCAACCAAGTTACAATTATTCATTTGTTTTAAGGAATATATATAAGGGTATAACCCTTACAGTCTAGCAGACTGTAAAAAGTAAAATAAACAAACACACCAGAAAAATGTGTACTACTGAACTTGAAGTCTTCTGCTGCATACAGGCGGAGAGGTACTATATAAAAGCAATAGAACTAGAAGAGTAAAATCCTGACGCTACTGGATAGGCAAAAAAAT
>VYZM01010509.1:298054-331373 GCA_013398915.1 Dromas ardeola | reverse complement strand
AAGTGAAACTGGAAAAAAAAAAAAAAAAAAGAAAAAAAAAGACAGGTACTGGAAATCATCTGGGAGCAAGTTATTTCACAGTATTTCAGAATTGCCAAATCCAAACATATTATGCCTCCTGACATGACTTACATGGCAGAAACGCTGACAACCCCTGATAAAAACCACACAACTGTAGTTATTTATTTACTATGGTTTTCCCTTAAGGTTTTATAACTTTAAGGAAACAAACCATAAAAAGGATAGTAGAAAGAGCTTAATATTACTGGTGCACAAACTAGGCACATCAGAGAGGTTGCACGACCCGTTTGTAGCACCACTAAAACCTGAATCCCTATCACCTGAGTGCTAGGATAAGTGTCTACAGAGAATGGTGCTCATTTTATTCTGGCTCTAGTGAACATAAGGATGTCTTTTATTAAGACGTTTTGCAGTTGAATATTGGTTCTACTGCTACCAGGAATGAATGGATCTTTAACATCCATTTAACCCCTCGCATGACATAAAAGATACTCTGTTTTCTGATGGCTATTACAGATAGCTGTATTGTACTCATGGCCCTGTGGTGGTGTCATGAGATGTTATAAACAGGCATATACAAAATTCCTCAATAGCACACCATGAAACCAGATGGGCTCAGTTGATTGATGGAGAACTGCAAGGTCTGGGGATCTGTTTCCCCGATAGTAACCTAGCACACTAAAACACAGCTAATCCTGTCGCGAACGGTATCTCATAGCCTTGATACACAGCATCCACCACGTGGAGCTGTCTGATTGGTCTTACTGTAAGTTGCAGCAGACATCTGTGGAAACTGGCAAACAAGTACAAAAGTAAATCCAAGCTATCCAGGAGATCTTGTCAACTTTTGAAATGTTCTTACACAAAGGCACACCTGGAATTTGCACAACCTTGGACTAATTACTGGAGGGATCTGTAGTTATATGGACAAGATAAATAAACAGTGGCCCTGCAGGAAGATGAAATTCCTCAAAAAGTGAATCTGCATTACTTTGCTATCCTTTACATATAGAAAAAAAAAATCCCATAATTATGTATAAACAAGGAATCACTTAACTAAGCTCAACAAAGATATTCTGGAATTTGTACTACTGTTGAGAAGAATTATTTTATATTACATAAACTCTAGAAGGATATTGTATTTCTAAAATAAAGAAATTACTTTCCGGATTTGCAAAGAATTTGTGTGTCCCGTAAATTCCATGCAAAAAAGTTAAAGCTGAAACTACACTGTTCTGAAATCTATGAAAAAACTGACTGGAATCAGGATTTCCCTATACTGAATTCTACCTTCAATTTTACAAAAGAGCATTATTCAAAAGTTCAAAGGTTCTAGAAAGGTTATCATTGATGAAATAACAACCCATTATTTTCCCATACGTGCTAAACTCTTTTCATGACTGGAAAAATCATTCTTTCAAAAAATCTCAGTGGCTTAGGAAAGACAGGAGTCTAATTCTACCAATTCAACATTGTAACACTGGCTTTAAAGGGCTGGAGCATTAGAGAAGTATCAGCCTTGTATCAGCACAGAGGTTGAAAATAGCCGTGCAAACCCAAATAAAAACAAAGGCGATTTCCATTGCCTTCTACTGTATTTGATCAGGCTCTTTCTGGATAGACATAACAGTTCGTCATTCATATACAGATAAATATGGGTCTTTGCTTTTCGAGTGGTTTTACTTATTTGTTTGCGTGCTAGTTTTCTTATAACTACTCAGCTATTTAAGCTATCACACTTAAATGAATCCTTTCCAAAATGCTTGATGAAATTTTGCACCAAGTGCAATGTGAAAGGAAAACGATAGTAAAAGCCTGAAATTGCTTAAACAACAAAAATAGAGAATTTCATCTCTAAGTCCCACCTGTACTATTGCTTCAATTTCTCCTGTCTTCTCTTCTGCACATACTGCAGTTTCATCTGACTGTTCTCCTTAAGCATTGTTTTAGGCAACCTTATTTCCTGCTCTCAACAATGTCCCAGTTATAGCGTGTTGTTTGTCACGTATGGAAAGCACAGGGATCTGGAGGTTGGTATATCCCTAATGCTAAGACCAAATACAGACTATTGTTTGCTGTAGAGAACAGACAATTCTGGAATGACGGCAGCAAGATAGCAGTTAAACTTGCACCCCCATTACTAAAAGAGATCAAGTAAGGTGCGTGTTTTTGACACAAGGTTACACATATGGATAAGGGGAAACTGTCTTCACTGAAAGAAAATGAGTTGGAGACAGTCTTTAAATCAAGATTTGACACCTATCTAGAAGCTACATTACTCAGTAAGTAAAAAATTACAGACTCAATCAACATAAGTAAGATTCTTTGTGTCTAAAATACAGATGGTCAGACTTCTGTCTGTCACAGAATCACAGAATTGTAGGGGTTGGAAGGGACCTCTGGAGATCATCTAGTCCAACAGGCCACTAAAGCAGGTTCACCTAGAGCGGGCTGGATAGGAACGCACCCAGGTGGGTTTTGAATATCTCCTGAGAAGGAGACTCCACGACCTCTCTGGGCAGCCTACGCCAGTGCCCTGCCACCCTCAAAGTAAAGCAGCTTTTCCTCATGTTGAGATGGAACTTCCTGTGTTCCAGTTGGTGCCTGTTGCCCCTTGTCCTGTCACTGGGCACCACTGAAAAGAGGCTGACCCCATCCTCGTGACACCCGCCCTTTAGATGTTTATAAGCATTGATGAGATCCCCTCTCAGTCTTCTCCAGGCTAAACAGACCCACGTCTCTCAGCCTTTCCTCCTAAGAGAGGTGCTCCATTCCCTCGATCATCTTTGTAGCCCTCTGCTGGACTCTCTCTAGTAGCTCCCTGTCTTTGTTGAACTGAGGAGCCCAGAACTGGACGTACTTCTCCGAACTTAAAAAGTAAGAATGCAATTTTAGCTGAAAACACTAAACAGAGACAGAGGTAAGCCAAGAAAATCATTGTGCGTGATGTTGCAGTTAGCCAGCATAGACATCATGAGAAAGCCATGTGCTCTTCCTTGGGGATTTAGCCTTTACTCATGATCATCACATGTAACAAAACCACTACCTTTATTTTTAATAAGGCATCCCATTGAAACAAGGGAGCCAAATCTTCCAGTATTATTTTCTACAACAGGACACCTGCTATACAGCAGTTCAAAGGCGCTATAAAATCTAATATTGATGAAATGACAGCCCTATCATTTTTCATGTTTTACATTCCTTTCAGAGTAATGAACTCCCTTCCCCCCAGATCTCAGTGCACTAGGAAAGAAAGAAATTACCTGTAACCAGAGTCTGTCACCCGAGTCTGTTCCACCATTGGCAGTGCACTGAAAAGTAGCAAATTGTCCTGCATTGACTTCCACGCTCTGAAGACGCAAGAAATGGGGAGTTTTTGCTGTTGGAAGAACATAAAGTATTGGAGTTACGCAACATGGAAGTACTGGCTATGAATAATACACTGAGCAAATTAAATAGCCCTGCTTTAAGAGGTTCAAATCACTGACTACTCATTAGATTCTAGGTTGGTTTACTTCCATACCTGGGAAAGAGCAGAAGTGCTATTTAATTTTTCCTGCTGCGTAAATTATCATAGCTCAGCATCCCTCTTGCAATAAAACTCTATTAATAAAGATCATATTGGAAACTAATTATGTTTTGAACAAAAACTTATTAGATACTTACACTACCAACTAGACAAAACAGTAAGAAGTTGAGTGATGTTGTCAGGGAAACAGGTGTTTCTTTTTAATCAGGTACAGTGCCTATAGAGGAGATGCTTTAGAGATGTAGCATACCAAACCACTAAAATGCTAACATAACACTTCTCATCAACTTCAGCTGTATTCTTTAAATACAATTCTTTTCAACAACACTGCAGAAAACCCAAAACACATGCATTCTCCATACAAATACTTACTTTTCATTTAGAAAGAGAAAACACTCCCAGTAAAAATGAAAGCAATACAGCTACAAATAACCTAACAAATGAAATAGATATTCAAACAAGAACTATGTCCACTGAAGGAGGAAAGATAGCATGTGTGTTTTTGTTTTACTGGAAAGAGTCAATCATGTGACACAGAAAAACATAGAAATTTGATACAGAAACTTATCCTTGAAAAGACAGTATTCCCCAACCACCGACATCCTACTGCAGGCAAGGGGACTTTTTGCACTGTCTATACCAGCAGATAAGCCAGGCTGTGAACACTGCTTTCAGACATGGAAATGTTAGTATTAGCAATAAACTGACAAACTAAACCTACGCTTTCTAGCAGAGCACCACAACCATTTAAAGTGTTGATGAGAATTTCTCAAAAGACCTTATTCACTGGGAGAAACTGCAGTTTTAAGGAATTTACAAATAACCAGCTACCAGAATTCAAGAAAAAGTTGCTTACTATCCAGTCTAAAGCAGTATAAGGGGGAGGAGATGGAATAAAATAGCCTATATTAATATGTAAATATGTAAGGAAATGTTTTCATGGTAACTGTCCTTACAGCAAATTTATTAGACATACTGCTTCTTTTTTTTTTCTTAAACACTTCCCAATTAGGACAGACAGACTTTAGGCCAAAGTCATCCTCTTCTTTGCCTATCAAACTATTAATGTCTGACTATCGAGTAAAATCCTTCCATAGGTTCCCCATTTCTCAGTCACTTATTTTTTTTACTTCTGCTTTTACCCCACTCGATTTTTTTCTCAGTCTTCCTAAACTCTGGAAAACTATCCTTTCTGAATTACCAGGTATGGCCTAAGTGGAAATAGGCGTTAGGTTTTAAAAAAGGAAAACAAACACAAACACAAACACACACACACACACACACACACACAAACACACACAAACACACACACACACACACACACCCCACAAGCCATCCCTTTCTTGCAGCTTGCCTTCTGCTTGGTCTTTGTCCGTACTACCCAGACAACTGCCTGGCAAGTATTTTTCATATTTAATTTTTTGTTTAAAGAGTTAATCATTCCAAAAGTATTTTTTTTTGGCAATACAGAAAAAGAATAGCATTACGAGTCTTGGTAAGTTTTAGACAAACAGTAGTTCTATTCCAATTTTCACACTTTTTCAATTTTCTTGTAGACAATGTAACTGGTTCGATGTCTTAATTTCTAACATTTTAATTACTTCATCAAAGAACTTTTCATTAAAGCTTCTGCATTTCAACACTGTCACATTAGAACTCTACACACTATGGGTATAACTCAGTCTCCACACTAGCAAGAGCTACTTGCAGGTTTTGAGAATTGATTGGTACAAATGCACAGACCAAACCTCTCAAAATCTGTATCAGGAAAATTATTAAGCTGATAAAATGCTGCTTTAGACTTACCCTGCCTGAACCAAAGATATAAATGCAAAATGCAGAAGCACAAATGCTGCCTAACAACATGAGAGCCTGCTGTGTTTATTAGAACTAAGTGGTTCAGAAATAACAGCTGCTGATTCTGCATAACTGTCTCCATATTTGAAGAAATGTCTGTGTCTTCTTGCCACTAACTCTAAAATAATTTTTATGAGGTGCTCTCGTACTAACCAATAAACCACTTTTCATTTTAAATCGCAGCTTTTACTTACAAGGCACAAAGAATGCATACAAGTACAATATGGCATTAGAGGAATGTGAACAATTACACAGAAGTTGGTGTCTTTTTCCCCACTCAGTCATTTGGTCAATAAGATTACAACCTACAATTCCATGTATGATCTTAATACGCCTTATTTAACAAATAGGAAATATGTGAAATAATCATTTAAGTAGTCTGTTCAATTACACCCGGATTACTATATTAAAGCTTTAATTTCCAAGGTTTTGGTTTGACATCAATTTTAAAAGAACTTAGGATAGTTTATTACATATCCTTGATGGGATAAGGAAACATACCTGAAACATAGGCAAGTAAAACAGTGCAGAAATTGAGCCATGAACCCAAAGTACAATACCTGGGGAAGTACCCTAAGTAACCCTGCTTAGCAAAGCCTCAGCCAGCTGAGCTTTCTTCCTTCTAAGCCTTGGGAAAAATAACCATATATATTCATCTCTTGTGTTGCTCATCTGCTCTCACTAATGCCTCAGCTTGTGGCTGCACTGAATTTTTGATGCCAACAGAAAACTGGCCAACAAACCTTGACGACTTTTGTTCTGAAAGAGTCAAAGGATGGCCCAGTTAGGCTCTGGGGCTTACGCCAAGCGCTGTACACAAAGTGCATATAAGAGATGTGTTTAAAGCCAATAAGGTGCAAGTGCTCAAATGCTAGCAACACTTTGTACATACTCAGCCTGTATTAGTGCAGTGACATTGTTTTCTGACGTTTTCCATATCTTTTGCTCCACATTTATTGAAGCATAGTGGCACATTCATTTTAGAGGGCTGGCCTTAAAATAGCAGACAGGTACTTACTACATGGATGTCCTAAAACTTTCACTTCATCAATAGCCACATATCCTGGGTGACCTGAAGTGACCACTTCAAAAACAACCTGAGAAGCGAAAAGAGAATTTCAGTTAGCAGCTTTGTAACATGGGGAATATAAAAATACTGCGTTATGGAAAAATACATCAACTCTTTTAATATGTTGAGAACCCTTTGAAAAAAAAAATACAATCAAAAAATCCTCAAAACGTGTTGCTTTTATCATTAAAATGAGCCAGAACATAAATCACATTTTTTCATGCTTATACTGTTTTTTGAGATTTACAATTGTGATCATACATAGCTGACAATGAGAAATAACCAAATCTCCCCAATATTTGGTCTGCTAAAGTACTTACCTAATAATAATTTTATTTTCCATTCCTTGTCTTGCAAAATAAACTCCTACTTTTATTTTTAAAATGACAGTTCTGCAGCATACAGAGATTTGCACAGTATCAGACACAAACATACCTATTTTCATGAATGTATTTTCCATGCTCTTAATCTCCCACCAAATGTACTGAATTAAGTAAAGCAGATCCATTTGCCACGGTTTGTTTAATGGCTATAAATAGGTCACAAAATAAATGGACCGTACTTGTTGTTTGAATTAAGTTCACTCAAAAGTAAACCTCTCCAAACTTTGGCAGCCTGAGCTTTGAACATCCCAAGAATGTTCACGGGGAATAGAAGAAAATATGCCAGCAACATTAGCAGGTACATTTCCAAACCAATGCTGAAGCAGCTCATGCTTAAATCCAGGTTGTGACTTTGTTATTTTTAATACTTCCCTTTTGCTTGGAAAGTTAACTCTAATTGCCTCTTGTGACTTGTCTCAGGAAGTACACTGAGGAAGACAAAGGTTAGAAACTATTTTTCACACATATGCTATACCTGACCTTGGAACAGATGCAGAAGGACACTATGTACCATATCCTTTGGTGCAATTATTACAGCAGAAAGAGAATGATACAGAATGCAAACATGTCACAAGGATAACATACAGCCCTGTAATATTGTATCACAGTTTCCTGGTGTTGAATATACAACAGCAGAGCACTGATTCTGACTTTAAAACAAACCTTGAGGTGGGCAAATTCTTCACCACTTATTGCCTCTGCCTTCTCCCATCTTTCTCATTGCTCCATCTACGGACACTGATCCTGTTCTTCTCTAACAAGTATAACTTTCCTAAACTCTGTCCATTTCTCCCTCTCGATCTCACAGTGAAATTGCTGTAAATATGGCTTTAACTCCATATGGCTGACAAGCAAAAAACTACTTCTCATTCTCGTTCTGTCTCCTGTTCACACAAAAATTTCAACCTACAGTGCTATGTTGCCCCCAGGTGAACCAGGCAGCAACAAGAAAACACGAAACAGCATGGAGAGAAGTCCAGAAGTCATCAAATAAATTTTGCAAAAACAAGTTCTGCAAGAAAAGCATCGCTCAGTCACAAGTCACAGCCTGTGGCCTTCTAAATGCTCAACAGCACTGTCATGGCGCTTGAAGTTGATATTGCCGATCCACACCAACAGACTGGACAGGGTATGGATTTGGCTCCCAGCATTCAGTAGAGCATCCAGAGCAAGTCCATACAAAATTTCAAAGCACCTCTTTCCTATAAAGAAGAAAATGTCCTGGTGGAATCACAGTCTTAGGAACTATGTTGGGAAGCAGAAGTTTTTAAAGAAGAAAAAAGCAAAAATTCTTAAAGAATAACTTGCATAGCACTCAGTAGAAGGAGAAGATCTGCGCAAAGCAATCTGAAAGGTCCACCTGACCCATGATCCCATCACTGCAGAGCAGAGGAGGTTTTTTCAGGTTCTTCACTTTTAGATATGCTAAATTCTAGAAAAGCCCATGAGGAACTGGCACATGGACACCTCTGAGGCAGCCAGCCAAACCAGTTAGAAGTTTTCTGCTAAAAATATTACTACCAGATAATGGGGATTTAATGATTTTTTTTTAAAGTTGCATAAAAGGGCCTTTTCTGAAGAATTACCTGACTTTTAACAAAACCAAATACCTGAAATGGAGAAAAGAAAACATACACAATACCTGAGTAGAAAAATCTCAAAATAATTTCTATAATTCATAACTGGGGAGCTTAGCTACTGGCTCTCCGAGAGGTTTTAAGTACTTCATTATTGCAATACACTCGCAGATGAACAAAACTTGTAGATTCTAAACACAAATCCAGCACAGGAAGAAACTACAACCTTGAAATAACTGAATCGGACCTGCTTACGACAACAGGCAAAGACTCAAATGAGTGATCTGAAATATCCTGCTGTATTTCTAAACGTACCAAAAATGTCATTACCACAGATAAGCTGGGCAATATATCAAGAAACTGTCAGCTGGACATACTATTAAATTACAATTATTGTCATTAAAGGGGGCATGTTCCTATAAAAAGTAATAGGAATTGAAATATTGTCAGTTTAATCATGCTTCCATTAAAAGAATAGCCAGCTGATATCAACTTAAATGCTTGTTAAGTTTTGGCCTCTTCTGACATAAAATATGCAATTTGTAGTAAATGGAAAGAGACACTACGGTCAGCAGTGACACACCATCGCCAAAGAGGCATCACTGATGTGCCTTTTATTTCTTATATTAAAGAACATGACACCTATTCCAAGTACAGCAATATTATTTCCATTCTGTTCACAAGCTGTGAAAGACTATCGACTGCTGTATCCAAATCCAGTATTTTGTTTTATTTAAATTAATAAATTAAGATTATGGACTAAAATATCTGCTTAACTAAGCATGTGCCCTTTTCACAGTAACAAAAAAAAAATAATTTGAACGTATGTATGACACGTTTCTGAAAGTCCTAGTAAGTGTGCTGCACGCTGTAAGAGGGTGCTCAGGAACAAACCTAGAAACACTTCTGGTAGCTCATTTATTCATCAAAAAAGCTTACACTCCGGCTATCAAGACTATTCACAAATCTGGATCGGTTTCGCTAGTACTTTCACTAGAAATGAAACCTAGAAACTTATATTTCATGTCCATTTTTTACCATCAGTTCACGTTTGAAAAGTTGCTGGTCTTGTAAAAGTTAACATTTTTACTGCCGCCTCCAAACTTTGCCTTTCCTCACGGCTGACTGACGCAACACCTGCAGGCAATACAAAAGACCCCAGTCAAAATAGAGACTCCAGCTATGTCAGGCTGGGCAGCCTTTGGATTTTTCGCCTATTATTCCGCCACCTTATCAGTCAGGAAACAACCGGTTAAAACACTGAATTCATTTGCTCAGGAAAAACGCTGCCGAATGTTGGCGTGAGAGCTGTTTTACACCGTTCCCTCCGTCACAGGCCTGCCAAACAGGAACCAGGGAAGTGGCTTAGGACTGCACTGTCCCTGATCCTCCCTGCTTCAGTGAAGAGCAAAATTAGCTTTTCATTCCTGCCACTTCCCCTTGCTACATATGAACAAAGAAAGGGAGTCTGCTCACCAACATAAATGCTTACTGCTGAAAATGTGCGACTCAAGATAACTTGGCTGTTCCAAAGAACAATAGAAATAAACAGGTTTTGTTGCCACACAACCTCACTCCGTAAATTCCTGCCTTTGTTGTTGCGAAATTGCAACGCTTTTAGTCAAAAGGTGGATTGTACCTAAAATAAACACTCTCTACTTCACACGACTTAAAAATAGCACTTTGCCAAAACAAGAGAGAGAAAGGAGTATTACGAAAGTTATTGAAGGCCAGGCTGCGATCCCCCTCCCCTGCATCCCCAGTCAGTGGTCAGTGATGTGCCATGCACTGCCCACAGCAGGCACTGGGCTCTCCTCCCTGCCTGCCCTGCTCTACCTTTGCCTTTCTTCAACCATATTTTTACAAGGCCTTGGGAACAGTTTCTCTCCAGAAAATTGGCATTGGTTCATACCGTAGTGGGTTGAGTTCTTCTCCCTCCTTTTGACTCATCCCAGGACTACCCGCTTTGTCACTGGGGCACTATCGTCCTTTGATGGCTGCTGCCTCATCAAAGCCAAGTGGAGGGAGGTTTCTGACTTGATTCCTTCCCAGGCCCCACCAAAACAAAAATCAGTCACAGCTGATTGACTTGGGCTGCCTAAAACATGGTCAGGCCTCCCTGGCTGGGAATTTGCTTTATGCCATTTCCCTCCCCACCTCTCTCTCCTACACAACTACCATTCGGCACTCACGAATGTTAAACAACATTTTGGTGGTTGCTGCCAACCTGAGACTCCAAAGAAACCTCTTACGGGTGAGCAACACTGAAAACTGAGCTCTTGACATTAGGCCTTATTAAATCTTATTATTCTTTTTTTTTTTAAACCAGCCAGTTGTTGTCTTACATTTCTCTACTGAAGTCCCAGAAGCTTTCTTGGTTTAGGAACAAGGGATGGGAGAAAATAACAGAGCCTTGTTATATGACAAAAAGCACGCGCCTGTTTACTCTTGGGAGATTTTTAGACTGCTGGGGCTTTTAAATTTAGGTATGTGGTTTGCCCTGGCACATCCTTCTCAAAATAACTATTCCAAAATCACCCAACTCAGTGAAGAACTATTTAAGATGCCTTCACAGGGTTGTGATTCAAAAATGCAATATGCATTTCAAAGTTTGAGTTCAAAGCGCAGCTCAGGAACCATATGCGCAGTTGAATGCAACACACACAACACGTGAGAATGTGAGTCTGACCTTTACTGCACAAGAAGGCTATGTCCTAGCTGATGACTTAAGTACATTGCAGGAGTCAAACTCCAAGCAAAGCATGTACAAAGCAGGTTATGAAACAAATGAAAGTTTAAGCCCAGATTTGAAAAGGTAAGTTGGATCTACTGCTTCTTATTCCCTAAACTCCCAATTTACAGGGGAAAGTGTCAGAATGGTAAAGGGTAAATCTCATCTCAGCATGAAGTGATACCATGTAACTCCTTTGTGTCCTTACTAAAAAAGATCAGGAATTACTGCCAGGCTCTTATCCCATTTTCTCATTCCAGTTTCATAGGAATTTATGTTTAAAGAAGGTGCAGTGACATAAAGTAGTGTTGCTCCAGTGGAAGCTATTTTTAATCCTTTCAATTCCATTTCTGGATTTTAAAACTGGAGTGTTTGTTGTGTTATTTAATCAAGATTTGTTTCAGCTCACTGCTGCCATGCCTGACTCCTAGCAAAGTGCAAAGCAAATAATTCAAAATATAAAAGTTGATAGGGGAACGGTGTGTAACTTGCAATGGTGCTGTGCCAAATTGCTTGCTTGCATCTCTAGGAGCAGGGAACACAAGCCACTCACCAGATCCAACCCCATAGTAGCATTTTGCATGTCGTAAAGTTCCAAAACTGCTATGCTTCCAAAACATAAAATATATTTAAAACACTACTAATTGGTCTGAGAATCATTAACTGATGTAGGGAAAAAGAAAAAAAAAAGTACTCCCCAAACACACACAACAAGAAAACAACCCTTAAATCAACAGATTTTTGTCCTGCTAAAAGATCCAAATGAGGGGGAGAAAAAACGTTAAACATTAAAGAAACAAAAACAAACCCCCCACATCCTCCCACCCTCTCCTCACTAGAGGAGCAGCCTTTTCGGGACTTACTTGTATCTCAAAGCATCTTCTTTAGAGCCTCTCAACCTACTGAGACTGCTCCCCAAGAATCTAAAACCAGGCTCACCACTGTCCATAGAAACCTACATAGCATTTAATCCTCTTTTTCTGTGTACATCCTAATTCTATTCAAGTAAGGAGAAGGGTGAAGGTCTTAGTAGTTATGTGAAGCCTTGTTTTGTTTGCAGGCTGTCTCTAATGGCATGATAAACTCCTTGATGCTCTTGCTTAAGATGCAGCAAGTAGACAATAGCTCAGTAAAGCAAAGATTTTCTCCTGTGACCAATGATAAAAAGGGGAAGACAATGTTCCCTCAGGGGAGTGCTCCTAAAGTGATTTTATAATACAGAAATAAGACTAGCTCCTGTAGACATATCCCAGATACTTCGAAACAAATAGCTCAGAGACCAGGAGGCACAGCAGAAAAGAACAAGCTGTGCTGATTATCTCTGACCCTCAGAAGGTGTTTGGCAGCTGGAACCTATGTTACTGCAACTATACTGTAATCAGTAACTGGTCTGCAAGGTAGACTATACCCTAAAGTCAAAGGCAGATGTTAAGCAGTAGCACTTCGAAGACCATTAATTATGGAATTAAATATATCCTTAACCACCAGAATACTTGACAAGTTAAGTTTAAATAAGCAGTAATTAAACTACAATTAGTGTTGTTACATGCAGGTTATCATTGCGATTTATATACGTAGTACAGCTTTCATATGGCATGAAACCCACACAAATAATTACTTAGTAAAAAGAAAAGTGTATACTAAAAGAAATTAATTACTTTGTTCAGAGACTGTAATTCTAAAGAGTCAATTCTAAATGGAAACCCAACATGAAAGGCATTCACAAGCTCGGATAACTGGTGCTACAATAATAAAATACTGTTAATTATGAAATCTTTTGAACGCCGTGCATATATGTGTTAATAATACGTGTTTTAAACAAATAAATCATTAGAAGTTGGATTAAAATTCACTTCATACTACACAATCCAATTTGTAGTCAGCTACCATTAGTGGGAGTTATTTTGCCTAAGTTTTTCATGAATCAACAGCAAAACAGACCAACACCACTGTGTTTTTAAGCATCCTGAATTGTATAAATATTTTAACTCTGAAATGTTATCGTATATGATTTGTCTTCAGAGTTCTGTCGTACATTTTGGTGTAATTTGCAGCGGGACACGTTCCTACTAATGCAATGGAATTATAAGGCATTCACAAACATGCAGATGCCTACATGGATTTGTGATTTAAAACACAATGAAGAAAATCACACAATTGCATTGCTTTGTCCCTTCATCTACTAATGCTGAGTCTTTTCCTGAAGATTACTCATTGGGAAAACACCAACCTTCATATATGAAAAGTTAAAAAGGGCTCTATCATTCCATAAAAATCTTGTTAATTTTGTTCAATAAGGTCAGACATCCTCAGAAAATCCCTGGGAGGAAGTCTTGTACGTTTTGGAGGTTATGTGAGAAAAACAGGGTTTGGACCAAAAGAGGTAAGAGTTGTGGAATCAAATGAATAGCAGCTTAGGAAACAGAGCTGGTGCTAGACGCCTGTCAGACGGGCCCTCTGCCTTCTCCATGCAGATGACACACCGTCATCTGAGCTCTCACCTAACTTGGACACACGTTCTCACAAGATCCACATATACCCTCTCTCTTCTTCCTGCCCTTCTCCCAGCTGCTTGCGGCTAACTTTCTGCCTCCCCCCAAAACATACTCTGTGAAGAAGAAAAAGCATGAAAATAGATAAGAAGAGTTAAGAAACAATGAGAAATTGCAAGTGTCATTGGGCAAGTGAGGAAATTGCATCACAGATTTCTGAGAGGACGGAGGCAAGCAAACTGGAGATGATTGACCATATGCTGTCAAAATGGAGACAGAGCTTCTTCAAGAACAGATTAGCTTATCTACAGCGAAACCAGTGAAGTTACACTATTTTACAATGATTACTTGGACTGCTACAGATACTACTATAGCATAAGACATTTTGGCACATGAGCTAAATTGCAATACCTAACCAGGTATTATTTCAGACTATATGCAGCAAATGCGAAGTAAATGACTTACTATACTCTTCAGTGAAAGAAAGATTATGTAAAAATTTCTATATTTCCAGAGGGAAATAGAGCGCATGGAATCCATTACAGACAGACTCAGGTGTCTATTATATATGAGCTGATACATGGTAATCTGCTAAACTGCAGTACCCCATCCAAGAATATAAGGGCTCACCTATGAATAAGGGTGAACAGTCCAGATGGCAGATCTCGAGGAGAAAGCGGACTAGAAATGTTATCTTTCTATTTCTATGGCCAAATATCCATATTGCTCAGACATCAGTTAGATGTAGCATATTGTTAGAAATCTGACACAGATTATTACTAAAATCAATAACATTTAAAACTGTCAGAGCTTGCCAGTATTTTTATTAACACGCTAATTTAACTTAAATTTACTAGTCAAGAGTCAAGGCTTCTTCTATTAAAATTCCCCTGTCCACATTAGCATTTTGTTTCAGAGCTAGAGTGAGGTGTTGAAGCGCAATCCTCGTCTTTACTGACAGCTGGTTCACAGAGCGGTTCTGTTGCATAAAACCCAGGCTCCTTTCAGAAGACAGGGAATTGGAAACTCCTCTACTAATTCACTCCAAACCCAGGTCCAGATTTAGGCATGACCAACAGCCACACATTCACCCAGTGTCTGCAAAATGTGCACGCACCACATGGCGCTCCTGAACCACCCAGCATGCTCACAAAACCCTCCAGTAGATCCCACGTTACAAACGGCCCAGGGTTATACCTGATGTCAGCCACAAAATAGTCTGTGCGACGCTCTTCTCCCCTCCCACCATCCACTGAAGCTAACAACACAGACTGGTCCTCATTATTTCAGTCACGATAGAAAGGCTCTTTAGCATCACTGGAGAGCATTCTCAACACTGGCATCAAATCAGTAACATGGGGTCCACACTCTTGCAGTAAGGTCATACAATCATGGAATATCTTGAGTTGGAAGGGATCCCACAAGGACAATCAAGTACAACTCCCTGCTCCTCACAGGATCACCTAAAACTAAACCATATGACTAAGAGCATCGTCCAAACGCTCCTTGAACTCTGACAGCCAACAGAATACGCATTGCCCTTGCAGCCTGAGAGATGTACAGGTATGGCTAAACCACGCTTGGACTCCACGATCACGATACAGCCTCATGCTTCAGAAAGGCAGGTAGTACACAGCTTCTGCCACCACGCTAAGGTAAACCTCAGTCAATTACAAGCCCACAGTCAATTACATGAGATCCACATCATGGGTCCTCCCAGTGAAGTTTACTGACGTGTCCATAAACTCACCCTGAATGCTCTCCAGGAAGGTCCAACCATGCAGCTGTGGCAATTCCTAGCCACCTTGGGCAGAGCACTGGGTGCAAATGCAGACCCTGTCAATACCCCCTACACAACTTAGGAACATGCTATCGAAGGCAAGAAGAAATGAATGAGTGTGCTCTTTTGGGTCTGCAAGCATTGCACCCACTGCCAGGTATCCCTGTTCCAAGAACAAGATGGCCCTGGCACTCCAAAATCAACTTTCAGACCAGGACTTTCTATCAATTGTGGATGAAACAATCACAGAGGGAAAGACTCCAGAAAGTTCTTCAGCTTGTTTTTTTCCTTAGAGGAAAAAGGGTTCAACAGGAACAGCTTCAGCTCACTTGAGACACTCTCACAGATCAGCCACTGCAGCCACAGAAAGAGGTCCACTATAATGCCCCAGAGTACCTTGCAGTGGACATTGCCAAACTCATGAGAATATGATACGGCACCAAACAGCACATGCAGGAACAGAAACAAGGCTCCACCACACATGACATTAGTAGTCGGGGCATTGATGTAGGAATTAAGATGCTGTCACCTCCCGGAATGACACTGTGGAATGACAACATCGTACTTCCTAGGGAGGTCTGCAGTCAAAGAACCCCTGTCTTTGGGACAGCTTTGCTTCAAACTGTAAGTATGGTGACAATGTTAAGCACAGGGAACCAAACAAAATCCAAACCAAACTTTCCAAACTGCAACTGAAGATGAGAGGAGCCTCAATAACATTTTTGATCTACTGGTCTGCTATTATTACACCAAATTACTTGCTTGTGGAGACACAGACTGTATTTTCATGGGAAGAAGGAGAAAAAAAACTGTTGAACTACTACACTACAGTAAATAACTGTATAACCTGTAAACTTTCCTACAGAAAAGCAGCACCCTAAGGAAAGTGAAATTCTCCCTAAATCTTTCGGATGTGATCAGAAGCCCATTCCTATGATAGCTACTGTTATATTTACGTTTACTACTGGACAGAACAAATGGCTATTGCTTTCAAACTGAAGACTCAAACTGAGGATTCAAAGGATTCTACTGGTTCTAAAGCAACAAGTATTGCTGATCCAAATGAAACCTGAAGTCTCTACTGCAATAAAATCTATGGGCTTTCAATTCCAGCATCCCTAATGAACTGAAAGAATGAGTGAATTTATTATAGAGAAACAGAGGTAATTGACTGAAATCAATAGCAAAATTTCTAAATTGTTTCAATATAATTATTCCATCCACATTTAAAGCATATGTGTGTGTGCATACCTTTCAAACACTTCTATTAACACATGTAAACATATAAACACAGCCACGTATATATAAAACCAAACATTCAGCATCATCTACAAAAATATAATTAAGAAAAAGATCAATAAAACATACTGAAAGATATAGTATCGCGATTTAAAGTCAAAATGATGATTAGGTAACTATTATGAGAAACAAAATTTCATAGAAAGTAAAACATACCTGATAAAAATTAGGCCAGAAAGTGCTAATTGCCAGTTCTGCTCTGTTCCAAGTAGCAGTGATAGATGTGTTCCAGATTGGGTTACCAATAGGACCATCATTAACTTTCACATATATATTCAAAGTGCCAGGGCTAGATCCACTCTTGCTTGAAACATAATAGTGGAAATCAATACAATGCGTATCATTTTCTTTCAGATGGGGCAGCAGGAGGTGAGCTTTCTGTCCTGCATATCTCCCAGATGTATTCACCAACATGAAAGAACCTGCAAAACAAAGTTAGTAGTTCAATTTCCTCTTTATTTTCCTCTCCTTAATATGGTGATCTGAAGTTAAAGCGTCATCAAAAAAAAAAATTTTTTTGTTTTGCTTCTACTAACATAACAGTAATCTGTATTTGGTAGGTATTTAATAATCTCAAATTAATTCTGAGAATCTCAAGATTCTTTTCTAAAGCTAGTAAATAATATTAGAATCCTTATTTTACAGTTGGAGAAAGAAAGAGACAAACAAAAATACCACTGAAGAAGCGATCTGTGCTGAGCTGAGCTGAATCTACAGACATTAGAAGAAAATAAATTGTAGGTCCCAACTACCTGAGCATTTCTGTATGCAGAATCTGTATTGGGTTTGGGTAGCCAGGTTTTGGTAGCAAGGAGCTACAGGGGTGGATTCTGAGAGAAGTTGCTAGAAGCTTCCCCTATGTCCAATAGAGCCAATGCCAGCCAGCTCCAAGATGGATCTGCTGCTGGCCAAGGCTGAGCCCATCAACGACAGCGGTAGGGCATCTGTGGTAACATATTTAAGACACGGAAAAAGTTGCCGTGCAATAGGAACAGCAGTCAGAGAGAGGAGTGACAACATGCGAGGGAAACAACTCTACAGACATCAAGTCAGTGAAGAAGGAGGGGGAGGAGGTGCTCCAGGCGCTGATGCAGAGATTGCACTGCATCTCATGGTGAAGATCATGGTGAAGCAGGCTGTCCCCCTGCAGCCCATGCAGGTCCACGATGAAGCAAATATCCAACCTGGAGCCCTTGGAGGACCCCACGCCAGGGAAGGGGGATGCCCAAAGGAGGCTGTGACCCCATGGAGAGGCCACAGTGGTGCAGTTCGTGAAGAACTGCAGGCCGTGGGAAGGACTCACATTGGAGAGGTTTGTGGAGGGCTGTCTCCCGTGGGAGGGTTCCTATGGTGGAGCAGGGGAAGAGTGTGAGGAGTTCCCCTAAGGAGGAAGGAGCGGCAGAGACAACGTGTGATGGACTGACCACTGACCCCGTTCCCTGTCCCCCCTGCATTGCTCAGAGAGGGGAAGGTAGAGAAATTGGGAATAAAGTTAAGCCTGGGAAGAAGGGGAAGGTGTTTTAAGACTTAGTTTTTATTTCTCATTATCCTACTCTGATTTGATCAGTAATAAATTAAAATAATTTCCCTGAATCAAGTCTGTTTTGCCCACAACGGTAATTGCTCAGTGATCTCCCTACCCTTATCTTGACCTACGAGGCTTTTGTCATACTGTCTCTTCTGTTCAGTTGAGGAGGGATATGATAGAGCGGCTTTGGTGGGCACCTGGTGTTCAGCCAGGGTCAACCCATCAGAAGAGCTGCAAGGAAAATGAGGAGAATTATACGCGTTCAGATGGTGGGATGCAGTATATGATGTAGATGGAGTCCCAAATGTTCTCAGTTCCTTAGCCTTACTCTAGCTAATCACCAGCTACGTCCTTGACTGATTAAGTGCGACAATTGTCTCCTAGCCTCAAGAGCTGAGAAAAGATGGAACAAATGAAAATACCCAGCAAATTGGTAAGCTTTGGAAAAAAAAAAAAAGGGGGGGGGGCGGAATAAACATCACTGTGAATTTTACATTATGGTCCCAACTTATCAAACAACAAGAAATGTGAAGGTATAGATCAAATAAAGTTACGTTCAAACAACTCTCACATGAACAGCTTGTCAATTTATGCTCTGTTTTTTCAGTGCCTATTAATGTGTTTCATTGAAGTGTACATTCAAAATAATCATATTACAGAACAGGTGTGTAACTAAAGAATTTGAATGACGGTATAGACATTGCATTACAAAAATAGAACATGATTTTCAAGACATTCATATTTCTGGGTTGAACAAACCCAAAGGAAAGAATTCTATTAATACATATGCTATCATATCATAGAAGGAAATAAAATTCAACACAATGTCTACTTTGGAAAGAAAACATATCAATAAAATACATGAGGTAATTTAAACCCTGCATTTTACATAAAAGTCAAGAATGGGTATGTTATAGTTGCACACTATAAATACATAGGTAAGTGCTCTTATAAAAATATAAGCATACACATTTCTCCAACAGTTATTAGAAAACTATTTTTTAATTTTTTTCTTTTTTTTTTTTACTTTGATGGGTGATGATACCTTGGTATTTCAATGAGATGTAACCTCCCAAGTCATTTCTTGAAATGGAATGCAAGTATTTAGAGAACCTTGGTCCAGACTGTACCTTTATCTCAAACAGGTTTACCTATTCAATAATACAGTTTTCAGTTACTTCAAATAATTTTTCAAGCATAACATCTCATTAATTTTCATTCTAGACAAAATAACTGAGTTTCTAAAGCTGAAAAGAATAGAACCTAATTGTGATACAAAGGAATCTGAATATTTTACTTCCTAATAAGCATTACTCTGTACTAAATTCACAGACTGTTCGTTGCTATAACATATTGGGACAAATCCTTACTCATTAGGAACGTAAGTAGAAGTCACTGAACATGTTTTCCATACTCTCCTACAGAAAACTTTTAATTTTTAATTTAGCAGAAGGAAATAAGGTAAGGTGTCAAGATTCATGTGCTTTTCCATGCAAGGACTGGTTTCTACAAATTTCTGATTACACTATACTCAAATCTACTGTACACACATCTGCAATATTTTATTTCCTGCTGTGTTTGAGTAATCAAAAATGTAAGAAGGCCATAACTGAGAGAAAAAAGGGACACCACCCCCACACACACTATTCTAGATGGAGCAGGCAAGAGATGGCAACCTTGCACCTAACCTACTGACACAAGCAGAGGAAGGAATACTCTTTATTACTGCTTCTCACACGTCCTCACCCCGTTTCACCCTGTCACAGCAGTACACCATTTTCATACAGAATACCCAATGTGTTTTTGATTTGAACACACACATCTTCAAATACTTCAATGCAGAAAGAACAAAATTTACTTCTGCAAAGACATAGTAAGAAGACTCCTGTCTTTATCTTATACAGAGGAGACTAACCAAGTCAGTAATCTTTGCTCTTTCCAACACTTTCTTTAGTATGATGGTTCCTACATTGTTCGTGGTCTTGGGTTCATCAAAGTATAAAATTTCCCTGTGTTGGAATTTTTGATCCTGCTGTTCAGTGACTAACTAGGATGCTGAAGGGCAAAGAATGTATTTCCCCATCTTTCTAACACAATAAAGTGTTAAAAATAAAACTCACAAAAATATATTTGGGTACAAAAAGGAAGCAAATAAATTTTTAATTTAGCCACATGGATCTGTGCTTAAAACAGGCAGGAATGAAACCAATATTCCTACCATCACTTAGTATATGCCCTGCTGTTCAATTAGTTTATTTAAATTTAAAATATAAACCCCTTAAAATATTGCTAAGTTATCAAAACAACACTTAAAGCATTCATGAGTTCACTAAAATGTAACTGGCATGTTTTTTTTTTAAATCTTACCACTGAGAATGCCATAGAGAAATATTCATCTTTTCCTAGCAACTTTAAAATTTCAAACCAGTATCTTCCTGATAACCCAACCAATTTTATATTCAGTGCTGCTAAGAATCCTACAGTCCTTAACAGAATAATATTTTTAAGAACTATTTAATTTATAGCATCCTGATTATTGTACTATGTATTGCACAATTGAACCACGTGAAAAATTACCAGTGGCTTAAGAAAAGGAATATAGTCAGCCTGTTTTGAAAATCTGTCTGTAACTCCTTTGTTGAAAATGACAAAGTACAGAAGAATGTCACTGTAAACAGAATAAATCCTACTTTCCTTTTCGTAAGAAAAGGGAATCCTTCAAGAGAACTAAATTAAGCAGCAATATGTCATTCCGCTGTGCTGTTTTAGTTTTTCTGCTAGAAAGTATCCGGTAAACTCTTCTTAGTTCATAAGGCAAGAAGTACGACATAAATGCATCCTTTTAATTGTTTGACTAAACTATCATCTGAATCTCAGGAAATAAGCAGTGCCATGACAGGTAAACTACATCACGTAGGTCTTCTGGGACAATTTGATTTCCCACTTGCGAAGGTCTCACCAACCAGCACTTTCAGAAGCTGAAGTTTCTTCTGTTCAGTGCACCTGGAGAAGCACCTTCACTCATGCAACTTTTAAGAGAGTTGAAAACCAAAAGGACATTCAGCCATCTAGTGTGACCTTCTAAACCCAGAGCTGATTCAGTAAGATGTAATAGCCAGCCTAAACACATCCTTTAGACAGCATTTAAGGAAAACCTTCCTGAAGCAAGTAGGCATCTTAGACGATGGATCCAGGAACACCTGACTGTAAGAGCCTGGTTTCAGAAGAGAACAGACTTCTTGGACCAGACACAGGCCACGACTTCTGTGCGTGAAAATGAAATCCTAAAGTGCCTGTACATTAAGCTACCTAAAATCACCCCATTTAATGTAGAGCCATTTCAAGCTAGCCCATGAAGAAAAAAGATAGATCTGCAACATTACTCAACTTCGAAATTGTGTGGTCTGCTGAAGGTACAAGAAGGTGCTCTGTCTGCCGAGAATAACTATCACTGCTTCCTTGAAGATAAATGCTGAGGTCTCTTCTTTTAGTGGGGCAGATGAACATAAAAAGTGCACAAAAGAATTCTCAGGTACACATAACCACCAGTACGTGGGCAAATCTAAAGTTGTAAGCCACTAACATTCTAGGGGTTTGACTAACGTTAAGCAACAAGAAAACACATATAATAAATTTCATGTAAGCCCGCAGTCGGTGCCTTAAACCTTTATTAGTCCTTGTCTTTGAAAGGCTGCCATCTCACAAAGGAATTCAATATTTTGTTTGACAGTATCTGTTTTTCCAGGCATGTGAATTCTGATAAAGATCAACTCAGTTTCTACACCTAGTTTTAACTGTGGATCTCCCCATAAGAATAAACAACCTAATATGTATTTCAATGAAAAGGCATAATCATTAGACAGAAATCATTACATAAATTTTACTTAAATCCATGCAGTGTGCATAAGGAAAAAAGTGAATCGAAGGCATTAAAATCTTTCATTTTTTAATTTTTTTTTTTTTTTTTCAAATCTAGTCACAGAATCACAGAATGGCAGGGGTTGGAAGGGACCTCTGGAGATCATCTAGTCCAACCCCCCTGCCAGAGCAGGGCCACCTAGAGCAGGTTGCACAGGAACGTGTCCAGGCGGGTTTTGAATGTCTCCAGAGACGGAGACTCCACAGCCTCTCTGGGCAGCCTGTTCCAGCGCTCTGCCACCCTCAAAGTAAAGAAGTTTTTCCTCATGTTGAGATGACGACTTCAGTGTGAAGTCATGTAGAAATTTTCTCTTTCAATTTTTACTATTGTCATCTGTTAAACAGACTGCTGAAATAATACTATGCCAGATGGTTATATAAATCTAAAGTATGTGGATAACCTCAATATACAAATAAATACTTAATTTTTTTTTTTTGGGGGGAAGAATAAATAAAAAAAAAAGAAGAAAAGTGGGGGGGAGAGGGGTGGTTCTCAGCCATGAAAAAATAAAAACAAACAAAAACAAAACACACCACACTACCCAAAGCATACTGTCTTACAGTGGATCAGTTCTCCAGAATTGTTTATCAAGTATTTGGGCACATGAGAAATACATACAAAAAATAACTGCAACTATTCACTGGTGTATCTACTAGGAAAGAGTGGTCTGCCAGAAAACAAGGATTCAACATGGAAACATGTAAAATTCAGTACTCATTCATAAGAAGAGACAGCAAGTGCACATACTACCATAAACATATTCCTTTTAAAGTGACTAATTTCCTAGATGTGCTTTCATGCTTAAACACATGGCTGATGATAGCTTCCTCAGTCAAAAAGTTTAAATGGGATTTACTTGGGTTCAGTGCTTAGGTCTATGTTTAGGTGCTACATGCAATTTAATAGTTCGAAAGTACACACTGAAATTAAACTGAGAATAAAATCTAAGGTAGCTGATGGTGCTCAGCATCCATTAAATTCAGGCTTCTTTAATCCATAAACTTGCTAAATCATCCATATTTCATAATTTTACCCAGAGGGTTTAAATCAACAAACTGCTGAATTTGCTGCAGTTGCTGTTGTTGTTTACACTTCCTCACTGCAAAAATGTTTCAGCAGTAATTCAGCAAATATTTGGTTCATTAAAATATTAATTCTAAGAAGATACAATACTTGATAAAGAAAATACAGACTAAAGTTGCTCCAGAGTAAATGGGCAATTGAACACCCCAGTAATTCTCATTAGCATCAATGGAAATTTTCTGTGAAGTGAGCATAAAGGAAAATGAAACTTTGTACACAAAAAGATGCCCAAAAAACAGTGACACAAGAACAGCAAAAAAAAAAAAAGAGTATTTAAAAAAAAAAAGGCAAAAAGCTGACAACTAGAAAAGCAATGTACTGTCCTACAAAAATGATGGAAATGGCACAGGAGAGATTTTCCAGTCACTTCTGCAAGTTTTCACCATGTCACATCACCTCGTTAAGAGACACTTTTTATATTTGGAATGTCAAATGCAATGAAATTGAATGCAGTATCATTTTTCATGCATGAGGAAAATGAGACTAGTGAGCAAAGAAAGTTACTTTGTTGATTTTTCACCAGTCTTTTACATGGTTGAGGACAAATTATTAGTTTTCTTTCCAGACTGCAACAACAGACATGACCTATACAAGTTATAATCGCAATCCTATTGCATTTTCATTGATACCATAATAAATATAAGTAAAAAAGTACTGGTGTTTAACTTATTTAGGCATCAGCATTGGTTGATTTGGACACTCAGTATTTGAGAAATGTGCTAAACGAAGGAAAGCAGAAAGTCTGATTTTAGGAACAGATATTCTATGTATCACCTTATTAGCAAAACACCCTTTTTGGGTGCAGAAACATCTCTCTGTAAGGCTGAAGGGTACCAAAAACACCTTTGATCAAAAATGCTCTGATTAGATAGATACAAAGGGTTACTTTTTATCAACAAAACCACATTTCCTAAATGCCAGCCAACCCTACTGCCATCACTCACAAGGGGTGCCTACCTTCTACCAAAGACTTCTACCACTGACTTGAGTACTGTGAGTGCCCAAGCCTAAGCATGTGACTGCCCAAGATACTGGAACTGCTGTGCATATGCAGATGAATTGCAAGGCTCAAGCGTAATGAGTCCCACTTTCAGACAATGCAAAGTCAATATATATGTTCTTATATTTATTATATTTTATAAACATGTGTATGGACCATCTTGGAAGCACTGCAGAAAGCAGAAGACCTGAATTTAGTAACAGCCAGCCTTGGACTTCAATTCCCAAAGCTAATGCCTTCAGTATTTTTTCCTACTATTTACTAATTTTACAGATAAAGGAAAATATGTTTTCAGGTAACATTTGAAAATTATGGAGCTGCTGTAATTTGAGAAACCTCTCAAAGCATGACTAGCGCTACCT
This sequence comes from Dromas ardeola, assembly GCA_013398915.1. Taxonomy (NCBI): domain Eukaryota; kingdom Metazoa; phylum Chordata; class Aves; order Charadriiformes; family Dromadidae; genus Dromas; species Dromas ardeola. The sequence goes on along the minus strand of VYZM01010509.1, from coordinate 306,743 downwards.
AAAGAAGCCAGAACTTCTGCTCAGATGCACCACTTCCAGATGCCATGCAGCTGGTAACTGCACATAAACATCCGTGCCACCTGCACCCCTGAATTGGCATAATGAGGTCTGCCAAAATTGAGAGTCTTCACTTCAGTGCCTCAACTAACATTCATCAGTTCTGTTCATTAACTCACAAAACATTATTGTCTCAGGTGAATTTTAAGCCTTCTTTTGAGCGATATTTACTCATATTAAATTTCATTTGATAATTTTAAGCATTATTTATCACCCATCCTAAAAAAAAATTATTTGTCTCAACTTTCAAGTTGTATATCTTCCAAATTTTCAACTACTGAAACTCTTAAAAAAAATCCATCAAATTATTCCATCATAAATCCTGTATATTGTTTGAAAAGATCAATGCACTTCTATCCATGATGCCATCTTCATTTTAGCAGAACAACTAATAAGCCTAACAAGCCTTATAATTCTTTCACCAAATTCAATTCTTCAAATTCTTCCTAATCTCATATGCATAGACACATCTTCCATTATTTTGTTAGAAATTGTTTTGATTAAACACAAACATGAAATCACGTATTTCTGAATCGCGTATTTCTGCAGTCCCTTTTCCAATAGCCAGTAATACCTAAAAGAACTGCTTTCTGATGAATGCTGTTTGTTTTTTCAATCCTTTTCAATATTTAAAGAATTTCAATATTTAATGAATTTCACTATTCATCCTATAATCTCTGTCCTGTTTCCTTTATGACTCTTCTATATTTTCAAACAGAGTATTGACATGTTGAAGGCCGTTTCTTATATAACTAATATTACTTCTTTGGAAAAAGCAAGCAATGTATACAAAGTCCATACATACAAAGTTCACAAGCCATTAGAGAAAACAACTGCATGTGGACAAATTCTGAGAGATCTGTCTAAAGTTTCAGATTCAATTTCTGAACCAACCATTGCATTTTAGAAAAAACAGAAAGCAAAGTAAGAAAAGGTAAATTCTCCATATGTTGGAGTACGCCACGTTAATTAACAAAAATAAAAGCGTCCTCTGGTGAAGAGCTAACTTGAAATAAAAATACGAAGGTTATAGCTGAAGAAAAGGAAATGAAGTGAGGGAGGCTGGGATGGAACGTGTTGGAGAAAATGTATCATGTGAAGATTCATGACTCCAGGACACGCAAACCCAGACCCAGGGAGACTTTTAAAATGCAAAGCTACCCAGCAGCATCTCCCCAGGACTGGAAAAGACAAATTCAATTCACGCTGACTATTCTAGAGCAGGGAGCAGGTAAATATTCAAAATGATCAATTTAAATTAATTGAAATTAGAGGACAATGTAGATCCTACCGAAGTCTCCTTCACATAAAGTAATATGAAAAGGAATAGGATCTACTTCTACGCTCAAGCTTGAAGAGAGACAGCCTTTAACAGGAGGGATTCGGAATTTCTGAGATGAAGTTGTAAAGTGTTGACCCATATGAGGCTGTCACTGTGGACACCCCCAACCCATTTTCAAATCAGTACAGCTCCAGAATAAGAACAAAGATCATTCTTTGAACGTATATATCCAAACTGTGGGAAACTATAGATTGCTAGGCATTTCCTCCATCTTCCACTGTTGATAAAGCCAATAGTTTATGCAAATTAAAAAAAAAAAAAGAAAATCCAAGAGTATTGTCCTACAGCTGGATGGTTGGTATGCAGAAGATGATGAGTCTCTGTATTGTGAACCGTATTTGCAATTAAAGAAAAAATACTGAAGAGAACATATTCATCTAAATTAAAAATACCACGCAGAGTATTAATACAAGGGAAAACTAAAGCTCACAGGTTTGAATGTTACCTGCAGTTAAAGATCCTGTAAATATGACATATCACAAGCTTCTCTGGCTTCAACATTGTGGGTGTAGAATGTTGTCGATTTGGAACAAAGACAAGTTAAGGCTGGGTTTGTATAAAACCTTCTGAACGGTTCGCATTTGAACTGCAGTTCCACTCATGAAGGCAACTGGAAAGATCTATTTATTTTTTTTTTAACAGGAAACCTGACTTGCCTGCATATAAGGCAAATGCAATTACAAGTTAAGTCTCCCTCTGTTTGATAAGGGGGGCCAGGTGCAGCACAAGCAATGAAGTCTCCAGGGAGTTGTGTTACTCCTCTTGCCCCTGGACAGCCACCCTAGATGCAGCCCAGCCCCGAGGCAGTAAAGCAGTCCCACCACAGGCAGGAGAAGGTTTCCTTACCAGCCCTAGTCACTCAGAAAATCCACGGGCAGCTAACTAGCCAAGGGTTACAGCCACTTGGGAGAGGTTTTTGTTTGTTTGTTTTTAAAGGAACTGCGCTCCAGTCGGGCTTCAAAGATACAAGTTTGGTGCAGGACAATATTCTCATTTGGTTTAATTTCTGTAAGACCCCTCATCCCATGTCTGGCCTAACACAATATGCTCTGGCAGCTCCACCAGTACCTTCTACAGACAGTGAGAACTGTGCTACAAACTGTTAAAACAGTAAACCGATTTATAAAACACACTCACAATAGCCAGCTTCCCACAAATGGTACACAAAATTTTCTTCAAATTCTCTCAAGAGTCCTCATGATGAAGTCAGCTGGATTTCTTTAAAGCTGGCGTAATACCTTTTACCAGTTATAAGATTTTTTAACTTTTATGCTATGAGTGGATCTCAAACATGCCAGAGCTTTGAGACAGACCTGTCTGCACCTTTTCTTTGAAGTGAACACACCAAAAAAAAAATACCAAAAGGGTTTTGAAGAAGCAATGTTTTATTAGAACATAAATTTGAACAAACTTTCTTCTGTCTGAAAACCCAGATTCTTTCAGGTGAGAGAGATAAAAATACAGCCATTTGAAAACAAATACCTTTTCTGCCTAACTGTGTCTTCGCAACAAGGGCCCTTTTCCTCCAGACCTGCTTTTCACACTAGCAACTTTCAATAGCCTCTATGGTTTCCATGAACTCTACTTGTTCTCCTCTGGGTCAACAGAAAAATCTCCCCTCTTTCATCATCTCTGGCCTGGTTTTATGTCTCTTCCCCATTATTCGAAGAAAACGCGCTGAGTGCAAGCTCCCCACTCAGCACGTCTATTACCACCTGCCCTGTTCTTCCCTGGAAAAGCTTCTCCCACGGCCAGGTGCTCTCAAAGAAGAAATCCTCTCTTCCCCTTTAAAAAACTGCCCCTGACCAAAAACCATGCAGTTACTAACCATGGACTTATCACAGCATATAACGTGCATACAAAAAATAATTTAAAAAGACACCTTGAACCACTATCTCATTTGTCACAACCAGAATGAAAATATGTACATGAAGAATTTTTTGCACATCCTCTCTGCTTTCAAGGAAATAAGATGAAGTTTCCAACCTTACAAATGGAATAAAACTTGTTTAGCACAAAGGTTCTTTCCCTGCCTGAGAGAGCTACGCTCACAGGTGCTCCCTCGTTTTGTCTGTTCCTAATAGGCCACAGCTCCAACAGTTGATTCTTTAGCCTGTGTACTTGTAGTGAGATTGGAAGAGAAGGTCTGCTAGACACATCTGCTAAGTCTATCCTAAACAAAATAAGGAAATTCAAAATACAGGATTCAGTAAATAAAGGATTAAAGGGTAGGAATAGAAATAGTAACAAACAGGTCTTGCTAAAAAAAGAAAAAAGCCTGATTTTAAAGTTGGAGGGGGTTGCACGTACTACTGAAAAAGACAGCAGCTAAAGATATAAGTGACTTCTTTGAAGTGCTTAACATAGTAAACAAACCGATTGGAGCAGCATGCCAGAACACATCAAATGTACTAAAACCTGAATAACTGAAGCAACTGTTAATGAATAAATCCCAGTAAAGAAGCAATGAGGCACTGCTAGTGGGATTCTCTTTGGATCACCACTGAACTAGATGCTATTTAACTTCTCTTACAAGGACTAACAACAGATGTAAAATTGTTTCTGGGAAAAAACTGTAATGGATAAAAACACTGTCAAAACAACACAAAGTAGCCAAATCTATGCTATTCGCAGGACCCAGGGTGAGGCCTCCTCTCCCAGCCTGACAGACACAAGCTTGCTGCAGTTCCATCTCCCCAGATCCAGGCAGTGGTGAGGCTTCCCAACACCGACGGACTGACATATGCACCAAGCGAGACGGACAGCCCCACCCTGTTCCTCCTCTCCAGTTAATGGGAATTTCAGTCTGCTAGTGGAAACCTCACCCTGCTCCTCCCCAGGTGTGGGCCCCCAGACCCAAGAGACCCTGACTTTCATGGTCCCACACCAGCTGCTGGCACTCAAATCTCTTCTACCACTCTCTGGTTACCCTGGTTTGAAGTTCACGGGCATTCACTCACACACTGAAAATGAGAGCGCACCCACACACAAGATGGTTTGAAACAGGACTTACTAAGAACATAGGATACACTGTGGTGATCAAGCATCAGTCAGGTAGAGTCACACCAGCATACCAAGTGGCCAGCTATTTAGAGTTGATGAGCCTCTTTTATCTCTTTATCCCTCTATTTTTCTCATGCTTGCTCCTTCTCAATCCAACTTTACTCCTGCCTTTGGTCCCCACATTAACAGTCACACACGCAGTGAGGGCAGCGCGCAAAACTGCAGGCCACGTTTTCCAATGCGTTGCTTACCTATCAACTTGTATTTTATTATAGCTTGGCATTCAAAGCATGAGACAGTTGTTTTGTCACTGAAGAGAAGTATCTGTAAAACCAACTAGCACATGCCAACAATTAATACTGTAGCCCAGAAAGTCTCCCTTCGTTTCTAAGCACATTCTCTTTGCTGCACCACCAATAACATTATTCTTTATGTTTGTAAATCATTCAACCATGTAATTCAGCATTTAAGAAACAATACTCAGGAGGTAAGCAGAAATCAGCTTTAACATGTTTCAGGAGAGCTCCTGGGGTAAACCAGTTGCTATTCAGTTAAAAGCTTTGGGGAAGTAAATACAATAAGGGGTGGGGGGGAACATGGGTTGATCCTGCGTGTTATCCTTATTGAGAAGGGCCATCTCCGAGAACAGGGTTAAGTGCTACTGGTGCTCTTCTCCCTTCCCAATGACAGGCTGAAAGGTCTGTTAAACACAAAGGTTAATACAAAAAGCTTCTCAAGGCCCAAAGACAGTGAGCTTTACAACTTTTATAGAAATTCAATTTTGTTTCAGCTTTAGGTTGCTAGGTTAATGTTTGACTAACGATCATACCTATGTATATCCTCTTCCAAATTTTAGACCGCTCCAGCAATAAGTTACTTTCCATTTGAAAGTAGACTGTCACTGTACTTTCTGCATACAGTATTCTCTGGAAAGAGTACTGCCACCTGGCCGATTACCAACTTCCTAACTACAGATAAAGGCAAATTGTCATCATAATACTATCAGGTGTGTGAACTACTACTTAGGTGTTGCACAGATTGGTATCTGCAGTAACACAGCACATGCAAATGACATCCATCTTTTGAATTCCACTCAAATGTCTGATAGTTTGTCACAGACCTGTAAGACAGAAAACAAAACACTACTGTATTGCCTGTGGCACTAAATCCCACAGCAATACAGAGCCTTCTGAAATCTCGTTTGACATATCAGTAATTTTAGAAGCGTATTAGCCTCAAGGGCCATTCTGTTACTGGAGTAATTTACTCCTGGTCTTATGAGTGTGAACGAAGATAACTCACAAGAAACCTACCTTATCTTTCAAAGGGTAGGGTAGAATAAAAACAAAACAACTCCACAGATCTACAGTAGACTACAATGTAGCGTTTAACTTACTCTTTTGAATCAAAGCAACCATCTTTCTTCTCATCTGTTTAATACATTCATCTGAAACCCTCCTTAGCATGGGCCATATATAGCCTCAATTCTTTTACTTTCACGTAAAAAATCCTGCTCAGCAATTAGAAGCTCACCAATGTAAGTACAATCATAGGTGCTTCCCTAAAAGATACTTTTATATTTTGTTTGTTTGTTTTTCTGAAATAAATCACTGATTGAAACTACAAACCCCAAGTAGTGGGCTTTTTCCGCAGTTAATCTACAAATTATTTTAGATTAGCATTTACACCATTTGTCCTCCGTGGAAACACCCAAGAGACCTTAAGTAAGACTTGCTGAGTAAAATTTTAAGCACATCAGAGCCTGTGTTTAGATGATGAGCAACAGGATGACTCAGGACCTTTCATCTTGAGCCCCTGTCCCCACAGGAAAGTACTATGTTATATCAGCATAAAGGCACTCACCTGCCCCATGGCAACTACATGACAGTTTAAGCTTTAATGGATAAGCTACCGCACTTCCCACAGGCTAAATTATACCCTTTAGATAGCTACCTTTTATTGTCTCATACCAATTAGTCTGCACAGTTAACCTGTATCATAACAATACGAAAGCTTTAGAACTGATATGCAATTGAGGCTTTTACTTCAATCTTAAAAAAAAAAACCAAACAAACAAAAAACCCACCACCATGAATTCAAAATCTGCTTTTAAGATGGAATTTAACTCTGGTCTACACCACGACTTATATATGTGTGTGTATATATATCTGCTTGAAATATTGCATTAGTTGGGCTTACCCTGTACCGGAATTAGAGACCTATTACATCTCCATTCCTGGATTTCTTTCTCTGCACTTATGCCTTTGCCACAGAAGCAGTTGACAGCATTTTCTACAATTTGGTATATAATGCCCTATTTCACTTAGGTTTTCTCCTCTTAGGGTTCCTGTTACACTTAGCAATAGAGTGAAGAGCAACATATCTTAAGAGTTCAGATTTCTTTTTTCCTACTCAATTTCTGAATTATAAACCAAATAAAAACATAGAGTTATTTGTTATCCTGGGTCTAAGTTATATGACAGGGTTACATGAAAGGGTTTCAGGACATGACAAATAAAAAAAAAACCCAAACAAACAAAAATAACTTAAGGGATAAGGATTTTATTTGCTTAAAGAAAATAATTAACTATTAGATCCACAAATTTGAAATCTCACCTCTAAAATAAAACTCTTTTTGCAAAAAAACACCTTCTCTCGGCTATTTTATTCTAGACATGTTAATCACTACAGTACAATCTATCTTTAAAGGCTCTTATCTAGAAGAGATTACGTCACAGACTACATCACAAATAATGAGTACTGTGCAGGCTGCCAATTTATCTGTGTTTATTCACACAATAATTTCCTTCACTGTGGCAACAGGCAGAGTTTCCAAAGCCATGTGCACAATGATAAAGTGGGAATTTCACTTCTCATTCTTTTAAAGAGGCTTTTTCCAAGCCCCAGAAGGAACTGGTTTTAAGTCTTGTATTACTATGGCTATTTGATATATCCTAGTTAGTCTCAACTTGTATCCACCTTAAATATAGCAGAAAACATCCCTAAAGCATTTAGCTGGTTTACATAATGAAGTTAACATACTTACCCCACAAAACTATATAACGTTTTTTTCCTGTGCGGTGCCACGGAGAATACTGTTTGATAGACCTGCTTCAGATTCTAGTCTGCTAAAGATGTGTTAAAGATATTAATTTGAGCCTCATTCATCTCTGAAATAAGCCCTCCAGTTTCCATGATTCACTATCCAGGAACTAGACTGTCATACTCAAGAGAACAATAGGGTTGTGGGTTTTTCCCAAGAAGGAAAGCATAAGACTCCAATTAACATAAGGGCTTAACGATGTGCTTAAGAACCATTCAGGAAAGCACTTAGATACTTACTTAATTTGGCTTCAATAGGATTAAAAATTGAGGAGGTACATGTATAATGCTTCTGCACTATGCCTTCTGGAGTTCTGAGTTCCTGCTATTGCAGGAACCTGACATTTCACAGCTTATTTAAAAATTGTTAATTGAAATACCACTGTATTCACGGATACAATTTCCGAAAATACCTAAGTGATACAGAAATCCTAGAGTTGATTTCATGAGAGCTAGTTTGTCAACAAAGTACAATAGCTGAAGACAGCAATTTAGGAGCTGCGAGCTGTAAAATGATATTTGCGCATACACACACTGTGCATGTTAGTAGAGCCTCTGAGCTAACCCTTGCCTGGAGAAGGAAGTGCTAATTAATTCAGCAAAACTCAGATTCTGAGTCTGAAACTACTTTTTCCAACAATATTTAGGCATTTCTCAGCAGACTTGTAATTCCCAAATTGCCTAGAGCAAATGAAACATGCAGAATCATATTCAGCACCATTCAGGATGGTGTTTTCAGTTAAATTTTATATTAAGGGTGGCTGGTGGTCCATAAGAAAAGTTAAGGCTTGGCATCAGTGCTCAAGGCAAAAAAGTTTGGACAACACTGACTTAAACTTTTTAAACTTTTTTTCAAGCCCAGAATTTAATCCAGATGTTAAATATTAAGGCATTTGAGAGATTCTGAAGAGGGATAAACACGTGTTTTCACTACTGTGAAAAGGGAACGCGTATTTACACATTTTTAAAATCTGCCGCAGGAAAAAGCAGAATCAAAGAGAAACCGAACTAAAAGACAACAAATGCTCTGCATTTTTCTTCTTTGTTGACTTTGTCTTACCTTTAAAGCTTCTAGGTTGAAATTTGAGCAGGATACCAGAATCCCCCAGATTTCATTATGTACAAGTCAAACAAAAACTAGGGAACTAAAGCGACGGTTTTTAGATCACGTCGCTTTTTTTTTTT
>VYZM01010509.1:264001-287830 GCA_013398915.1 Dromas ardeola | reverse complement strand
TAATATTCCAATATATTGGAATATTAAAGAAACCCAATATTCCAATTAACCAAAGTAATACATATATTTGGAAAGTGCTGCTGAGTACACAAAGACATGTAGTGTGTTCCTTGTAAAGACACAAAAAAAACGAAAAAATCTTTCTCTTCTCCCAAAGAAACTTCAGTAAAATTAAGAAGTACGTTCCCATCCAAGTCTCCGAGTAAAAATATTTCAGGGATCCCTGCAAACCATTTGGAACTGCAAAGTAAAACTATACCTTGTGTTTTCTCAGTGTAACAGAGTTAGAAATATAATCCTCCAAATTAAGGTAAAATAACTACACAAAACAGGCTACTCTCTCTTCGTTGTTACTGAAAAATGATGTGGAGGTAGAGGGAGGAGTAGTAAGAGAGCAGGAGAGGAATGAACGACACAAAAAATTATTATACCATGTTCTCTTCATAAAAGTTTATCATTATTGAGAATTACAAGCAATTTACACTCACAAAATACAGTTCATCACAACTTTAGTTGTGAGCATTTGCTTATATCTAGCCTAGCATAAGAAAATTAGGTCCAGGTGACGGTCAATGGCAGTGATGCACAGAATAACTGCAATTCAGCTTCAGCCCCTAGTCAGATAGATACAATGCATCACTAATAATGAACATGTTCAAGTTCTAAGTAAGCTGTCCTCACAAATTCCATCAGGAAGTTTTGTCTTATTATAAAAAAAAAACATTTCTCTCTTCCAAAAAGATACTTTAAAATTTCATTTCCAACAATGAGATTTGGCTCTTTTAAAAGAACATGAGACTATCTGAGGTAAAATGCTTTTTGATACCATAAGAAAGAACGTACTGAACAAAGAAAAACAGTAATTATATTTTTTAATTACTGTGCTATAATTAACATGTCTTGCATAAAAAACTTTAGAATTGTAGACAGAAGAGGACAAAACTTGGTGCTATCTGCTGCTATTTGCACTTAATTACCAACCTGAAATTTGCAGAAAAATGGTATCAGTTTCTAAAAACATGCTTTTTCACAATTTAACCTTGACAGCGGTAGAAGCATGTGTTATGAAGCTTTATATTAAGTATTGAAGAACGCCTTGAAAAAAAGCAGACTGTATCACCATTTATCTTGAACGTAAGTAATGCATCGGTGTGTGTGGAAGCCAAGTGAAACCGAATCTCTTCATGTGTTCGTTTCAAAGTAAAGGTAACTACCTTGCTCAGAATATCCTGTGGCTCGGCAGATGTATTGAAAATCATCAACATGGTGATATCCAATTGCTAGTCAGACCTTCTGGAGTCAGAATACACACAGCCATAAATATTAATGTGTGTGCTTTTTTAGACCCATCTTCAAACGTTCCATCAAATTTTCTTTAAATAAGGAAAAACATGAAGGAACACATTTTAATAGGCAAAGCAAAGCTCAGGCAACTATTATGTACAAAAGGATATCCCAGCATCCTTTAGGGAATTTGACAGTCTGTGCTTCCCTAGACTCTGCGCATCATTGATATGCTAAAACTGCAGTATACCAACAAAGCTTTAGTTAGGAAATGAATCCGTGAAAAATAACAATGCTTAGAAAAAGCATCTCGAGTTAGAGGTGGCAAAGAGAGAAATTTGGCACACAATAACAAACACAACAGCTGATGCAAAACATAAACTCTGTGGCTAGTGGATTCAGCAGAATTTAGAGAGGCACTACGAAAACTTCTGGACCACAGAAATCTCATGCACATACTGAGCTTAAAGCAGATGCAAGAGAGAATGAAATTCTTGCAAATAAATATATTCTCCCAAGAAGTATTACGGCACAGGAACTATACAGAATAGGAATGAGAACAGAATCTTGAAATAATAAAATCCCCAGAGTCTCAAAGTAACAAAAATGAATAAATTTTTTGGCAATTAAGTTTTGCTTTCATTACAAAGATCTGTCATTTAACAAACGTAGTACAAAAACTAAGACTTTTGTTAGACTTTAGCCTTACAATAGCATTGAAAGGCTCTTAAAAGGCAACATAAAGGAAACGCACAGCTTCATCATAAAAGCAGCCCAACTATTAGCACACAAAATAGTGGCCTCTGGTTACATAACTTCAAACACGTTTCTTCTCAATATGAATAAAATTCATCGTTGAAAGAAACTAGACAACCTGAGATTATACCAGAGGATCTTCTATGTTCCCTTACACAGGATAGGCTCTATTTGCTGAACACAAAAGATGCACTCTAGTCGTTGAAGCATCACTGTGGTATCCATTTTTATTTCCATATTACAGGTGGAAAACTAGCTTTTCCAAAATAGTATTTTCATTTGAACAACAGCGATATGGGTAAATAAAAGATCTCAGAAGAGCTCTTTCCTGGAACCTTAAAGGCAAATTATTGGGGAAATAATGGATGGGATATGAATGACGTGAATGATATATGAATGAATAATGAATGGGAATTTCCCATTCATTAATGGGAAACAAACTCATAGAACTTTTTCTTTATGTCTGGATAATTTTAACATGTGCATTGCTAAATATTTTTCAGTAGATCATAAAAATTATAGATTTCAGGTTCCAGAAATAATCCACTTTGGAGAAGATTTTTTTTTTTTATGACCCATTTGCTGTTGAGTCAGAACATCACTGCTGTTTAGTGAAAATGAATTCTACCAGCTATAAAGGGGAATAACTTGATAGAAAAGGAAGCATCTAATCTGAACCTTAACACTACAGAGAATGTCAAGTAAGAGTTGGAGGCATTTCCAATATGTACAGCTTGAAGAGGAGGAGGATAAGAGAATGACAAAACTAAAGGGGAGGCTGAACAAGGTTAATTGACATGGATGCGTAACGCTGGAGGAATACTGTTGTTCTGCTGGTGCTGTGCAGCTGTGAAGACTACACCTTATATAAATCCATGTTATACACGTAGAAATCCAAACGATTATCTGCACTGGTGAATACACACCATATCCAAGGTGTGTATTCCAAGGGCTTTTTTTTCTTTCTTTTTTTTTTTTTAAATGAACTTTGCTTCTATACACTTGCACAGGTGGTAAAATGACCTGTTTTAATACTTCATGTTAACTTAAAGTTACAACTGGATGTAGACACACTACAACAATTAGCATGGGTAATTTAAATTCAACAGGCACTATAATATGCCCTTGCAAAATATAGCTTTTCATTGCTCTAACTAAAATAATAATAAACTTCTTACTAATTTTATAATTGTTGTTACTGATACACTAAAAAGCAGGGGAAAAAAATCTGCCGTGCACTTAGTAAAGCAGCTTACGTTTTACAAATCATATAAGTAAAATGCCTGAACTGACATTTCTCCAAACAACTTTCTGCCTTCACAAAAATATCGCACACTAAAATTAACCATGTCAAGAAAAACACCCTAGCACACGTAACACCTAAATATCACTCCTGAAAGACACCGCATCTCTTCATACATGGTACGTCAATTTATTACACTGCAAAATTTCAGAGTCTCAGGCTCCCTTAAATTTCACATAGTGCATTGTGCACTCATTAAGAGAACCTGGATGTTGCCGCTGACCAAGTCCACTCTAGAACATGAGGATTTTTTGTTTCAGGCACATAATCATTGCGAGTGCTGCTACACACCGAGCTTCCAGAATTCAGGTAGCATCTTCACGTTGTCCTGCATGGTGCTGTTTGGATTAATCAGTATCCATAGGCACTAGCTCAACAGCAGGTACACAATATCCCAGATCTCCTCAGAACAGGACCCTCATCAACCCAGCCTGGACCTTTCAAAGGCATTTATTTTGATGTGTTGCTGCTTTATAAGGAAATCTCATAAGGAAATGCCACAGAAAGCAGCAAGTTTTACATCCCTTTCTTCAGGTACCCTGCTAGCTTCTAGAAAAACACCCTTCCCTATTTGGGATACGGAACAGTCCAGAATCCTGCTCTGAAAGCTCATCCTCTCTTTCAGTTCCTTCTTGGGATGCCACTTGTAAGAATCACAGCATGACCCTGTAAAGTAGCAGTACAGTGGTAGGATCCCTTTCCTAAGATGTAAGAACCATAGGGTCAGTGCTGCCTACCACTCAAGCAGTAATTAGCATTGATTCCTATTAACTGAAAACCGCTAAAATACTGCGGAGGTAAAAGACTGGACCAGGGACCTGCTTCCCTTCACCTGCTGTTTTCCTTCCAGAGCCTTCTCAAGTGTCTGACAAATCTTGATTTCTCTTCTACAGGTTGATTTCTCATGTTGATTTCTCTTCTACAATAGCCCGTGTGCAAAAGGAGGGCTAATGACCAACTTCAGTTCTCAACCTGGGGATAGGGCCATTTCCCTGCAACCGCAAGATGTGAATTATAAAAAGTTTCAGAAAGGAGCACCTCTAACTCCTTTGAGCAGCAGTCTAATCACACAGGTCTTGCGTACAAGAAACAGCCTCTTCAGCAAATTCCCAGTTCCCCTCCTGTCTTTTCTGGCTCTCAACACATGAGAATACATTAAGGATCATTCCGTTGTCATGTTTGATATACTTCTTGTGCAATTGTAGGGTGACAGACATTCTGGGAAGAACAAAATCTGAGTCCTGAGTTCAGGTTGGCGCCACAATGCTCAGCAGCATACATACCAGGCACTTGGAGAACTTCCCCTTCAGTACAGTGGGACTTACATGCTGCTTAAGTGCTTCCAGGAATAGGTGACAAAGTTACACTCTATAATTCTATCGAGGACTTTCCACCATTGTTGTTTTGAACTTATGCACATTAATTTCTCTCTTATCCTATTGTGGGTTTCTACATGCCTTTTTGAGTCTAGGTTCCACTCTCACCTTTTTCTGATCTGAAGGTGTTTGGGGTGTCGGGAAGAGATGAATGTCACAACAGCAACTAATGAGTAGTGAATTATACCCTGCCCAGTCATGTTCCAGCAAAAACCCGAACAACACAAGAGTTGACTGTGACACCTAGGAGAAGTAAAGGTAAGAGTATGGGAAAATCAGGAACTCAGATTTGGCAGGACATTCCTCCCCTCTAAGGTAAGGGGAAAAATGAAATAGTAAACTTCTAAGTAATGATACAATCATATTTGAACTTAATGCAAAATCATAGTATATGAAGAACTGGTAAGAAAAGTGCATCTGTAGCTTCCACGTTCTAATATGACTATGTATTAAAAAGCATTTTTTAAATCTGTATCATGTGAGAAGCACAGAACTGTGATCAATTGCTCGCATGCAATTATCACAAATATTTGATGTTATTAGCTGCTGCAACATTATGACTTGGATAATTACCTGCACCTGTTTTCTCATAATTAAATGGCTGTGTACATCATTAAATTTTCAATGAGGTCCAGACAGTATTTTTTTTCCTTTGTGCTACTGAAATGCAGTTGATTAGAAATGCTGTGACTTCTAGATGAAGAATGCATTATTTCAGCTGGTGAGAGAAACAACTATATTGCTTTAACACTGAGAACAAAAGTATTGAGCTCTTTAATTCAGTTCATGGAATTCATGAAAGCCTTTTAATTGCTTCTTCTCTGACTCTGAGTTCTGCAAACATATACAAAGGAATTAAGACTATGTCCGATATGTTGGGAAATCTGATTGCTTCAAATACAAGAGGACTTAAATACAATACAAAATACAATCCATCCATTTTGCTCATGTAATAACCTAGCTCTCCAGCCACATTTGCCACCTGACGTACTGCCACATGACTGTCCTCACCTTGGGAGCAGAAGTCCAAAAACTGCGGATATCTTGAGATGCCTGAAGCCACATTGCAAGCAGAAGTTCTAAGTGGCTATATGTAGTCTCCTAAATGTGCCGATTTTGGCTGAACCAATTACTTCCACTTAAAAAATGTTGTTTAAGCCCACACACTAAGTGAAGAAAGGTCACTCTGCAAAATTTTAGATGTTTTCCAGCACACTTCTACTGTGAATCAGATTTTACAATATTACATAGAGCATTTCCTCCGAGGTTTGATTAAGGTTAATGAAGTAATTTAAACCACATAACTCTCTGGTAAAAGGAGGGAGACAAAGGGAGGTGCTAAAAATACATTGTTCTTAAACTGTGATCAAGATATTGGTTTGATTGGAATACCAGCCTGGGTTTTGACACTGATGAGGAAGAAGCTTTATCACTGTCCTGTACTTAAGAGTAATTTCAAATTCAACCCAAAGAACAAGTACTCCATGAATGACGGTTTGCCAAATAGCTTTCTGATGCAGCATTTAATGACCTCTGCCTCAAATCACTCAAATCAATGACTTTTTGGCAGCTCTTACTATAGTCACAGCTCAAACTGCTAACAACATACTATCCGTCATCAATGCCTGCCAACAAATTAAGTGCTGTAAGAAGGGATGAAAAAATCTCCCATAAATCTCATAGAGACAAGAATTCCCTCTTTAATTTCAGCAAAAAGCCTTAAAATAATATGCCAAGAAAATGATTCCCTGAGGAGTCATAATGTTTGCACTCCTGAAGAGGAGTGATGGAGTCCAACTCCAGCTCACTGGCATTTTAACTGTGACTGTGACTATGATCTCGTCATATAGAAGAACTCTGTGAAAAGATAAACTTCTAACTCAGGAAATAACTGACTCAGGCCCTGAAATGGAGGCAGTCACATTACACACTTTAAAGCCTGTACATGCAAGGAAAGGTTTTGATCCACTCTTTATTAGTTTCTAAAGGGCAAGATGGATGAGAAGAAATCTAATGGGATAAGCATGAGGCTGAAAGAAAAGCCCTGAAGACTGCAAGAAATTAAGAGGCTTTTTTTCCAGTAGATTAATTACTAAACAAGAAAAAGCTTATTTAGGAATACTCTGATTATTCTCCTGATCTTACAATGCAGTGAGTGCAGCTCCTAGAGGAGCATCTTCAGACTCACTGTTTATTCACAGTCCTCACAGGCTTTTTACTGGTCACAGCTTTTCTCAAACTGGCTAAGTACTTTCATTCCCCAATAGCAGAAAATAGCCAGGCAAACAAGCACAAAAAATGTATTGCTACTTAATACAAGCCTGCTAAAACTGGAGCAGAAACTGCAGTGGTTTCAGTAAGATTCCCATGGCAGGGAAGGTACAGTGACATAGTCTTCAGCACTGAGTGAATCTCCAGGGAACCCTAAGTTTAAGCGCGCGCTAACTTAATTTATACTACTATGGAGTCCCAAACTACCCAGATTAAAGCTTCCCGAGGTACATTTCCATGTCTCAGGCATATCCCCAGGAAAGAAAATTTACATTCTGTGTGGTCTTTTCTGAACCAAGAGCCTCCACTAGAAGTAACTGAATTTTTCTTTTCCAGACCAACATTCCAGTTTAAAAAAGCCAGTTCACCAGAAGGTAATGCAAAGGTAGCTGTCCTGAGTCCCTGACAAAATCCTTTAATCATTGGCTTTACAACATTGGCTTTCCCTCCCTCCCCTTGGGGTTCTCCCACCTCACTTTCCCACTCTCCTGTTGGGATTCTCCTACCTCATCTGAAGGAACTCCTCACGAACACTCCAGGGAGGGAAGACGACCACAAAAACAAAATCCTAGCTGGTCAGTGTACTTGTAATTTAGCAGGGAAATCTGAAACCAGATTCTGATGCACTTAACCAGCAGCATAGTGTCTGGCATTACGGGTGGAAGATGGGAGGGAGACTGGGTTTCCAATGTGTAATAGAAAAACTTTGTAATCCTAAACATTTTTGTTGTCAAGAACTCCATTTCAAACCCAGCTCCAGTGTCTAGCTTATTATGTTAGCTGCTTCTCAGCATATATGATGGCAAGTGTTATATATAACCTCAGCAGGAAACGTGTAATCACAGCAAGGCAAATGAGTTAGGCTAGAGGGCTTGCTTAGCACCGTGTGGCACTACATGGTGTTACACAGAAATGCCCTCAGCAGTCAATTATCTTCCAAGGTTGCTTTGAGAATACTCCGGTTTAATGAGAAGTGAATTCCCAGACCTTTCATATAGCCTCTGTCTGACTTCTACGGAAGAGAAGAGTTCCTCAACATTTAAAAAGTCCTAATTTATCGTATCATCATTCTCCAGTCAAACATCTTTAATAACTATTGGTGGATTCTAACATAGCATCTCCCACCCACTTCGACAAGTTGCAGCACGTTCTGCGATTTTGTACTCAAAACATCAGAGGGCTGATGGATTGTGTAAGAAAACAGGACAACTGTTATCCTCCTCTTGGTAAGTTACAGCTACAAATACTAAAGAAAGCCCATTGCTTTAAATGAAAATTTGAAAGTCAGTCACCTGCGATGGGCATTACCTCATGAACCACACTGTTTATATTCAAAATACTTTGTTCTACATCAGAAGAAGAAAGCGTAAAATAAAAGTCATATGTAGAGAACACCTACAACGAAAGATTAAATAAATCATCAGCATATTAACCCCACCATTTTGTCTGAAAGCTATTAGGCGTATAGGTAAAATACATTCAAATATCTTGTCTAGTTGCCTATTAAGCAGGCTGGGAACATTGTCCATCAGTAACTCAGCAGCAGAGATTCTGATGCTGAGTAATCTTCTACTTCCCTTTGCAAGAACACTGGATGCTCAATATTTGTAATAAAACCAGTGTTTGCGCCAAGTGCTGAAATCAGAAAGTCAGGTCAGACTTTACAAAAATGACCGTAAGATTCCCGTAAGCTCTCACAACAAGCAATATCTCAGATGTAGCTGGTGGCATTACTTTGACTGTTGAACAAATCGGTTAAGTACACTACTCACTAAGTCTTTAAGTATGTTTTTAAAGTAGCTAACCCCTCCAGGGCTTGCACTGTAGCCATGGCAGCACAAAGCTGGCTGGGTCCGTGCTCAGGTGGTTTGCTAGGGGTGACCTCCATGTTGCTCCATATTAGCAGCAACTGATATCAGCTTACGCAGTTAACTGGAAACCGTCTTGAATGTGACAACACGAGCTGGAGCTGCTTGCAAAAGAGGCTTGTCCTTAATGTCTGCAGCTATCACCTGGACGTGCAACAAAATGCTGAACATGCTAGTGTCCCAGGTCTAGAAAATTCTATGAAAAAAATCTAACTTGAATACAGTGAACAAGGTGCAACTCCCACACCTTGGCAGTACTTTACATACCTCTGGATAGCATTCAGATGAATTCAAAAATGCCGCTATTTAAAGTAATCTGGGAGAAACAGCATTGAATAAGGAACATATTTAATTCTCTTCTATGTGAATGTAAACAGAAGAAAAGCATCCCTACTAACAGAGAACACAAACACAATGCAGTGCTAAAATATACTTAGTGATAAAATACTAATCACAATGGGAAGTCAAGGTACTGTAACTTTACGCGGTAAGACACTGCAGTTGGCTTTAATATAGACTTGCCAATTGATCACTTTATCTGTCTTTTTAAAAGGGATCACAACTCTTCTACACACAATTAAACAACGATTACGTTTTTCACACCACTACTTCACATTCTACAATATTAAATACTCCTCTAAATCAGTATCTTGGTTTATAGAATTTATGGAATATCTGCTAGCTCTGCATGCCTGCTAACTAGATAACAAAAAGGCCATTTTAAACAATAATTAATAAAGCATTATATGCATTTTCTGCAGACACTGCATAGATATTGATAAACATTAAGCAACACTAGACAACCGGGACACAAATAACCATAGTAGGCCATTCAAAAAATTACATACAGCCATGAAAATCATATATTATCACCTCAAATAGCACAAACAGGATCCTCATCCTGGCTTTGACCAGCACTGTATTAAACACAGAAATCTTCATTGCTGAAAACATCCTTTCAGTGCACTGAATGGCAGCCTGCGAAGATTTGATTTATAATTGGTTTTGAACTATTCTAAAATAGTGACTCATTGCAAATGCAGTGACACCCCTTCAGTGATATCAAACCAACCATGGCATTGAAGAAAAAATGATGCTACAGTCCTGGAACTGTGAAACACTGTAGAAAGATTTTACACAACTGAACACAGTGTTTTGTAACAAAATACACGGACATGAACAGAAACAGTATCCAGCAAATGACAAATAAAGCAGACTCTTGACAATGTTTGCTTTTCTTACAGTAATCTGTAAAATTCTAATTGCATCGCTGTCAGTGACAAGACTCACTGTAGCAGTACATAAACTAACACAATGCACTCAAATGCTGCAAAAATTCTGTTTTGATTTGAAATTTGCATACCTCTCTATGTTATGTTTCTTTGGTTTTTTTACTCATCTGAGTTTTCTCCGCTTTTACGTTACTCATTCCTCAGACTACCCCAGACCCTAACTCAGTGTTTTAGAGCTCTGACCCGCCATTCTCTTCTCTTCACTGCTGTCTGTATGCCAGTTGTTCTCAATCGGTCAACTGGTATCCATCCATACATGTGTATGTATCCATATGTATATTTACACAACTATTAATTCTTCAGCTTGTACCCCCCCATCCTCCCCCTTTAATCCAACCAACACCTCTGTTGCTCTCGGTCCTTCTGTTCTTCCCTTCTAGGATATGCTGCCAGGTGTCAGAGGGCTTTACTACTGCAGTCTCGCATACTCAGCCCGGATTCCCTCTCATAAACATCTCAGAATAAGCAATAGTTTTGAGTTTTAATGTTAAATACCAGAGTACTCTGTGGAAAAACCACAATGCCAAAATAATGACAGGCCACGATGAAGTGGGTGGGACGAGCATAAATGGGACTATGGAGTGAGAGTAGAGCAGGCATAGGCCAGAGAAAGAAATCAAGATCTGGGAGATCAACCAAAAATCAGAGTAGAAACGCAGGAAGAAAAGCTCCAGAAGACTGTTAATGTTTATTTGCATTATCACAGGACCTTGGAGCACTAAACAAGAACTGCTGGGTAAACACAAAATAAAAAAATGGAACAAATGAATGAGATAAGAAAACAGTACTGATCAGAACAGTGCAAAAGGGTTTAAGGCCAATTTTTTTCTTTTTTAAAGACACAACGACGAAATAAATTTAAAAAAAAAAAATAAGAGAGAAGGCCACATATGTGTTTAGAGGGAGCACCTTCCAGTGAAGCAACATGAAGAAATGCATAAAGATCTCTCCCTGAAAACTTACTGACTAGATGAAGACAACTGCTATCACGGTGTAGCAGAAAGTAAAACTGGTGTAATGACACGCTAATATAAGATAACTAAGGAGGTAACAAACAAAGAATAGAGAGAAGTAGCTCATATTCGATGCAGTCCACAAGGGGAAACCCTTCTGTACTGAAATAAAAAAAAAGGCCAAGCAGCTGGTTCGGAAAAGGATCTTTGCAACTACATTCCAAATGCAAAGAAGTGGGTTTTAGGTACCTGTGGGGCATAAATCTGGAAGAAATTGGCATAAATTATTATGTTCTAAATTTGCTATTTTCTAAAAGAAAGCCAAAACTGAAGATGCCATCAATGTGATATAAGCAAGATCAGAAGAATGGTGCTACTGTCCACACTAATCAAAAATATAATAAAAAATAAAATCTCATCCAAGTGATTAATTGGATTGGGAATGTCTTTACTGGTGGGTTGACCTTGGCTGGCTGCCAGACACCCACCCAGCCGCTCTCTCACTCCCCCTTTCTCATTAAGAGAGGGGGAGAAAATGAGACGAAAAATCTCGTGAGTTGAGATAAAGACAGGGATATCACTCACCAATCACTGTCATGGGCAAACCAGACTCGACTTGGAGAAAAGTAATTTGATTTATTGCCAATTAAAAATAGAGCAGGATAATGAGAAACAAAGACAAAACTAAAAACACCTTTCTCCCACCCCTTCTTCCCAGGTTCAACTTCACGCCTTCGCTCCCAACTCTTCTATCTCCTCCCCACAAAGTGGCACAGGGTGATGGGGTATAAGGGTTATGGTCAGTCCATAACACTTCATCTCTGCTCCTTCCTCCTCATACTTTTCTCCTGCTCCAGTGTGGGGTCCCTCCCACAGGAGACAGTCCTTCACAAACTGCTCCGATGTAGGTCCCTCCCACGTGGGTTCTTCAGGAACTGCTCCAGCATGAGTCCTTTCCATGGGGTACTGTCCTTCAGGATGTACTGCTCAGGCCACAGATCCTGCCAGAAAACCTGCTCCTGTGTGGGCTCCTCTCCCTAAACTGCAGCTCCTGCCAGGAGCCTGCTCCAGTGTGGGCCCTCCACAGGCTGCAGCTTCCTTCAGGGCATGTCCACCTGCTGCGGTATGGGGTCCTCCACTGGCTGCAGCATGGATATCTGCTCCGGCATGGTCCTCCATGGACTGCAGGGGACAACTTGCTTCACCATAGTCTTCACCACAGGCTGCAAGTGAATCTTTGCTCCAGTGCCTGGAGCACCTCCTCCCCCTCCTTCTTCACTGACCTTGGTGGCTGCAGGGCTGTTTCTCTCATGTTTTCCTCACTCCTCTCTCTCACAGCTGCTGCCCAGCACTTTTTATGGCTTCTTAAATAAGCTATCCCAGAGGTGCCAGCGACACTAAGGAGCTCAACTGTGCCCTGTGCCCACTGGAGCCAGCCGGAATTGTGTGCATTCAACACGGGCAGCCCCTGGTCTCTTCTCACAGAGGCTGCCCTTGCAGCCACTCCACCCAGCTGCCAACACCTCGCCAATAGAGTAATCTACTGTTCGGGCATATTTTTCTGAAGACATCTTTATTGGACTACAGCTAGAGGGTATATGCTTAGCTGTAATTGTAAACGTCTATTATATAAACACATTAATATCAAACTGCTCTAACTGTTTTACAGGACAATGCAAGATGGCATTAATAATGACTAAGTGTTTCTATAATTATAGTTTTGAACACTATATTATAAACATATATTCTTGGAACAGAAAGCCAAGGAGAAAGACAGAGGCTGAGAAAAGGGAAGAGCTACTCTTCCCGCAGCATTTACTCCATCTGACCCACAGGACACTTGAAACAGAAGAGCAGTGGCTTAACCACTCTAATTTAATCCATACAAATATATACAGAAATATACACATCATTGCTTTTTGGGTCTGTTTAACACAATTTCAGACTCACTAAAGGTCATGCTTGTATTTATCAAGAAAATCAGAGTTCTAGAGTGCTATTACTTTAGTAGCAATAACTTCATATTTCTCTACTGCAGTAACAATCCAACAAGGACTGAAGTCCACTTTAAGAAACACTTTTAGAAACTTTTTATTATTATCATTGATATAATTTACCAATTTTCATGTAAAAATAGATCTAAGAACTGTTAATGTTCACCAACATGTAAATATAGTGTGTACATTAATGTGTGCACACATGCATGAATATTATATGAAATTCCTTTTGTCGCACTGAAATAATATATCAAGCCAAAATATTTATCTATCTGAAGTATAGCTATGCTCTCAACAGTCTCACGTGGATTAAAATAAATCAAATGCCATAATGCTTCCCCCTGAATGCCACCAAATTATACAAAATATTATATATTGACATCAACTCACTCACTGGAGCATATTGCCTGAAATTAGGAATGTTATGTGCATTAATTTTTCCTACTGACAAGGGACTACTGAACTGAGAGTTCTTGTTTCAGTCTAGTATTACAACATTGTTGCATAAAGCATTTTGCTCTCAAGCCAAGAATTCCCCACAAACCATTAATCTACGATGTTCTATTCATTATCATCTCAAGCTATTTTTTCTAAAATATGTAGCTCAGAAACTGCTGACAAACTACTTGGAATCATTTTTTAAGTGTATCACACAACCCTCTGGCTAAGGCTAACTGAAAATTAATTAAAATCATTAAGAGGATGATTTGAACAAGAACAGGAAAAAATGTCTAGATGAAATTATGAGGAAAAAATAGATACCACTTGACTGAATCGTGCCCTTAGACACACTGCTTCTCATTTTCAAAAAAGTGTGCATTTTTTTTCCCTCTCAAAGGGGTTTTTGACCTTTTAAGGCATAAATATCCACAACTCTCCTCAGACTACTTGTTCATCTTCTTACCAAAGACTCCCAAAGCATATTTCACTTCCTTTATGGGCAGAAATAAAACTCCCTAAACTCTAAATATAATTTATTACCAAATTTAATATCTTTTTACTTGATCATCAGAACATTATTTTAGTTTTCTGATAAAAAGGCAGGAAGGCAAATAAGAAACAAGTTGTATGACATGTGATAAATAAAATAACATATATCATTTTGCCTCCACAAAAATACAGCCCCTAATCTGGACTCTTGGCCCTGGGAAAACAAAAAAAAAAAAAACAAACATAAAATCTTCAAGCCTATGGTGATCACAGAAAAGAACAGATTTGAACCTCTTCTATTGGCCAAGAAGACTGAATAACATATACCGACAATCGCTTTCACAAAATCCAAGTGGGGACAGTAATGAATGAAATTTGGAATAGAATGACAATTTCCAGTGGCGTGATTGAGAAAAAGAGTGTATAGCTTGTACTGCAGGCCAAGATGACTGATAAACAATGTGTATTAGCTCCAACTTGAGGAACAGTATTAAGCACTCATGAAATAGTCCAGAAAAGTTTTAGCAGTGTGTGCCAACTGGACAAGAGCCAGTTTAAAAAGGAATTTGCACAAGCCTCCGTTATCTGGGATGATGAACTCAATCTAGCAGGACGATCGAAGTGCTGGGACTCAGGCAAACTGAGCATTCATCTTGAAGCTGTGAGTCCTACCTTTGCCAGAGGAAACAAAGTGCTGACAGAAAAGGCATTTCAGTTCACCCTCAGATATGATTTTGTCCACAACACATGGCAACATTGATAAATCTATAGTGAAGACCACTGACAGCATTTTTACCACTGAATAGGGCCAATTGGTGCATATCGTACATTAGTGCATTTATTAGTCCACTAGTGATGAGTGCATACATTCAAGTCTTGTTCATGTAGTCACTCCTGAAGATTCACACTGTTTATCTCCTAATTCCCTTATCCAAAAATAAGGAACATTTCTTAAGAAGGACAACTATTAAAGAGATTTTACACAAACGCCGAAGTGGGTCCTTTGAAGAACTAATTGAAATCGATGTGAAACACCAGGACATTCATCTGCTGTGCTTTTAAGTGTTCTGGATATATTTATACTAAATTATGAGGCTACTGCAGAAGTAGTCCCGTGATGATACAAGCCAGTGATTTTATGAATTGGTCTTTTTGTTTTGGCTACTTTTAGGTGACAATAGTCACAGGAGGCTAAGTCTTTAAAAGCCAAAGAAAATGCTGACCTGGGCTGCAGCCAACCATCCCCCAAGAAATGGAGATCAGTACATGGGGGGCGACTCTTAACATGCCTAGATAAATTTTAGGCTAGTTTAAATAATAGTTTAAAACCAATGGTCAAATTTTACATATCTGGGTGGGTGGGTGAAGTGGTAAAGGAATGACTGTAGTAAACTGACTAAGTTTATAGTTCAATAGAATGCAATGGTTGTTGCTATGGAATTATGCAGTGCACAAAGTACATTACAAGTACAATAAACAATAGTAACACGAGAAGCATAATATCGTTGAGGCCTTTTGTTTTGGGGTACCTCTCCTCTCCTTTTTCTCTCACCTCTTTTTCACCCTCCGTTTCTTTTCAGAATAGGTTTTGATTAATATCTCTTTCCATGAAAATGCTTAAGGCCATCTTTGTTTTATCTCCTACTGTTCCCTCTTCCTTTGAGTCTTCCTGAGTAGTCCTGTCTGCATGTTTCTAGTACTACTTCATATTCATCTTCATGCCATCATTCTGTTTTCTCTCTGCCTTCCCTGATGTCACAAAGTTTCTATTTCTACTTTCTTACTTATATGTTCCCCACACAACAAAAGAAAACCCTTGATTTGCAAAACATCCCTCACAAAAATCACTGGGAAGATCTGAGTATTGCAATTAACAAACAGATTAAGACAAAGTAGCATTCTAACAATAGTACTGTCAAGAAATGTTGAATAAACACATAAGTTAATGTCAAAGAGAAAGAAAGCAAAATAAAAGACCAACCAGATGGCATCCCTTGACCAGAGGAGGGCTTTATTGGTGCGTTCACCTGATCCCAGTTAAGATCATCGTCATCTGACTGAGTATAGCCACAGGAACTAAGAGGCTCATCAAAAGTACAGCACCCTGTAAAATAAAAACAAAGATCAAAATTAAAGAAGGCATGCAGAGAACATATTCTGAGTCTCTAATCCTAACAACTGCAGCATGATTTAATGCGGGCTGTGTAATTATAAAATGTCTTTTAATACACATGATTATATATTTATTAATTATCACTTTTTGAGAGAGCACAAAATCTTCTTGTCATGAAAACAAAATCCCAAGGGTAAAAGAGCGGATTTAGAACTGCAGGCAAATTTTCTCCCTATAACACCATCATCAGGTAGCAAAAACAAACCAGCAAAATAAAAAGCAGTAAAACTCAGAACATCAAAAGATTGAATAATTAGCATTCTTCAGGAAAAACAAACTATTCCATGCCTGAGAACCCACAGTTTAGAGGAAAACTGTTAAGTGTGGTAACATCAGTTCCCATTCCTGTAACTTGGTTTCCAGGTCAGGTAAGGCATAGATGCTCCCAGGCGAGCTGCGCCGCAAACAGGTACCAGCCTGGGTGTTTGTGGGATCAGCGTCTCTGGTACAACACAGCACATCCATCTCGTAATGCCAATCTACGCAGACCCTCAAACTCTCTGAAAGAAAACAGTATTATTTCCTCTTTTCCCCACTCTTTTAAGTAATTTAGAAAAGAAGAACATGTTATAAAAGCTCACACTAAGCTGGGGTGGGGAAAAATCTAATGTCACGAATTTTGAAGAACGGAATCTAACATTATCCACAAGAAAATGGAAAAGATTTGCTTTTTCCCTTTGGTACAGAGGAAACTTTTCCAGCTTTTTTACATCACTCTCTTTTAACAGGAGACTAACACAGGGTTACAAAATTCTGTTTTCTTTGATGTTTCACTCCGGTGAAGAATGACATCTTTCCTATTCAGGAAAACAAATATAACCCTAGTCACGAATATTTCAGTCCATATTAAAGTAAATTCTGCAGCTGTTCAAACAAAACTAAACTTCACGGCTATTCATCATCTTCACTTTCTGTCCATAGGCAGAGCAGGCTTAGCCTTGCCAAGCTGTATTAAAATAGGAAACAGACAAAATCTAGCTTTAAAAAAAGACTTTAAACATATAAATTTTCCTAGAACATTATAAATGGCATTACAGAATACCTTGTCAAGAAGTAGGATAATAGAAGACAAAATTTCGTTACACCTGACAAGCTTCACCTAACTGAAGTCCAGCCTTCCTAATAGCTAGTCCCAGTTTGTATTTGAAATTCACGACAAGCACTTTGCAAGCATATAAATCTTCAAAAGAAATTAACTCTATATGAAATCACCAAATAATTTCATTTTTTGTTCTCTTACAGTGCCATTGGTCTTTGAAGTCATATCATGTTTGCCCTGCCCTTGGATACAGATCATCCTATACTGTTCTCTTTCTTCTAAAATATCTTTCTATAGGAAGTATTCGTTAGCTCTAGGTATACCAGGGAAATTGGCACCTCCGGACATTGAGTCTTTCTGTACTATTTTAAGTGCACAAGATTCAATTAGATAACCCAGTGGGAACAGAAAACCCATTAAAAAACTTGCAACTCCGAGCTCTAATATTTCACCTCTATGATAACAACACATATAAATGATCTCTTTCCTAAAGTTAAACAAATTCAGAAATACAAGAGATTTGTATAAAGTACATCAAATAACATCTGCAACATTTCCAGCAGAAAGGCTTAGAAAATTAGGCAGCCATTTACTCATTTGTTCTAGTATTGCATAAATATTACTTCACACTTCATAAAATATGCCACAAGCTAAATTTCAGACACAAAAGCAAAACATCAACTTTCGCAGACCTACCTGTGCTTTTATATAAAAAATAAAAAAAAAAAACACCACAAACCACAGGTGAAGCAAATGTAGTTTCCTTGCAAAGGTACTGCAAATGATACTAGATAATGATACTAGATAAATTTAAATATCAAGTTATGCAGCTTGCAACATAGTGAAGCTTGGCAAAAAATTTACATCCACATGAAACCCGGCATAAATAATGGGTTACAATTCAAACACAGGACTAATGGATGTACGGAATAGCTCCCATACCTCATGACATCATACATATCTCTAGCGATAGGGAGACATAGAAAAGTTTAAGGTGTTTTCTTGCTCAAACCCAGAAGCACAGCCAAGCGCTGCAAAATGTCCAATACTGGAAAAAAAGGGAAGAGTTTGTGATTCCAGATGGTTAGGTAAAAGGCTTCTCTCCTTCTCACTACTTAGGAAGATGTCAAAAATGTGGATAAATAGATTGACAGTTCTACTTGTCTAGACCATTTGTCTGTCAACAGAGAACCGTTTCTCCCTGCTTGTTTTTCTTCATTTCTCTTGCGAGCCTATGGCTAAATCACTCTGTCAGGATTTCTTGTTTTATCTTTGCCATTTACATCCTACAGACCTTAGTGAATTTGCCATCTTATAATTTCCTCAATATGGGTATCTAATCTTCACAGCCGCTATAGGAAGAGTTTAAAGGGAACTTCTGAACTCCTTCCACCCACAACTAATAACCAAACTGCAGCAAGCATCACTAGGGGTAACCAAACTGTGCAGCCACCAACCCAGAGAACTGACCAGCATACATAAGACCTTTAACAGCACAGATGCCAAGCCATGTTTCTTTCTGCAGCCAGCCACTAACGATAAGATGAATACTAATGAGGGCTTTGCACAGCCAAGACTTTTTGGAAAGTCTTTTGTAGATTAAAATAGCATTACATGGCATATATAGGTGTTGGAAGTACAGGCAAGTTTATAGGCTGAGCTAAGAATAACATAGAACATCTTACTGGAATGAAAGAAGTTGAAAAAATGCTTCGCTACAATTACTGTGAATCAATAGTCATTGAGAGTCCTAATGGCTTACGCCTGCTCCCCAAAGTTCCGACCCTCACATCGAACTGTATTACAAATACGAAGTTTTTCAGAAACGGGTCACGACATTTGACAGAACCCTACGTTTGCATCTACTCAAGCCCTCCTGCCTTCTTCCCCTATTTTCTAGTCTTGATGCTCTTACTGTACAAGGTTTCCACTTCATAAAAGGTTATCCACACATGATATTAACAAGGGCTAGTAAAATGTGAAAAATTATCAGTGGTCTTCAATGTCTCTCATTGTTGCACTGTTTTGAAACACGAGCCACTGCCAAAATAGGTAGTCGTTTATAATAACTAACACACTTGAGAAATTCCGCCCATTTTTGCTATTAGAATTTATAACAACAATCAAAACACATATTGTCTGCTATATAGTTTAACCAAGCAAAGCAATTTCCCTGCCTGTTATACTGGCATTACAGTTCGGATAGCCAAACTGTATTTTAAAGGATGAATTCTGTGCTGACTGAAATATTTATAAGTAAAACAGGAAATAGATATCCCATTAAGATTCTTTGGCTTATGCTACCTTTTATAGATATTTTTGGATTGCTAAGAGGAACTGAATTGACAAATGCACAAGATGCAACACAGTCTATTACAGCCTACAGTTCTTTCAAGTGCAATTATCCATTTAACCATCATGAATCCCGTTCAATGTAACTATGTCATTGTCCAAATATAGTCCTTTTTGCACATTTCTATTTTTATTCAGTTAAATTACTTCAGATCTTGAAAAATTTATGATCTTAAACAAGGAATATAATCTAAGATGAAAGCAACTAATTAAAGTAAATGGGATAAAGAATACACTGTATTTTTCCTAACGTGAAAGAAGTTTTATTCAAAGTATTCTGTGTGTTACAGACTATAACTATGACATCTGTTATGAAGTATTCTTCAAGGATGCCTTATCAAAAAGTAGGATAATAGAAGACAAAATTGGTTAAGTGACAAGAACTAACACAGAAAAAAGTTCAAGATACACTGGACATTCCTTTATTTTTGTTGATCTTATATACTGAAAAAATCTCCGATCAATATGTATACTTTCTATCAAAAATTTGCTGCCAAATGTACAAGTGCTAAAACTTCTAATGTTTATGAGTATCAGTGCTAGCACTGGCAAGGAACATATGTGCCTAGTAGAACTGATAAAAGGGCCTTGCTTTGGGACAAAATACATTTTTTTCTTTACAGCAAAACCCTGTGGTTTCTGGTCTGCCATAGTAACACGAATTCTGTTGCAGAATAGATGAACCCAGAAGATGAGTTTACTCAATCCCACATTTTATTAGTATTCATCTTTATTTCATTTTAAAAGTATTATGAATTCTGTTGTCCCTGTATTTTCAGTTTCATACTGGAAAAGTGTTTCTGTTGATTAACTCGAAGTGCAATGTAGATATTCTTTGAAACAGAAATAAAGGTTTTGACATCTGATACGAAAGCTGGGTATCTAGATCATGTGTGCTATCAGGGGGCTTTGATAATACAGTGAAAGATTAATCTCCTACTAGGCAATGGATCTTTTCTTTCTGTCTATTAAAAAATAAATAAATAAAATGGAGCCTCTGTCCAAACCAAGAATATACCATTCCTCAGACAGCTGCATTCCCTCCTGTCCTTATGTCCATCCCTACATCTAACAGCAATGGACCAAGCACATCACATGGACAACATACCAGGGCAAATTTAACTGAAAACTGTGACAAACTGCAATTGTTAAGCTTGACTAGACTGTCAATGAGCCAGCCTTCACCCTCAAGGGTTACTGCTCAGGACAACGAGGCAGCATTACCGTGCTGCCTCGTGCTTCCTTTTACATTTTTAAAGTTTTAGATTTTGGGGCAATCATGCTATCTAGACACTCTCATGACAACTAGAAAATTATCTGAGAAACACAGCATCAGGAAAACGGGACCCTGAGCCCCTAAACTGGCAAACTGTCAAAACAGAGAATAAACAACTACTCCATTGGGGGCCAGTAAGAAGTCATGAAGTGGGAAATAAAAAGCCACTCTCAATTACAAACTGGTTAAAGAGAAAGCTAAAGTGGGAATCGATGGACAATTGTTAACGTTAAAAATTCAAATTCTGCCTCTAAAACTGTATGACAGGTCTGGTCTGCTGTATACCTTTAATAAAAGACAGCGTGATGACAAAAATTGTCTAATACAAAACTGTTCACCTCTCTGAAATCAGTAAGTGGTTGAGCCAATAAAGCTTCAAGTAAACTAACTACAGCTAAATAAATGGGACAGTTTAAAGAATGTATTAGGAACTGGACATTATGGCCTGCCTGGATTCTCCTTTGTGTGCAGGTTCTCAGCAAAAAAAAGGCTCTACCTGCCATTTTCAAAGGTGTAACAGCATTACACGTTAAGAGGACTTTCCAGCACGCTAACTCACAGATAGCTAGCAAAAGAAACTCTTCTTTCCCTGTGTGCCTCCGAAGTGCAGGCAGACCTGCCACATATCTCCAGTGACACCAACGCCCCAAAAATCCTTACCCAGGCTTTACAAGTGAGCTTTCAACAGTGGGTAGTCTGTTTTAAAATGGAACATTTATTTTCTCTCAAAATATACCAAGTTTTTGATTTAT
The DNA here is from genome assembly GCA_013398915.1 of Dromas ardeola. NCBI lineage: Eukaryota > Metazoa > Chordata > Aves > Charadriiformes > Dromadidae > Dromas > Dromas ardeola. Next base: position 266,208 of record VYZM01010509.1, on the reverse strand, counting down.
ACTAGAGGCGAGCGTTCAGAGCTATAAAAGAATACTTTAATCTAGATGACTGGTCAGGGAGTCTGAAAAACCATGTGCTGCATAAAGTTGATCTAATTTAAAACAGTTTCTACATTTTGTCAAGTCTGCATATGCGCGGGGGTGTGGGAGAAGAGCAAGAGGGAACAGATTTTACAATTAAAGAACCTCTCCGGTTGCGGCTATGCTCAGGAAGGGTTGTGAAAAGGGTGGAGGATGGAAGAATTATCTGGAAAAAAAAATCTCATGAGCCAAAGCAAAGATGATGAGGTAAAAGGACGTATTTCGCCACTAACAAAGGCCAGATATTAATTCTGGCTGTAAGGGAGAACAACAGATGGAAAATGATACAAAATTGTGCAAAGATATGTGGAAAAGGTGGTATGAGAATGCTAGAGAGTTCCGAATTCATAGACCCAATTCCAGCAGTATTGTGGGTGATGACAGTACAGAAAAAAATCATTTTGGATAAACATTTAAAGCTGTTATTTATGAGACTTCAAAAGCTCACCGCGTGTTCATAAAACATTCTCTCTGTTCTCCCTCCACTTACCTGACAGAAACTGAATCAAGACAAATGCCTCCAAAAATGTTTCAGTTTTGGTGACATGGGACACTGTAGCAAAGTTGCATTTTATGGAAGACACATCTGTCAGTTCTAACTTCCCCTGGAAACCTGCCCACATTTAGGCAAATAAAACGTTTTCTAAAAAATTACACTTGCCTAATAGACACTGAGAATAAGTCAAAATTTGGGTCCATGGACTGTAGTGAAAAGCACTGAAAAAAAGTTCCCTCTCAAAATGTGCATTTAAACTCCTTCTAGAGACCAAGACAAAGGAACAGACACCACTCACCAAGGATAAAAGACAAGATGTTGAATAAGGTCTCCTAAAATAAATATCACATGTAAGCAAATAATATCCATACATTTGTGTCATTTTTATATCAGTGATTATTTATGAGGCCCGTGGGAAAACGAGTGCACATTAATATTCTATGAGCAAACATTTCTGGCATTTTTTAATGACAGGGTGTTTAATTTTGCAATGTTAGTGATAGCTTTTCTTAATGTATGGCATGGAATACACAGGCAAGTGCACAGGTATGCTTACATACACGAATTATACCCCTGCTGCCGTTGTAATTAAGTGGAATATGCCTACCAAAAGACATTTGAGTATTTAGTCCAATAAAGAAAGTATAGGATTCTGTAGAAATGCATTCAGGAAACCCTATTTTCAAAGGCCTTATTAAAACAAGCATATTTGCAAAAGTCATTTAGATTTTATGCTTTACTAATAGGGAAGGATGTCATGCTGGCTGTTAAAATTACTAGCTGGTCTTCCAGTCCAACTCAAGTTAATGGTAACAGAGACAGTCCTCGTACAAACAGTTGCTATGACTAAATTTTAGCGTGGGGGGTGGTTTGTGTGTTTGGTTTTGTTTTTTTTAAGTTTTCATTTCTTTCTGTATGCACACCATTTTAACTTTTTAATTATTAATTTAATGCTAAACTCTAGTTCCACATCAGGGAATTCACTTTATAAATGTAATAAATACTGTTATGTTAACTTTTTTTGAAAGTAAGCCTTATAAGAAAAAAATCTCCATATGGTAAGTACTTTGGAATGACTTTTCACAAACAACTAGAAGTCCAATTTGGAACATATATTTAACATACAGTTGCAAAAGAGAGACAAGTGATGTACATGTGCTTTGGAGCTGACTTAACCTGCTGAAATTCTGCACTGTGGTCAAAACCACCACAAAAATAAATGAGTAAATAAAAAGCAGATTTCCCGTATGTTTTGTATCTCGTTTGTCATAAATACATGACAAAACCATGCTTCAAAATGCAGAAGTCTCTTGTATAAACTGCCTGATATGTTTCCACATAAAGCCCTGACCTACAAATAACTAACAAAAGGAACCTTTCTTTTCACATACTTAAAATAGAACTAAAAATTCAAAAGATATTCTGGCAGTGGAATAAGCCTCCTGAGAAAAACAAAAAAGCAATTGAACACCTCTTTCATATAGTTTATATCATAGGATTCACTTAATTTATTTTTATAGCTACCACTCAGGAGTGCACAAAACCCCTTTATTAAATGTGTAAAAGCATTCAATCACCTTGGTTGGCAAAGAAAGCAGATGCTACAGAACAGAGATGTGGAAGAGGAGTT
>VYZM01010509.1:222034-263973 GCA_013398915.1 Dromas ardeola | reverse complement strand
CCCCCATTTACTTGAAATGGAAACTAGTAAGGACATACTGGGAAGGCTGGAAACAGATGTACATATTGCAGTAATATATACAGAATGTAACATCGGGTATACTTTCTTTTCACAGGTTAACATGCAGTACCTCTTAAAGGACTTGAAATGACACCTCTGTTTTGAAAACCTACAGTAAAACACATGAGAATGTTTTCTGCACTGTTTCCTGGGAAAGAAAAGAAAGAGGATAATTTTCAGACTACCTCCTGGACCAATTGCAACTTTGAAGCAGCAGCCTGCAGCACTTCACCCTTCCGTCAGCCAAGGGACAAAATACATACCATCAGTATCACTTTTCCACTCATCATCTATTTGTGATTTCTTATGTTGGTAATGGAAGCTGCCCCTTTTTATTTACTTATTATGTAGAACGCCTCTATCCTTTCCTCACTTGAATTTTATTGCAATTTTACCTTCACTTCTCCTTTCAGGTCACTGAGGACTGCTATCACCAAAACATGCCCAAGCAGGTGCAGCTGGAATTAAAAAGAAAACATCTAAACGTAGTAAGAAATCACTCATTTGATTTCTTTTTTTTTTTTCCTGGTTTCATTTGCTCCTATAGAGCTACCAAGGCCTAGAGACAAAGTCCTAAATTGTTTCCTTAGGTAAAGTGCTGCCCTGACAAAAGGTAAGCTCAAGAATCACTCACCATTACTCTCTCAATATGGTATTTATGAGACACGTGAGCAGTTGTGCTGATGTGTTGAAGATAGGCAAATTTCAACAAAAGGAAAGACGACAGCTGTCTGCTTTCAGTAGCTTCATATTCCAGTTTTTAAATTGATTATCCTAAAAACTGCTTACTCCTTTTCATTTCACCTCACCTGAGTACCCCCCAGCATCTTTGAATATCATTAAAATATAACACAGTAGATCTGCCCCAGAAAGATTTGTTCAGGGGTGGGAAGAGGAGAGCAGGGAAAGGTATTTGGGAAACAACACAAAACTGTACAAGTGGGAAACAATACAAAACTGCAGAGGTGACATTCAAGGAAGAAATGTATACATTGGAAAAATCTGAGATGAAATAAAACGCAGTTCAGAAGGAAGGAAAAAAAACAGGGTGGGGATAATTCAGTGGCTTTTTTTTTTCCCCCCAGCTGGGAGGAAGGGATTGAAATGCAAGCCTCTCAGCCAAAATCCATCATAATAAAGGGTCTGCTCACCCTGACACTTTATTTAAAACACAGTGTAATCTAAGAAGTATACACAATCACAGAACGGTAGGGGTTGGAAGGGACCTCTGGAGATCATCTAGCCCAACCCCCCTGCCAGAGCAGGGCCACCTTAGAGCAGGTTGCACAGGAACGCGTCCAGGCGGGTTTTGAATGTCTCCAGAGATGGAGACTCCACCACCTCTCTGGGCAGCCTGTTCCAGTGCTCTGCCACCCTCAAAGTAAAGAAGTTCCTCCTCATGTTTAGGTGGAACTTCCTACGCTCAAGTTTGTGCCCATTACCTCTTGTCCTGTTGCCGGGCACCATTGAAAAGAGCCTGGCCCCATCCTCCTGACACCCACCCTTTAAGTATTTGTAAGCATTAATAAGGTCACCCCTCAGCCGTCTCTTTTCCAGACTAAACAGACCCAATTCCCTCAGCCTTTCCTCATAAGAGAGGTGTTCCAGTCCCCTAATCATCTTGGTAGCCCTATGCTGCACCCTCTCCAGCAGTTCCCTGTCCTTCTTGAGCTGGGGAGCCCAGAACTGGACACAGTACTCCAGGTGTGGCCTCACCAAGGCAGAGTAGAGGGGGAGGATGACCTCCCTCGACCTGCTGGCCACACTCTTCTTGATGCACCCCAGGATGCCATTGGCCTTCTTGGCCACAAGGGCACATTGCTGGCTCATGGTCATCCTGTTGCCCACCAGGACTCCTAGGTCTCTTTCCACCGAGCTGCTCTCCAGCAGGTCAGCCCCCAACCTGTACTGGTGCAGGGGGTTATTCCTCCCCAGGTGCAGCCCCCTACACTTGCCCTTATTGAATTTCATAAGGTTTCTCTCTGCCCAACTCTCCAGCCTGTCCAGGTCTCTCTGTATGGCGGCACAGCCTTCCGGTGTGTCAGCCACCCCCCCCAGCTTTGTGTCATCAGCAAACTTGCTGAGGGTGCTCTCTATCCCCTCATCCAAGTCGTTGATGAATATATTGAAGAGGACTGGGCCCAGTACTGACCCCTGGGGAACACCACTCGTCACTAATCTCCAACTAGACTCTGTGCCCCTAACCATCAAGACTGTAATTATGAGACCACACCAGACCATTTCCCTAACACCTGTTCAGGAAACACTGTATTAGATTTTCAGTTTGTCATGAAGACAAACCTTTTCATGCTACATCCATCCCAGGGCTCTGGGGAAATACAGCCTAATAAAAGAGAGTCAAACTACCTTTCCCACAGCCAGCGCTGCCAGCTGTTCAACTCACAAAGCCACTCAGTTCCTGATCCCAGTGTACTTGGATTTTCACTAAGGTACTTCTCAGTAATTCTGAAGAACAGCACTTTTTCCTTAAAATTACTATAAGCCAGTATCTTCATTCTTAGTTAGAAATGGTGCTATTCAATTATCCCCACAAAAGTTTTTCCCCACGTTGTAATGGATGTTCACGAATGAATGGATGTGAACAAAGACAAGAATAAGCAACACAGTAAGCAGCCACTGTGCTTTTGTCCACGGTTGTGCCAAGAGCCATACAAGTTTTCACAAAACAAATCAGCTTTCAGCTGCATTTCGTGCTATGAGACTATTAGGAAAAGACTATGTTGCTTCAACACATTTATCACATAAATTTACAGTTCAGATTGAGTTAAAGAACACTTGCTCTGATTAAACAAACCAAAGTGTTACTTCATAGGTCAAAGTTGCTTTGTTCATTACTCTTGACTTAAATGGACGGACATTGACAAACAACCTTCACGTTGTCATGAAATAATCAAAACCTATGATATTTTAAATTACTTCAACTACTGTATAACTACTATAACTGTATCTGTTAACAGCACAGATTAAATCAGAATGAGAAGCAATTAAGAAGCTAAATCCTGATTTTAAAGCTCAGTATCATCACGTTCTTCTAAGGTCAATAAATGCAACAGTGCAAAATAGTTCAAAGTCTTGGAAAAGGTAAAAGTCAGCTCTAAGATGATGGGCCCACAGCAAACTTTGAGACACTACAGCTAGATTGCCAGTACAGCACAGAATATCCTCAAAGCGAGCCCCGAGACTCATTTCTTCCCCAGCTTCCACAACTTTTACAGACAGTTAATACTGCCTCTGAAGTTATCAGCAAGCAGGACTGAAGACAACCTGTTTTATCAAATCCAATTTTGATAGCTGGGGGATTAACTATCATTTCATCCAACTATTGGGACATTCTGAGATGAGTAAATTTTTTGGTTTTTCTTTTTTATTCTATTGTCAAAAAACTACTATAATATCCTATTTATCTATATATTAAGGGATTTCATTGAGAAACCTGACAGCATTCTTCTCATCTGCCAGTTGAGCTTTTAAAATGTATCTTCACCTTTAAACTCTTCAAGCTAAAAAACACAAGTGTACTTGAAGCTCAATCATTCTCCCTGGTGCTGCTCATTTTTAATGAGCCTCTTGTCTTTATGTCTCCCAAAAGACAGACTCCACAAAGCAATCTCAGGTGATGTGAAACCAATGCTTGATGCTTCTCCAAACCCCTGTCTTTTTGAGCCCGAAATCTTCCTGCTAAACCCATATGGGACTGATGGGCCATTTCAGTCAAACCCAATTTCACTTATTTATTACAAGCCCCTACTTAGAAACTCTACTGTGGATTGCTTGTACACACAATCTGTTTCCAGCTTTGAACTTTAAAAAGGATTTAAGCAGTCAATCTCAATATCATTGTAAATCCAATGTGCATTACTTGCCTATTGATTGTGAGAAAATAAAAGTTTGAAGCTTGATTTCAGGGCTAATCTTTCCATTTGCTTGATGAGTTCTGCAGTTGTTACAGAACACTTAGTGCATCCTGTTTGATAACAGCGTATTAAGCTTGCATGAGAAATCCAGACTATTTACAACATGCTTCTACCTTTAAGTAAAGAACAAAGGCAGAGTTTGCTTTCCTGGTCTCAGAGGCTTTTCAGCTATATTGCAATTGATAAAAAAAAAACACCCAAAAACAAACAAAAAAACCCAACAAACCGCTGAACATTTCTGTATAAAGGATTCTACAACCTTAAAATATTTTCATAAAACTAATAATGTTAAGATGGATTTTATATTCCTTCTGCCCAATAAATCAAACTTCAATATATTCTGTCCAAATCTAGACTTTTATATTCTACTTAACCAATGATAGAGCAAATGAAAAAATAGACCAGACACATTGGTATTCATTCCATTTGCTATTAGACTGTCTTACAAATGGTATTTTCCCCTATAAATTTTAAGTGAAATAGTTTATCATCTAATTAAATGAGCTGTTTATGTTCTGAATTTTAATGTGTGTACTGAGACATTTGAGAACAAATGCCATAAAAGAATTTTTTACGTAGAAAGAATTCAAATTCATGCCGAAGCCCATGCAGCCCTTTCACTGCCTACTAATCTAAGAATTCCAGCAGCCTTTCTTTTTTTTTTTTTTATTAAATCTCCAGGTTTTCTGCTGCATTTAATCTGGGAGCTTTCCTTCAGATGAGAAAGGCTGTTACTCGTTTTCTTTTGCTTTTTAAAGTTACTGTCTATGCGTTTTCCCGTGCAGTGACTACAAACTGTTACAGATGCATCCCAAACCATTCAGTTCTATGATACAGCTTCAGCTACTCGATCAATAATTCAGGAAAATATTCGTCTCTATTTAGTTACTGCTGTCAGTACAACTCTTTGTGCCTGGATGAAAGGAGAGCAGGACCTCCATCTGGAGGTTTTACCTGTGTTGCTCAATGAATTAACCTGTAGGAGGTGCCACAGTGATGAAGCAGTCAAAAACCTCCAGCAGGCAACTTCATCACACAGCTAATTAGTTCGCTACATCAATAACGCCTCCAGTCGTTAGCAGCGCCAAGGCTGAATCCCAGGCTTGCTTGTTAAATTCACTCAGCACAACAGGCTTTCACTGTGCTACAGGTATAAATAACTTTCTATTTTTAAATATAGTTAGCTACTATTTTTTTTCCTCATTTTTAGTCATTATCTCTTGCGATAAATTATACTTTCTTTCATTCATCACGTCTATAACTTCCTCCCAGAAGGAGAAGAAATAATTAATTTTAGAAGCCGCTGACATTTTCACAAGGTCTGATCAACTGTAAGAGAGACACACATTTGACAGTATTAAAACCACCGCTGCTGCAGCACTGACATTCCCAGGCTTACGTGACCCAAGGAGACAACTCTTGAATGTTCCACACAGGGCACTATCACTGCACTACCCGGATAAAATACTTACTTCCAATTGTTGCCTGTAAGAGGATTAAGTCAGTAGTAAACTCACTTAAACGTTGTACCATAACTAAAAGACAAATCGAGGCCACACAGAGCTTCATACTTTCTAGCCTTGTAGAAGCCATTTCAGGTCTACGTGTGAGCGACGGCAGTGCTGAAGCACTGGCAAACCTAAAGACCATCAGCTCGATTCAAATTATTTTTTGCTTTCTACTAATTCCTGCTCCATGCCTGATGAAAGGGATGTTTTGTCCAGGTCATAACACTGAGATAAGCGTTATGTCCCCCAAAGTCTGATCCTTTGTGAAAAGGGTCTGATATTCCTGGGACCACAGTACATTACTAAACTGGGAAGGTCTCGCCCTCTCTGTTGCCAGAATTGACTTCAGGACAGGATAATCTAATAAAAGCTGTATGTTGTATGCTTTAAACAGTATAGATTTAGGACTGATTTACGATGAGCTAGACTAGCTCAGAGTTTTTGGTTTAATGACTTGAAATTATCCATTTTTATTATAGTATTTTAGTAATATCACATAACCTATAATACACAGTGTATACAGATACATTTTTACATATATTTTGAAGTCTCTTTCATAATTTACCTTTAATTACTTACCGAGAAAACAATAAACAGTTGATCTTTTGGGGCAATTTTCTTTTTATTCAAATGCATCTTACTTAAATGTTTAAAAGTCTTAATGAAAGTTATATTTGGCCTTTATTTTTTGAGGTAGTCGATAGGTCTGAAGACTTCAGTGGGTGCCAAGAATTGTGTGTCAAGTGTCAATGCAGTCCAAATACAGGAGTATTTCAAGTGGATGCGAGACATTCATACATTAATCTGTCATCACCCAGTCTAACCCAATGTACAGTACAGACCTCAGGATTTAAAGTAATTAATTCCTGCCTGAACCAGAGCATATCTTTTAGTGACATATGCAATCACAGATTTTTAAACATTTTAAATCATAGAGATGTCAGAGTTACTGAGCTAACTGCATTCTCTTCTTTAATAATCTATTTGAGCACCATTTCAGGTCTTACCTCTCAACTCTGTTCACAGGTAGAATTTGATATTTCTCCTACTGTCATGTCAAACTATAGACTGCAGTCCCGCATCCCACTCTCAACCAGCCTGACCCATTCACATCTCGCAGTTCCTCTTCTTTTGAAGCCCAGGGTGATAGCCCACAACTAAACAGCTTGGAAAAGCAAAATATTATTTGTTCAAGTTAAAAACATACTAGAAGAAGGGTTTAAACACAATGTGTTTTGCATGGGTTTTTTTTCCCCTAATATTTGACATCTTTAGAATCTGTAGGTATAGTCATTTTTTAGTGGGTTTTGGTTTTGTTTTTTTTAAACTTCCTTAACAAAAAGCCTCTCTGTCTCCCTCCCCCTCCCTATTGGTGCTGTACGGATCCGGATGATTAGCTGAATCTTTCTTACTTCAGCAAACGGTCCTTCAGCAAACCAAAGTCTGAAGATGATACTAATAATGCAAGGACAAGCAAACAACAAGAAAATGGCAGAGGTGACATTTCTCCTTAGTAAGAGCTCCTTGTCAGCCACATTATGAGGTAACAGAAGCGACAACCTAATCAGATCTCACAAGAACTCGGCCAAAAAAATTTTAAATGGTCCAAATGGTTTCCAAGTATCTCCAAGGTTGGAGGCGTCACAACTTCCCTGGGCAACCTTTGCTAGTGCTCAGTCACCCTCACAGGGAAAAACTGTTTCCTGATGTTCAAGGGAACCTCTTGTGTTTCAGGTTGTGCTCATCACCTGTAGTCCTGTCACTGGGCATCACTGAAAAGAGCCTGGCTCTGTCCTCTTTGGACCCTCCCTTCAGGTATTTATAGACATTGGTAAGATCTCCCTGGGCTTTCTCTTCTCCAGGCTGAGCAATCCCAGCTCTTTCAGCCTTTCCTCGTAAGAGAGATGCTCCAGTCCCTTCACCATGTTTGTGGCCCTTTGGTGAACTCTCTCCAGTGTGTCCCTGTCCCTCTTGTACTGAGGAGCCCAGAACTGGACCCAGCACTCCAGCTGTCGCCTCAGTGGTGCTGAGCAGAGGGAACGGATCACCTCCGTGGACCTGCTGGCAACACTCCTCCTAATGCAGCCCAGGATACCATTTGCCTTCTTCATGGCAAAGGCACATTGCTGGCTCATGGTCAACCTCGTGTCCACCAGGACCCTCAGAGCCTTTTCTGCAAAGCTGCTCTCCAGCTGGGCAGCCCCCAGCCTGTGCTGGTGTCTGGGGTTGTTCCTCCCCAGGTGCAGCACTTTGCAATTCCCCTTGTTGAACAACCCTCTGCTATATCGGTCACCCCTCCTGGCTTTGTGCCACCTGTAAACTTGCTGAGGGTGCACTCTACTCCATCTAGATCATTAACGAAGATGTTGAATAGCACTGGACCTGGTATAGACCCCTCAGGTACACCACCTGAGCCAGGTACACACTGGCCTCCAACTGGACTTTGTGCCACTGATCACCACCCTCTGGGCCTGGCTGTTAGATAGTTTTCTACCCAACCCACCATCTGCTCATCCAGACCATACTTCGTCAACTTCTCTGTGAGGAATTTATGGGAGACAATGTCGAAAGCCTTACTGTAGTCAAGGTAGACGATATCCAGTGCTCTCCCCTTATCTACACAAAGCCAGTCATTTCATCATAGCAGGTTATTAGGTTAGTCACTTCCCCTTGGGGAATTTGTGCTGACTGCTCCTGATGATCATCTTGTCCTTCATATGCCTGGAAATTATTTCCAGAATTAGTTGCTACAACACCTTCCCAGGGGCTGAGGTGAGGTTGACCTGCCTGTAGTTTCCTGATCCACTTTCTTGCGCTTTTTGAAGATAGGAGTGGCGTTTCTTTCCTCCAGTTCTCAGGCACCTCTCCCAATTGCCATGATCTTTCAAAGTTTATGAAAAATGGCCTTGCAGTGACATCAGCCAGATCCCCCTCAGAACTCACGAGTGCTCCCGTCAAGACCACAGGTACCAAAGGAACATCCACTTCAACGCTTAAGTTTTTCCAAAATACGAATTTGCCTAATTCTCAGCTTAACTTTGTTTAGTCATTCAGGCTTGTTTTACTAGTGGCCTGCTACTCTGTGGGTCCCTCAATTATTAAACAGCATTCCTCTACAGCAAGCTTGCAAACCTAGATCAAATATTGTAAAGTTTGATTTATTGAATAGATTGTAGTGGCAGATTTAAGGAATTTGAAAGGTGTGCTTCCAAACACTTAATGGTTCAACGTAGTTCTTCTGTGCTTCCTTGAGTTTGTTATCCATCCCGAGTTGTGACGCTGCAAGGGCTAGATCAAGTATTCCAATGACATTATAATAATGCCAAGTATTCCTCCTGTTTCTGATACTACTTATCAGACATCAAAAAGCTTGTCTTCCAAGTCTTTTTCAATCTCTGTTTCCTTGATAGTGTTTCTTTAGGCTGGAGGCATGTCTTCGTTTCTGTGTCAAAACATACAGTGCTTTCTTGTACTCCAGCTTTCAAGATTGCTCAGCTCTCCTCTGATCACTGCTTACCATGGCACTAGCCCTGTTGTCATCTGCATGCTTTTATCAGTAATGACTCTGTATTTCTTCCTCATCACTAATAAAAAGGTTAAACGTTGTCAGATCTAAAATTAATCCTCAGAGGACCTCCACGTACTCCACATTGATTACTGACTACAATTATGTTATTGAGACCTATTAGCCATTTTTTGTAAAACACACTTGATGTATGCTGATGATTCTGTATCGTTCCAATTTCTAAATCAACATGTCACACAGCACCAAATCAAACATTTTACAAATCTTAAACCTCATGGATCTTTGAAAAGTCAAACTTATGCTCTCAAAACATCACATTCTCTTGAGAAAAGATCCGTTTCCCATAACTGTGTTGACTGAAATTAATTAATGAAGAATTAAAGGTATGGAGCACAGCTGACTCCCAGGCAGCCATTCTATTATTCTGCACCAGATTAATGCCTGTTTGACAGATTTATGATTACTTGGTCATCCCAAAGTAAGAAAGACTTAACATAAAAACAATAATGAAGATATTTTTTATATAGAACCTACCAGTCAAAAAAGTTTAGCTGGACTGACACTTTTAGGAACTTCCCACGCGCGGGTGTGCACACACTTTGTTTTATTCACAAGAGAAAAAAAAAATTTGCAATATAACTCACCTGTGCCATGGAATGATTAGCTGTCTTCTGGGAAACACGGTATTTTATTTAGAAAGGCATTGATCTGCAAACAATGGGGCTACAGAAACAGAGCTCAACAAAAGTAAATAAAGGACTAAACAAACATTCATGGACGCAGGAAATTCTGTGCATGAGAACTTTCTGGAGAAAAATTTATAATGAGCTTTTGTTCTCTAAAATGGAGACTAGTAGTTGCAAGATGAATAGCCAGTTTCACTGCGTTTAATAGTTTCTATTCCTTAAAGGTTGTTTTATAGATTTAAAATCTAAACCATAGTTGACAAAACACACCTCTTTCTCCACAGTTGTGAGAACACTACAAAATCATAGATCTCCTTTCTGCAGAAAATTGCCTCATTTACAAGGCAAGTGTCCTGCATTTTATACACACATTACATACAGTCATATTTTCCCATATTTTTAGGTATTTTTTTATTTTCTCTCTTTTCTGCTCCTAACCTCAGGTAAGCCCGAGAGCAACCAAGAATTAAACAAAAGCAACTACAATGACATGCAATTTGTATTTATTTTTTTTTTTATTGTTGGTTAGCATATTTACCTTCCAATTTTTTAGGAAAGTATTTTAGTCTAGCTTCAAATTCATGCATACTGGAAACTTATTTAAGGTTAGTGCAATACTAATACTGAAGTCATTTTCCTCCTATGCTGATTTGCAGCAGTAGATATGTTCTTCAGTCCCAGAGGGACCCATCCATTCCCACCCCTCCCACCTTTCACAGAATCATAGAATGGTTCAGGTTGGAAGGGAACTTAAAGATCATCTAGTTCCAACCCCCCTGCCCTGGGCAGGGACTCCTCCCACTAGACCAGGCTGCTCAAAGCCCCATCCAACCTGGCCTTGAACACTTCCAGGGATGGGGCATCCACAACTTCCCTGGGCAACGTCTTCCAGTGCCTCACCACCCTCACAGTAAAAAATTTCTTCTTAGTATCTAATCTAAATCTCTCCTCTTTCAGTTTAAAACTGTTATCCCTCATCCTATCACTACCCCCCCTCCCCATCTTTCCTGTAGGCCCCCTTTAGGAAAGGCTGCTATAAGATTTCCCCCGATCCTTCTCTTCTCCAGGCTGAACAACCCCAACTCTCTCAGCCTGTCCTCATAGGACATGTTCGATCATCTTTGTGGCCCTCCTCCGGACCTGCTCGAGCAGGTCCATGTTTATCTTCTGCAGGGGGCTCCAGAGCTGGACGCAGTACTCCAGGAGGGGTCTCGAGAGACAAACAGGGGGGAACAACCACCTCCCTCGACCTGCTGGTCACGTTTCTTTTGATGTGGTCCAGTACGCGATTGGCTTTCTGGGCTGTGAGCGCACATTGCTGGCTAACATCCAGCTTTTCATCCACCAGTACCCCTAAGGCCTTCTCCTCAGGGCTGCTCTCAGTCCACTCATTGTCCAGCCTGTATTTGTGCTTGGGATTGCCCCAAGCCACATGCACGATCTTGCACTTGGCCTTGTTGAACTTCATGAGGTTTGCATGAGCCCACCTCCCTAACCTGTCAAGGTCCCTCTGGATGGCATCCCTTCCCCTTTAGAGTATCAGCCACACCACTTTTGTGGTTGTTTTTTGTTTTGTTTTCCCAAAATAAGCATATTAAAACAGATGAAACGGCCTACTTACAGTCCATCCTTTTAACCAATCATACTTCCAAGCCAGTTAGATACATGACACGAGGGAATGTTGCACGCTCACTCAGCTGCCCTCTGATCACGTTCTTCCTCACTAAGGAAGAAAGGCACTAGAGCCTCCTTATGTGCTTGCTTGTTGCTGACGTTATGGTTTATATATGACAATGCCCCAACTCTAGCATTCTCTTTGCAGGGAACTAATCCCTGCATTACAATATCCTCAGCACTATGTGTAGCCATTTGACATTCACCAAACCTGACAAGAAAGAAATCTTGAGGTTTTTGTGCTACAGCAAACAATAGTCCCTGTTTAGGGTCCACCCTAAACAGACAAACAAAAAATGATGCAAAAAAGATGGCTTCACTACTTCAAAAAAGGGAACACCACTATCACACTGTACATGCAAAGAGAGCCAAGATAACATCTCAAATTAACACTGCTGCAGCAGTTCTCACAGATGGTAAATCAACAACAGCTTCTGTACTGTAAATCCTTTACTAAAAACTGTAAATCCTTGCCTTTAAGGCCCATCTCTCTGTAATCATCTTTGTTCATCTTTCAGTACATTGCCGAAAGCCCCTAATTAGTATCATCTTAGTCTGCCTTTCACTGCCCCTCATCCTAATCAGTTGACTAATTACTTGCACATAATCTCAGTGTCAGGTTAGAAGATGTTTTTTGAATGAAGATAAGCATGTGGAAGAAGACCCTTGCCTAGGGGGCATGGAAGATAGCCTGTAGACAGCTACAAAATGATCTCAAGTAGCAGGTAGCCTCGCTTAAGAGAAGAAAAGGGGGAGGAAAGATGCATCCACAGCCAAAAGCAAATTTACAGATGTGATAATCCACAAAAGCAGATAGCAGGAAGCTTTTAGTGAAGAAGGCAAGTCAAGGGAAAGGCTGCAGTATGAAGAACGCTCATTCTAGCATGACAGCAGGGAATGCAACTTTGGATTTCAAATGGGCTATACAAAGGAACTACCAGCAGATGCTGCAGTAACTGATGCAGGAGGAGAGAAAAGCATATAAAATGGTTTTCTGCAAAGGCAAGAAAAGAACACATCTGATTTCAGGAATACATGAAAACATTTGGAGAAGATATGCATGTATGAGAGAAAAGAAAGCACCAGAGATGTACCTCCAAAAAAGTAACAAGATTAATGAATCAAGGAGGATGGGCAACACTAGGAAGAACAACTTTGGAGAGAACAACACTGAAGAGGAGTTAACTACCCGCCCCCCTCCCCCCCAACTCAGACAGCATTGATACGACTTCCTCAGCATAATAATGGTGCGTCAAAGAGTAATGGTGGGTTAAAGATGAAAAGGACTGGATTAGGAATGAAATCCTTTTCAGACTCTTCTGCAAAGAACAGACTTCATGACAGAAAACAGAAGGAAAAATTAGATGCAAAAAGTTACGAACAATTTTTCAAAAAATATGCTTTAAAACTCTTAAGGTTATATCATATTATTGCACTTAATGAGAGAAGAAATAAAATACAAGATCTCAAAAAAATGTTCTGATGACTTAATAAAAATTCCACCGTGTGTAACATCTTAAGAATTTCTCTGGATACTTTGAAAACGGTACAGAACTTGTGAAGAATGCAGAAGAGTGTTTCACAGATTGCTAATTCAGTAGTTTCTTACCAACAGAGTAAGTATTGCAAAGACCCTAAACTGACACCAAAGCAAATTTTTGGGGATAACTTTTTAGTATTAAACTCAAATTAACATCCTTTTGTTTCACCTTATGTGGTTTACGTTCTAGAAGTTCAATATCCACAACTTGTCTTTCTGCCCCCCCCCCGCCCCCCCCCTTTTTTTTTTTCCTTTTCCTTAACTAAATGCCTTGCAGAAATATTTCTACTTTGTGGCTAACGTGCAAGAAGAACCGCAGTACTACATTCAAAATTATGAACTCATTTAAAAACATAACAGCAACATTTCAGAAACAACATCTGTGCTCGGCACAGCCTCCCAGCAAAATCCCAGAGCGGAGGTGGGGTGGAGATGGTATTTTGCCCAACAGTTTGCTCGGTCTAGCATTTCTAGGGTCACGTCCCAAGCTTCTTGAAGCCAAGCACAGTAACACTGATGAATGACACCCGTGCCATCAGCATGACCAGCAGCTAAGGATGTGGCCCCTCCAGTACAGCCAGAATCTCCAGGCTGATGTCCTGGGTCCGATAGCAGCCACATTCCAACAGTTTAAAGGAGGAAGTTTGACAGTCCTTAAATCTGTCATATTTCACACCCTGTTAAGATGAGCAGAGGCTGAAGATTTAACTCTACAGCTAGCAACAGTGCTGCAACATGTCAATCCATGAACTGCAGACCTGGGCTGTGTCCAACAGCCAGTGCAGCCCGCCCTGTGGAGTCACTACCAGCGTCCCTGTCCCTGTGTCCTCTCGATAATTTCTACTGATCTTTGTTAGTCTTCTTCACAGTCAGTGATGTGGTCCAGAAGCAAATACTTGCTCTAAATCATTACGTGCCAAGGCCTGGAATTCAACCTTAGCACGCCACAATTTCTTTTCTGTGGCAGGCTCCATGACAGTATTAGAACTCAGAAAATACCTGTTAGCTTTTTCCTCACCTAACACATGATGTGTATTCAATTAAATGGCTAATTGTCACATACGTAGAAAAGAACAAAGAAACTACTTGGTTAACTGGATTTTCCTCTTTATTTAGCTTGTTTTTTATTAATGGGGAGAAAGCTGAGTTTGGCTAAACTATCATACAAGCAACATACAATAGTTTATTCATCTCAACAAGGCAAGAAAGAAACTGAGGCGCCTGCCAAACTTGAGGGTTAAAGAGTCTCAGGGTTAAAGAGTCTCAGGACTGCAATGGGATTTACCTCCCCTTGTCTTTGGGCACAACTGCCCAAATTAGAAAATCAGTTCCCTTAAAGCCCTGGCCCCCCACCATCTAATCCAGGGAATAAGCAGGTTCCTCTAAAGGACAACACAGATTTACAGTAGTATTGCTTCCAATTTAGGTTTGGATGCTGCTGTTTATGTGCTAGACGCATATAATGCTTTATCTATGCAAGTTTGGCTTTCAAACAGCTTTGAAAAATCTCTAGTTCAAATTAAATGTTTTGTAACAAATGTCAAAACTGTAAATCACTGAACAGTACTAATAAACTGATAGAGAAGATGCAACTTGCTCAATAGAATTCTCCAAATCTGTTAAGCCAAAAGTTGTTTAATACAATTTAACTCACCCTGGAGTGCAGTTAAATAATTGTGATGGATGGCAGCTTGTCTTAGTCTTTTCCATTTGTTAAATTATGATAGATGAATTACGCACATTACTGAATTTCAATGCATTCTTTCTGTTCACCACCCCTGCTTCATGAAAAACATCCAGTCAGTAAATAGTCTAAATCCATCTCCATCAGAACCGTATGACATTCTACAATTATGATAAAGAAGCTGAAGGCCAAAAATGTTTCAGAGTAAGTCCCTTGACATTAAGAGCAACAATAAATGTACGCGTGTAATGTAACTACTAACACGCTTGCTACTATCTCTATTTTAAACAAAGGAACTGAACCCATATCTGGTAAAAATGTTTGTTATTAGTGCTTTCTGAGAACTTTGGGGGAGGGAAGACTATAATGAATCAAACCCCAAAAAAGACATAGGCTTTTTTTTTTTTTGAGCAAGTAGCTAACTTTGTATTGAAGTCACATACTGAAAATTATGTAAAACAATTATTTTATAAAAGAAGGTAAACAAGAAATATATTGCTAAATATAATATAATTTCTAAGAAAACTTCACTTGAGCAGCCATTTGGTAATTATCTGCTCTTTGACAACACCTGCACAGAGACTCCTAGGATGTACAGTTTGTCATTTTAATGTATTCCACAAAATCCCAGAGCACTAAGCTTCAAAAAAGAAAATCCATATTATCCACCTTTTCAAAGGGTTTTTATCTTACAATAATTGTTGCATGTGACTGCATCTGAATTCTAATCATTTCAGTATCCGTGTTCAATCAGTGTGGCATTTCAGGAGACCGTGCGTTTACTTTGAATCCTTTAACTAGATTGTTCTTTGTTTAATCATAGACATACAGCGTCTTAAGTTTCTCAATTTGGTGGAAATTATAAAGTGAAAATGGCCGCTACAGAGGTTTTCTTTAGAAAAAGACAGTGTATGTCTCCATATGTATCTCTGTATGTATTCGTAAACTACCACAACTCAGTGTCTGACAGATGTGCTGGAAAATTAACAGAACCTGCTTCTGATTTCAGATGAGCTGGTGTGCACCAGGAGAAAGGCTGTGAAACCTACAGAGGTACATCATACACCAAGGAAAGACAAGTGTGCAAAAAAATCTAGTCAGGCTTTAAATGTATTACTCAAGAACTATGAAAACAGAAACAAAACCAAGAAAACAAAAGGATTTGATTTGATTAAGTGCCACACGCTTCAAAGATTACAGGGTATTTACTTTAACTGTTGGTGAGATATAATTTAACTCAACTAAAGAACAGCATTATGCATATGATTCACAGGAGCAGCCTGAGGTACCTTCCACAGTAGGTTTTCATCAAACATAGATGGAAGAAGGACTCAAGCTAGAATAGTTTAAAGAATAAGGGGAGGGGGGAAGAAAAAGCTAGACTATTAACTTCACTAGCAAGTTTCTCCATCTTTGATGAACAGACTTATGAAAAGTTTATGAAAGTATAGACATGAGGCAGTAGCTCTGTCAAATCTCAGCAATCCGGTCTGACTGACAGGCATACAGCTTCACAAATACATCCTGACAGTTACATGTACTGCAACACAAGGAATCTTATTTTAAGTAAAGTTTGCAAAAACTAAAATGTGACATTTACAAGATTTCTGAGCATAAACCTCAGGGACAAATTCAATCTCTATTACCTTCACTTCATCCTAGTTTTCCTTAAATATATTGTCCCGGATTGTTCTGATGTCTGCTATCCTGATACAGACCTAATGTCTAGGAACTACATTGACACTGTGAATCTGCTAGGGGCTTTCAAAAAGCATTTTTATCTTAAATATGAAGTGTTTTCCTGCTAGCGAAATGGCGTTACATCTTGCGGAATTCTTCATTCATCCCCAGTGATACCACCTACTGTGGAAGGTTAGATCTGAATCATCTTCCTTAAAGGAAGCTTGACGGTTCATTTTAGAAGTTCCTTTTTGTCTCCAATTTCTAAGTAGAAAGTAGCGTACATTCAGAAATTTCAAGCAGCTGTGTACCTCTGCAAGTGCCACAGAACTAAAATAACATTTCTCAGAATTAGTCTGTCATAGTTTAAAGCGTCAAAATTGGTAAGCAATTCTCAAGTGACATTGTAATTACAGAGTGCAGCCGTAGTGATGCTACACTTCAGGTTGAAAGAGCTATTCCTATCTAAAACCCCATTTTAAGTTTCTTGCAACTTTCTCAGCACCCTTCCTTTTAAGGCATACCTGACATGAGGCACGATTTTTTGACCCGCACCTTCTTCGCCATTCCAATTTTTATTCACTAAACAAGCTCCTGTTCCTTGGAGAGATTAATATTCAAACAGCAGACAGAAGAAACTGCTATACATAAACCTTACAGAAAAACAACTGAGTCAAACCATACATTCTTGTCCCACTGGGTACTACTTGGATGACAAAAGCTATGCATTTAGTTGAAAGGAGGTTATGCTAGCAGTGTGGACGCTATGAACTGGTAAAAAAAAACTGTATTAGGTGTAGTACGATTTGAAGAAAATTTTAACATGAAAATCAGTTGTTATTTGTTGTCCCTATTTAGCTGTCCCCCAACTCCAGACCACCTAAATTCAATGAGCGACAGAACTTCAAATCTGTGTTCCCTAGAGCTAAGGCTACAATGAGCCCAAACAGGCTGTATGAAATGCTTGCTTTTGATTCCTTGCAGCAGTCTTGATTGTTTTTGAAAGCTCAGCTGAACTATCAGGTATGAGCTGAGCCCTGCCACTCTTTCTCCACAAGCCTAACTTGTGCCAGTTGCTATCAGCCCTACTGAGATCCAGAAGTGAGATATTTTTGAATTACAGACTCCCAAGATGCTATTTGTAACACAGACCATGCCTAGCATACACCCCAGGGAAGGGAAGGACCATCACACAATATTGCAGTGGACACCTTCCAAAAAGCAGCAGAAAAGGCTTGCCCTGTCCCTGTTTTTAACCCAACAGATTAGATCTCAGTTTACTGGCCAACATAAACCCTGAATTCTCTTGATGGAAGACACCCTCCAATGCTTTTGTCAAGACGTACTACTGTGCAGAAAAGGATGCAAGACTCAGCAGTCCGAAGATGAGGATACAGAAGGATGGGTGATGACACTACAACCTCAAGATAAAAGAACTTATCCTGAAGGTGAAAAACTTTAAGCTATTATACAATAAGAGAGAAGAGAAAACCTATAACCAGAAAAAGATGAAGCAGACAATTGCATTAAAGAACAAGTTCTGGACTGTCAGGGAGATGCGTATGCCGGAGGACCTGCTGAAAGCTTTTGGGGATTCAGTTTTCCCTGCCGGTTAGATCGAAGCAGGCTTGGCAAGGTGAGCTAGCGAAGCTGCCTGCCTACTCGGCCAACCACCCTGGAACACCTGGTTTTCTCCTTGTCCCATAGCGAATGCCTCAAATGTGTCACAAAGACCCTGCATGCCCCAAAAGAGTCCAGCATTTCACTGCAATACCCAAAAAAGGTCTGTGGTATGACACCTAAGCTCTTTTAAGTGTTTTCACTGGATTTTCACCTAACACTTCTCCCCTTCAGGCCCAGAAAATCAGAAAGATCACGGCCCATTGATAAACTGCATTCACTGCTTGTTGTGCCTGGTTTCAGTAGATTTGCGGCAGCAGTCAAGACAAAGACTACACAGCGTTTATCTGCTCCTTTTTGCACTAGCCTGCAGCACAGGGAATACAGAGAGCAACAGTTTTCTCCTTTTCTTGCTCCTAACCTTTTCATCAAAAAAGAAAAAAATTCTTCACAGAACAAGTGGTCAGACACTGGAATAGGCTGCCCAGGGAGGTGGTGGAGTCACCATCCCTGAATGTGTGTAAGAGTCGTTTAGATGTGGTGTTGGGGGATATGGTGTAGGGGAGAACTCTGTAGAGTGGGGTTGATGGTTGGACTCGATGATCCCAAGGGTCTTTTCCAACCTGAGTGATTCTATGATCACTTCATATTATTCTACAACTTCTTATAGTTCTGTAGCTTCTTCTGGGCATTCTCAGATATTTATTAATTTACAAAGTCTCCCAAAGCAGAAAATTGCAAGCTTTTATATGAAGGATAGCTTTTTTCCCCAGTTGCAGTCATCTCCAGTAATTATCAGTCAACAGGCAAATGATGTCCATTTAGGCGCATTAAAATTCTTTCCAGAATATGCGATAATTGTTTCCTTACCAAGGCTGCCTTTTTAATTGTCAAGATTGATTGAAGAACAGAAGAAAAGAAAAATCATATGCCATTCTTTCCATCCTACTGCATTGACATTGTATTTAATCCAACAGACACTGCAATTTCCTATACAACACACGTGCAAGATCACGAACACGTAGATTTTGTTATCCAGCTTCCCCCTTTCACCAGGCTTAGTTACTGAAATCAGGCTTTGGCCTGCACATTACAAGTGAAAGTGCTGAATTTTCATTGAGATAAAAAACAGTAAATTCTCTTGGATTTATTTATTTATTTGGGGAGTGGATAATATTTCTTCCTTGTCCCTAACGAACACAGATAGCAACTATCCTTAATTCCTGTAGCTGAGGTCCCTAAATGTCAAGGAATTAGCCTATACATTCTGAAGAACAGGAGAGGGAGAAACAGAAAGATATCTTATAAAAATAACTAAATAAATAATTAAAAGGTAAATCCTTTGATAACTCTGGAGTACAGGAAGTGAGAGCCAGTGATCTTAATAAGCAAGTTCATTCCAAAACTGCTAAATAACAGAACTCTTGCTAGAGCTCAGACACCAATACTTATAAAACAATATTGGCTTTAAAAATAAAAATGAAGATAAGTCCTCAGATCCTTTCTTTCATAGAAGGAAAATTGAGAATGCAAAGCGAGATCAAAAGAGCCAAGCATGAAAACTGATTATTCAACAAGTCTTAAAACAATAGTTAAAACATTTTTTTCAGAAACTGAGAGATAAATACGGGAATTTGTAAAACCTATCACATAGACTGAAGACAGGTAAGATAATAATTATTATTAGAATTAATAATATTTTTTATTAATTTTGTTCCTTTCCAACTTCCAATTGTATAGCTCTAGACAAGCTTATTTTAAGTAGCTTTTAAACAGAGCTCTTGAAGTAAGAGTATACAGGTGGAATAAAACCAGCAAGTACCTTTTCCATCTTCAATGGCCAATCACTGAAATGCACCAACATCAACTAAGCACTCTGTTCTTTTAAACTTGAACTAAAACTAAAATTAACATACTATCAACAATGAAGTGTATTGTGTGAATTTTATTAAGACTTACTAAAAATTCTTCCTCCTTTGTATGTATAGTCAACGTGACATTTTTCCTTCCTCCCAAAAGCAGGAGATGCAAGAGTGAATTTCATCCCATTGTGAATAATCTAGGACTATTTCAATACTTATTACATTTCACTGAAATAATTTATAGGCTGAACACTTGCAGTGAAAAACGCTAGGCTAGAATTTTTCAGTAAAATAATGGAAGAGCACTGTAAGTAACATAAAATGTTTTCACCACGTAAATTGCTCTTAAAAATGCAATCCCCAGTAAAGTCTTCAAATATAATTGGCAGTCCTTCAGAACAGGTTAATTTAATATAAAGAAACTGGAAGCCAATTTGTTCCACAAATACTGCTAGTTATGTTTCAGTTAAGTCATGGTCATAAAATATGCATCAAATTTAGCCTAGAAAGCTACACCTTCTCTTAGTTCAGCTAGTTTCCCCCCCCCTCCCCCCAGTCATGTAGAAATACCTAAAATGTAGATAGATAGGTGTAGAACTTTTATACGTGTTCCTGAGAGAGGCAGTTAAAAAGTCAGAATCAATCTTTCCAAAGATGAACACCTGCAAGATGAGAAGTGGACATGCTCCTCCATGCCTTCTGCCTGCTGTCAATGCAAGAACAACCCAGGAAAAGGCATTTACAGTCCTTCTGCATACAGACATTTCCCCAGTAATTAAGTCACCAGAGAGAACTACACAACGTACAGATTTCCATACAAGAACAATCTATGATCTGATGTTTAAAAAGATGCTGGACTTTACCCACACCAAGACTCTTCTGAGACAACTTGTACAAAGCCTACCCTCTTTCTGCTTTTAAAACATAAAACAAATACAGGAGTTTGCAGCTTATTCAGTGACAACAATAGGACATTACTGCTAACTTGAATCTAATTAATAAAAATATAATCTACACATTATATTTAAAATAATTACAACTGCTTGAATAGCTTAAAGATTTGTCTTGAATAAAGATCAGAATACTGACATAAATGTAATTTTTTTAAATGCAATCTTTTTTATAGCAATAAAGCTTTTAAGAAAACTAGTCAAACATTAGAAAATTAATTTTGTATCAACCACTAATAAAATTTGGAAATAACATGACCAGACCTTCAGCCTTCAAAACTAAAAATGCAACACTCACTTTATACTTATTTTTCATTGTAATAATGTCATTGACTCCTCCTGTCCTGGCAATTTGCAAAAGGTCAGCTTGTTATACACTAAGGAAAGATTCTTAGACCATAAATTAATGAAGTGAGTTATATGACATTCCTTATCAACCTTAAAGCTATTCCCCACTAAGGAAGTTTTGGAGAAAAACATTAAATTGCAAGATTTTTATAACTACACCTCCAAACTGTAAATGCTTAGCCTTTCAAATATATTATCAGAAGCAGAGGGAAAATAACTTGTTACATCCAAAAGGCAAAGCAATGACAGAAAGGAATTGTTTAAAAAAATCTTAATGCTCCCTGTGCACTACAGAACATCAGAAATCCATTCTTTGATGATGCTATAATGAAAGAAAGTTCCTCTGGTAATATATACAAACCCCCAGATAAAAGCTTACAGGATTAAAGGATTACATGAAGGTTATTAAAGGGGTTGGGGAGGGAGGGAGGATGCACGCTCTTTTAAATAATGATCATCATTCTGTTTGGAAACATAAGTAATAAGTTTGTTTTTAGGTTGCATTTTAGCTTTTGTAATAAATGCTGTACTTACTTTCTTTTGAGCAGAAACGAACCAGTAATATATAAGGAAATAGGTGCTTAACTTGATCTTCAAATGCACAAGAAATATTTGTTTGCAACATAAATCTGTTGCATTGGCATAGATTCTTTAAACAGAGGCTCCAGTTCTGAACTGGCACATTATATATTGCATTTTTATCCACAAGACTGTCAAGCACCATATTTTCAGTATTTGTTCCTATGGAAAACAGATCTAAATGAAAAATAAACATATCAGTGTAATGAATTATACTATTTATTACTTCTAAAATAAATTACTACTGTTAATCTATACATCCCATCCATATACATTATCTATTAAGTTTCACCAAGTTTACAGTTGACCAAGATTAAATCCACTGTGGCCTCTCATTTTCACTTACTGTTGAAAGTAAATGCAACTCATCATTTGAGCAAATGCCTTTTAAAACACTGAAGTTTTCTCACACATCTCAAATCATCAGGTTTCAGCTCTTACCCAAAAGAAAATTCCAAAATTCAGAATATATAACTGCCTCCCAAGGAGGAAATCCTCAATATGATTTGGAGTTACTACGATTATTTACAAACACTGGTTGCACCATACCCACTATGGTTTTATTGACTTTCAGTGTAGTTAAACTGACTTTATTAAATATAAAACACTAACCTCAGACATGTAGGGTATTAGACTAACGGTCTATTACTTTCTTCTAATGCAGCTGTACATTTTACAATTAAAGCTTCCTTGAGAATTATCTGATTTCTTAAAACTGTCAAAGATGAGGAAAAAAAGAATAAAAATCAAACATTTGATTCCAAACAAAACACTGATGTTCCCAGTGTACTGCCTACAGCTGGTATACGAAGAAATGAGTAAAGTAACTAGAACAGCACACTCTAGCTTGTTTCAGATATAACAAAATACACGACATCTCCTTCGGGACTCATTTGTTCTTAATAATTAAGCATGAATCGAAACTCCTGCTGAGGGCAGATCTGTAAACAAGTATTTACTGTAGCTATCTAAGAAAACAGGGCAGTCTGTCTATTCTGCAACCAGCAACTACGTGTAACTTTCAAGGCAACACATGGATTTAAGTTCAAATATTTAGTCTGTACTCGGTAAATGCATTTCATTTTACACATACCAAATTATCCTGTTAATATGTTATGCAGTTCATTGAAAAATAAATTGAGATAATGTCATCACTTCCCAAGCGCAAGTTATTTTGCAAGTTCACATAAGCAAACATTTTACAGTAAAGTATTTCTTCTGCAACTCTTTAGTATATATTGCAGTACCTACCAAAACTGGTATGGGAACTACCTGAACACATTGTGACAAGCTTTTTTTGCAGACTTTTAAAATAATTCATGTAAAATATATTCACAAATTATGTAGTAACTGAAAAAACCCAGAAACTGAAAACATAGGTATGTCTTTGATGGCCTAGTTAAGAATTTGGTGTCAACATTTTAAGACTTTTTGCCAATCACTGCGTCTTCTAACAGACAGTAAGGGGAAAAAAGGCCAGAAAGTGAATACGCATGACATAATGAGATGTGTAAAACTTTACAACCAATACTGAGAGAACATGGAAACATTATTTAAAATATCAATTTTATACCTACAATATTCTTAAGTTTTAACTTATTATCCTAATACACCTGCTAGAAAGAGATATTGCTAAGTAACCATGGATGGGTATAGAGAATTCATGGCGATAATCATAACAAGATTATTGGGCACCTCCAGTTGAAATTATCACCAGAAAAAAAAAAAACAAAAAACAATATAAAACTCCCAACATAGACAATATGTACATACTTTTGCTTGCATTTGTTAAACATGAATACACTATTAAAGCCTTGTGTTGCACAAAATCCCATCCATTACCAGAACCCTCATGTAGAAAATGTTAAAAAGGTGGTAGGAAATTTTCAAGTGCATAGAACGTGACTTCTCAGTTTCCACCTCAAGATTTCCTACGTACCTTACATTCACAGAAATAAGCGACAGGCCTTATGCCCATTAAAATTATCAAATAGTCATAGGTCATTCACCCCTAATTCCACTGGTCGGGACAGACTATGAAAAAGCGCATGTGAAGAGACACAGGCTGCAGAATATAGAAAAGTCACACTTCTTCCAAACCATTCTGTCAAGTTCTGGGCAGTAGCAAGACCCTCAGCACTCCAAAACTCTCTTCTAGAGTAAACATTAATGTATCTCAAGAGTGGCCTGATAAAAGGGCACAAAACCCAACTGCTCATTCTGCGACCAAATGCTGCCTTTGACTTTTCTCTGCTGCAGATTCCCACATTTCATTTAACCTCATTCTTCACTGCAAGCTCAAATAATCTGTATCCCAAAATCTTTGCCGAAATTATTGCCAAAATCTTCTCTAGATGGACAGTACTCATTACCCTGGAGAGCTCTGAGATGTAGCTTCTTCGAGTAGCTTACTCAAACACATCACTGCGGTAGGCGCATTCATAGATTATCTTTGTTGTGGTTTATACCTTTTACTTGCAGTAGTCACTCAACTTGCTCTAGTTATAAAGCTTCATACATATGGATAATGCTGCTTTGTATGTGCTAACAATCCTGGCAGGTTTCCCTTCAATAAACCACTCCAGATGTTAGTCTCGGTAATTATGTCTGACATCTCTCAGCTTTGGTAATGAAATACTGCTGATACAATTCCTTGTTTGTATTTCTATGGATCATCTTCAGACATAAAAACTACAGAGTTAAAACAGCCACATCGACAGGCACAGAATGGAAATCTGCTAAATGAATATACAGCAATCACACGATTAGCATAAATAGGATAAATACGGAAATGCAGGATTCTATGAGAAAACTATCAGTTATACAGCATACTTCGCTCTTCTGCTTAATAAGGATCCCCTTTCAAATCCTATATATACATATGTATGA
This sequence comes from Dromas ardeola, assembly GCA_013398915.1. NCBI lineage: Eukaryota > Metazoa > Chordata > Aves > Charadriiformes > Dromadidae > Dromas > Dromas ardeola. Next base: position 239,432 of record VYZM01010509.1, on the reverse strand, counting down.
CTACATGAAAGACAAAATTACCAGTGTTATCAATATCATGTAAGGCTGTATAATATATAACCTCTTTCTGCTTCAAAAGAATCAAAACTCAACTTCACACAATAGGACTGCTGTCAACAAGGTATGAGACGAAACATGCACAATGGAATTTCTAACCTGGGAAGGCGAGATTCAATACCTACTTTACCTATGATATTATCACATCAACTAAACTGAACATTAAAAGTGCCTAGGCAAAAAACGTGTTTAAATAATTTGCATACAAAAAGCTTGAATTTTGCAGATGCGATGTTAGAGAATACAGATTCTGGAAGGTATAAGACATGTACAGTTTCTACACTGATAAATAAGCCTGCTCAAGAAGAAGTCATCAGCTCATACTACTCTCTTGGGGTTTTTAAATTATCACATTAAATGTCAACAATAACAATAAAAGTGATTAAATCAGTACACTACTGCAGATGGCTGAAGTTTCAAATGTTAGCAGTGCTGTCAATGTTGCATGGGGCACACAGAAAGCAATTTAAGCAGGAGCTGATTTTGTATTAAAAACAAACATTTCTTACCATCTTAAGCTGTGATAGGTGTCATGCCAATATTTCTGCCAACATTATTTTATTGCAGATAAATTACCAAATAGTGTTGACAAGTTCTTCGTTATAGTAGCTTTCCTATATATTTCACAGAATTATTAATTATTATTATGACTGCCTGGCAACATTAAATCCCATCACTAAGAAACAACTACCCATCAGCAGAAACCAGTTTTCATTTTTTTAAAAAAGTAAGAATAATGTCAAAGTCACTTTAACTACTGACTTCTGAAGGACTGAAATTAAGCCAAAGTCACTTAGATCACTAGAAACTTAAGTGACTGCTAATACAAAGTCTTCTTAATGGAAAGTCAGAAAGCCACTCATATTTACTGTAATATGCAATGCCATGGTTTTCATCACATAGAACAAAAGCTTCAGCACACGCAGAAATCAAAGAACTTCCCCACAGGCTGTGTGAAGTACGTGAAATGGGCTGTTTCCCAAATAGTATTATGCCTTTTCATATTGTTATTCGGCAACTTAATACCATCACTGAAAATCATTTATAAAAACCCCACACAATTGCAATAACGGTGTCCCATCACTGAACATTTTATTTATATAAGCATGAGCAAATGTTTTGAACAGAAATATGGAGACACACGTACAGCTGCCCATCCCCATGGCAAAAAACCCCAGAGACTCTTACAAAAGCACATCCAGCATACCGGATGTGCTTTTGTAAACTCAAGGTCATCCAAAACAGTTAATGGGTTTGAATTTCTCTAAGTACTTTTAGGCATTTAAGTCAGCAAAATGTTTGTCTAACTACAACATTCAGTTAATGATCAAACATGAAAACCAGTACTAACTGGCCACCCGTGGCAAAATCTCATGACTATAGTTTACTAACGAAGTGATAATTATGTTTTGTAAGAAATAAGGAAGTATACGTTTCAAAGGGATTCATGTATTACAAAAATCCCTTTAATATCTCAAAAGAATGAACTAGGGCTTCCCTGTCAACTGAGAGAAGAAAGGTGGAAAGAAGTCAGAGGATCATTATCTCCAATTCTGAACATCTTGGTTTGCTCATCACACGAACTCTGTTAACAAGAACCACAGCATTTAAGCGAAAGAAGTGAATAGGTGCCAATACTGTCATTCATAACAAGGTATATGAAATGTCCTGACTATGAGGTGATTTTATTTAACCTAGACTCTGCTAATAACTTGGCAGGTTATTTTTTTTCCTGGTAGGATGAAAGNAGTAAAAAAAAAAAACAAAAAAAAAAAAAAAAAAAAAAGACACTAAAAAAAGCTCAAGAAACTTTGGAGGGAAAAATTTCAGCAAAATATGAACAGTGTATTTTGGAAAGGGAGACATTAGGAGAAATACATCAAATGCTTACAATGATTCAGAAAGTTCAAGTAGATCGGTGTTACAGACACTGTGGATTTTAAGACATGGGTGCTATATCTGACTCTAAAGAGAGAATCATCAAGCTCAGAAACATGAAAGTAATGCTGCATATTTAAGCCAAAATTTTAATTGTGCAGATTCATTAAACTCTCTGTGTTCTCTTCTAGGAAAGACTAGCTGAAGCCTAGAACCAGTCAGTAGGAAAGAGCTGCCAACTGGGGATTACAGCCTGAATTTACAAAGGGAGTCAGCTCCTTACCGCCAGGGCAGAAAGCCCAGCCCAGCACTGGTAAGGACTTTTCTAAGTCACAGGTGAATGATTCCATGACCTAGGTCAAAGCTGACAGGTTGGTAAACGAAATTCAAAGGCAAACGTTTTTCCTTTGTCCACGCTAATCCTCATGACCCATCTTCAATTTATCCCATGGAGAGGGATAAATCGAATCTCTCGGCCGAAGCAGTGCAAAGTGACATATCGGAGGCACAGACAGAGCTTTGTCTTCCCACAGCCGAGGACATTGAGGATCTGTATTTTGAAATATTCACACCATGAAAAATAAAAATGTTAAGCCTTATATACTGACTATATGAAAACGAGAGAAGAGCCAGGGGAAGAGAAAACGGTAACAACTACTCTTTGTGAAAAACAATAAACTATTTATTAGGAATATTTGATTATGCAGAGTGGATAAAACCATTTTTAAATAGCTCTACGGTATTATTTTCTCTGTCTTTCTGAGAGGAGAATGACCTCCAGCTGAAGAACTACCTCTTGACCTCTCTGTTCTTTAAGTGAAGTCTTCCATATTACTAACACAGTCTACAAACATGCGCTTACTTAGGATCTAAAGAGCGTCATTATTTTAACAGGACTGCCCACTTAACAATACGCTCATGCTAGACTCCTTTGCTTAATTGTAAGCTAAAGGCTGAAGTAATGAGAGAAAAAACAGGAATCCCGCCACATGCTCTGAAGGCAAATTGACTGAGTGCCATGTGAGAGTGACCAATTTCTACAGCCAAAAGTTTCTGTTAAAAAACTTTTGATCTGTGATTCCTTTCAAAATTACTTAACAGTAGAACTTAAACATCTCGGTTTAAGAGGACTCTCAGAAGGAAGCCAGTACTCACCACTCTGAAAACCATCACAAAGAAATAGGTAATTTATGCCAGGCCTGGAAATATTTCCCAAACAAGGTTTTTCACAGGATCAAGACATAATTCAGAGACAGACTAGTTTTGTTTGTTCTCATACGATATTCAACAAACCTATGCTTTCACTTGTTCCTCAAGAAAAAAAGATTCTGAATTTTCTAAAACACAGACTACACCAATCTTCCACTTTCCAGGTAATACCATCGTAACCATCTGAGCATGAGTAAGCTGGTGTTAAAAGTTTATAAAAGAAATATTCATGACTTCTTCAAAAGCATCATTACTGCTTTTTACCTTTTGAACCATGAGGGAAGGCCTGCACAAAACAAAGGCGCAGCTTTCTCCCTCCTGGCCCATGTGGCACTGAACCAGTCAGCCGCTCTTTAAAAAAGCAGATTCCTATTTGCGGTACTTAATGCCAAGGCTAAGCTAGCTACATCCAGACAATAATAACTATTTTTATTACTTGCTTTCTGAGATAAGAGGATTCTGTCATTAAAGTGTTCCCTTATGCAGTGCTTATTCCTGCTCTAGTATACCGGCTGAGACCAGGAAAGCCTGGAATTGATCACTTCCATTTGTTTTAATAAACTGCCCTACTTAACTCCCAAGATTGTATTGGCTTCATTCTCCAAGAGGTTTTGATGATGCTGATTAAATTATGTCATTTTTAGACAATTTCTTATTTTAAAATGCAGCATTAATTTATGATCCATTTTCTAGCAAACGGTGGTACGCAGATACCCTATGTAAGTTATGAAGATGTAAAAGCCCTGTTTCTATTCTCAATAGAATAAACAGTACTTTGGACAAAGTTCCAATAGTCTCAGTGCAATGTGATGCAAAGAATTATTAGGAGACTTGATGAAAGTGTCTTTCTTTATGCATGTGAAAATATCTTGACAGCTGCATTGTCTGAATATTGTTATGTGTTCACAACATCATGTGGTTCCAGTAGGTTTTGTGTATGTTTTCCAACTAAAATTTTTATTTTATTTTTACCCTGGCAGTGCTGAACTCATGCCAGCTGAACACTGCCACTAGGTACTTGTACTACGTTTTAAGGAACAACTATGCTTTACTGCAGGGAGTCTCACATCTCCCCCCACAATAAACATGCAGAACACGATCAAATCGAACCTGAGAGGCGCACAGAGGAATGGCTACATGGCAGCACCACACACCACTAAGACTGCATCTAGAAGGACAAAGGTGCACGTCTCCTGTAACGAAGTTTCACGGCACAAGTGAAAGTCAGATACAAAGATCCAGATCTGAACAACAGAAAAAACTCCTGAATCTTCCCAAATCTCAGGCTGGAAGCCTGTGACAGAAGTAAAGAGTTGAGCTGGGGCAGAGGAAAGGTCTTATAACCTCAGATTCTTCCCTATAGCTTTCAGCGTTACTGCATCACCAACAGGTTGGAAATCAACATTTTCCCCTTCTATCTCAAACTATTCACACCAGACTGTGCCCAGTTCTGGGTTCCCCAGTATAAGGGAGACATGGACATACTGGAGAGAGTCCGGTGACGTGCCACAAAGATGATGAAGGGACTGGAGCATCTCCCATATGAGAAAAGTCTGAGAGGTGGGACCGTTTAGACTGGAGAAGAGAAGGCACAGGGAGATCTAATTAATGTCTATAAACACCTGAAGGGAGGGTGCAAAGAGGACAGAGCCAGGCTCTTTTCAGTGGTGTCCAGTGACAGGGCCAGCGGCAATGGGCCCAAACTGAAACACAGAAGGTTCCCTCCGAACATCAGGAAACATTTTTTCCCTGTGAGGGTGACTGAGCGCTGGCACAGGTTGCCCGGGGAGGTTGGGGAATCTTCCTCCTTGGAGATATTCAAAAGCTGGAGGGACACGGTCCTGGGCAACTGGCGCTGGGTGGCCCTGCTTGAGCAGGGGGCTTGAACCAGATGACCTCAAGAGGTCCCTTCCACCCTCAGGCATTCTGGGGTTTTGTGAATTACGTAGGACAACAATAGTGTCTGATCCAGGATTTGCCTGTAACACCCAAATGATGAGAACACTTATTTTAAAATTTCCATTGTAGATCTGACCAATTTTTTCACATTTTGACTGCTAAGAGATGCATACACTATTTTATATTATCCCAATCAGATGAAATTAAAAAATCATAGGAAGAAATTAATCTTTTCAAGACAGCTGTGAATCCCTGTGTGACTTAACTTCTCGCATATTTTGATGCACCACAACAATTTTTAGAAACTCATTGAGGTTCATCCATAACTAAAGCACCTGATGAAACAGGACTGAAAGCAATTGATAAGTAATCTGTACCTTACAGAATATTTACTACATGTTTCTGTGGGTACATGGTTAAAGTATTGAAAATCATAACATTTTTTTTACTTTTAATAATATGGTAACTCTTATTCTGAGTTTCAACTGCAAATAAGATTTATTTTATTTTCCCATTAAACAGATTTCCTTTGCATTTGATTATCTCATAATATGAAATAGAAATTTTAAGGTTGACCATTGTAATTAATATTTCACAGCATTACCATTTATATTCTAAAGCCAAATAGCTAACCAGTATCATCCCAAACATAACCCGTCTAACTTATTTCCTGCATGTTCACAGGGATATTAATTTAAGAATCTATTTACCTGAAAATGTGGTTTTCTGTAGACATTGAAAATACACTCTCTTTTGCACTAGTTATTCGTCATAGAGCAAATACTGCAACCTGTTTTGCAAGCTGTTACTCTCCTACTTGAATTATATTATATCTCTCAGCTTTCTGTAGCTGTCATTAACTTTGCCCTCTTCTTTATCTTCAATCTGAAGTTAATTCTCTGGCCAGCATGTTGCTTGCCGCTTTGAGGGATTAAATATAAGGCTTTACGAAGAAAAGGAGCTTTTCATACAATGCTATTACACCATGATAGCTTTCACAGAAATTGTTGACTCTTGAAAAATGCATGTTAAACACACATGTTGTTCATTTAAAAAGAAATATTATCATATTGCAAAATAATAAAAAAGGGATTATTTTAAAGCATTCGTTGAACATACATGCAATCCTATTACAAGCAGCAGACAGTAACATACCCGTATTCTCAGCACAGCACAGACATTGGAAATGCTGTTTGCTGTTTATATACGTTGTACAATTACTCTTCTAAGACATATTCAAAATAATACCTAGGTTTTTACTTCTAAAGGAAATTCTCTTAAGAAAACGGTAAATCTAGAGGAGCATTCTAGCGTTACAGAATTAGAAGCCTGTGGTCCTGCTGTACCAGCCCTTCATTCTATCTCACTATAGCTGCTGATGAAGTAAGGCATTCATCTACAGACCAATTTGGAAATTTAGGACAGTAATTTAATGGTTTGTGCTAACCGTAACATAGTATGTCTGCGCTAATGTCTAAGATATGTCTAACCAACAGATGCAATAACAGAGGAAAAATGTTGTGTATTTGTGGATCACATTTCCTTCCACACCTACTTCAAAACAGAAACTCACAGATAATTCTTTAGTGATAAAAATACATACATATTTGATTTTAAAAATGAACAACTTGGAATCGTAGAATCATAGAATCTTCATGGTTGGAAAGGACCTTTGAGATCATCGAGTCCAACACACACACACACAAAACACACCGTACAATCTCTGCCCCTAGAGCATGCTGACCCTTCAGCTGACCCTGCTGATCTATCTGAGCACCAGTAGAATATCTCAGGCTTTTCAATTACAAACAACTGGGAAAGTCTTTGACATTTAAAGTACACATGAGATGCTAGCCAGACTTAACCTGCACCAAGTCATCAGCTGGAAATAATGGCAGTATCACTCTCATTTCCTTTCCCAACATGTTTACTATCCCATAAAGTGAAGAATGGTGCAGGAAGCTGCAAGAGACAATTTTGCTAACAATCTAGCTACTGAAAAGTCTCCACAGTTGAGGAAGTGTTCCATAGCATTAAGTGAGAGCCTAAACAACATCTATCACTACCTAATACTAGACATTCAAAGCCCCAAATTCCACATCACAAAAAAATAAAGCCAGCCACCAAAGGAACACTTCAGTCAATGTGCCAGCATACCTGTCTCTGTGGAAAGAACATGTTGCAACATGATTTTGTTTCACTAAAAAACACGTCATATGCAAAAAAGAACATACCTATCTCGGTATCTTCTATAAGCAATAATCATTCAGATGTGTTCTCTTGCCTCACGTGCTCTGAGATGCTAAAACAAAAACTATTTCTAACTTCAGTTAATTTGCAATAGATTATAGCTGAGTAACTTAAGTAAAAAAAAATTATTATTAATATTACATCTGTTACAGATGGAATAAGCATGGATAAGCATAATCTTTTCATTGTTTTATGGAATCCCAATCCACTCGCAAGTGTACAAATCCGAATGATATCCTTGAGTGCTGGATTTAAATTTGGGTCTCAGAGAGAGGTGAAAGATGGGAAAGAGCTTAAGTATACAAAGAATCCTTAGCTGACTAAACATATAAGCTAGCTTCTGCAACTCATTCGCAAGGATAAAGCACATCTTTATTTCAGCGTAATCAACATAATTTCTCCCTTGTTCCTGATTTTCCAAAGAGTACAGAGAATAAACACACAAATGGATGCGACTGGGGACTCGGGAACCCGCAGCTCAGCGTGGCACGCTGCAACATGCTTCCTGCACACTCTGGAAAACCGGTGATGAAAGATTATCTCGGGTAGCTCTGCAGGCAAAAGCCCTCATATATATATACTCGAATACCCATTCAGCAAGGAAAATTAACTGTTAGCAAAAACATTTTCATTCCAGTGTAACTGCACATACACTCGACTTCAGCACTTAGGCACTGCCGAATAAGCAGCCTATATAATGTATACAGTTATTCATATTCTGAAATATGCAAATACCCGTATCTCACTTTTCTAGATGACACTGTTACCCTTGAAAACTTTTGGAGTGTAGCCCTTTAGACCTTGGCTTCAGATTTAAAAAACTAACAGTACAAGCACTTCTCCTGAAAGACCTCCAGAGGACTGATACGTTAAAGATGATGAAAGATGCCAGATAATCAGACAGAATAAGGTATCAGCCAGACATCTGAAGTATCAGTACTTTCCCGTTAAGTACAAAACCTCTCTCTCCTTCCCCTAATTGTCCACCACTGACAATGACAGTAACGATCCAAATGGCTCTTTGGCGCACCTTCCATTTTTAAATATGCAAGCACAGAATTGGCGTTACGCCCATCCACAAGAGATTCTATTTTGGCAGAGTACTTTTCACCTACTCAGCTTGCATAGGCCAAAGGGGAAGACAGTAAGCAGTCCATCATTTTTACATTCCTTGTTTTCCCTAAATGGTTCAGGCAATTAATTCTGAACGTTTCTTTAAAATTTAAGTGACATAAAATGTATCGTTCTCCCTGCCCGGTCTTTATATCGCGTAATCAAGAGATGATGGACAGCATACAATCAGCGTGGCTCACAATGAATCTAGCTGCCACTCAGGAAAGTTTATGAAGACTGGCACGAACGACGAAGGCACAGAACTGAGTGAGCAACATACTGCCACGTAACCTACAAAGGTTAGCAAAGTAACATGTTCCAGCAATACTCACCAATTATTAGCCACTGGAAGCTGGGGAAAAGCCCCCTCTTCCACCTTTAAATGCGATAACCAGCATGACTCCTGAACATGTGGACAACCCCCTCCACCATCCAGGACAGAGGGCTTTAATACTTCAGCATCTGCTGTTCAAGAGGCAGCCTGATGAACGCCAAGGGGAGGCCTTCAACTAATGGAACTCTACAGAAAGGAAAAGGAATGGCTCTTCCTTTTTAAATGAAATTGTTTACACGCATACTGTTATTTACTGGGGCGGTGGGCAGGTGCTAACTGAAAAGAAAAGGCCAAATTAGATATGAGGTTCAAAGTGAAATCTAACAACATGTACTCTGTCACTTCCATTAATCAAGCAGCGTTCAGACAGCACTGACCTCTCTGAGCAATACACTGGCTGAACACTGGCTCAGCCTGTATGGGAAATCCAAAACTGATTTACTTAACTATGATTTTAAACTAGGTATGATGCAAGTGAAACTTATAGTACAGGTATGACAATGGACAGTAAACAAACTCTTTACAGGAGTCTACAGGATACTCTATAGAGTGTTACATAAATAGCAGACGAATTATTATGTAATTGAGCTTGCCTTGCAAGCATATCCACAAAAGCTCTGAGCATCTGCTTCTCACATTGAAGAGCCAAAAACACAGAAAAAATTAAGTTGACTATATAGCAAATTTTGTCTTCATAATGCTGACTACCTACTGACAAATACACTACTCTTCAGAAATTTCTGTCATCATTCCTCTTGTCTGACTACTAACTTCATCTGCACAACTGCAGTAAGCCATGATAGTTAATTGTACTACAGAGATCTCTAAAAGCCCCTCAATGGCTTGAAATGGTAATTTTAAAATAATTTCATAGTCCCAGATCCTAAAGAAACTAAATGCATTCTGAAGAACTTCATACTCGAAGCACCTAGCCCAGTAAGTTGCTGGACACCATCAAATCCACGTTGTAGTCTTCAAAGTCTTCAAATCATAAGAAATGCTTCTCCTTCGGAATTGCCTATTTTGACAGGAATACTTTCTTTCTTCCCTCTCCCCTCCAACTGTGTCGCACACCATTTGTGGTTGAAGCTAAGCCTGACATTTAGCTCTCAAAGATGGTTTAGACAGAATTAAAAAACAGCAGCCAAAAAAAAAAAAACAGCCAAAATCCAGGAATATGATGTTGCAAGTTGAAGTTGTTTTAAAAACAGAGAAAAGAGTTGAAGCCGGTTCAGAACTCCCAGCCCAATAATATGAATACAGAACACCACAGGAAGCGTCCTGGTCTCTGCAGAGGCTACCTAGTGGTTGGGAGCCTTTTCCGAAATTGCAATCTGAACTCAACTGAGAGAATAAAGATGAATCAACTTTAAAGCACAGCTTTACATTCTCAAAATTAAAAGTCTACTAAAGTATTAAATAGATTAAAATAATCTTGTGAGCATAGAAGTTTCAATTAAAATCCTAGTGGAAAAATGAGACAGCAGTAAAATGTAAACATGACACAGCAGGTCAGCTAAGCCTGCTCTTAATGCTGGGAAGAAATACCCAAGAGAAGTGCATTTCATACAACAGAAAACCTAAGGTACCTGTAACTTCAGGACAATGAACCAGTTTACACAGCACAGAAGCAGTGAAGACTGGGAACTAACTAAATCACACGCCTTCTCAGAGTCAACACAACAGGTTTGCTTCAATACCTACCTAAAGTAGTAACTGTGAGCTGAAGGAAGCAGGTGAAAATATGGTGGCAATTACCTTAATGCTCACCACTGAGAGCATACTAACACTAACAGTCCCACTGTCACACTTCCAGGGGGTACGTTAGTAGTTCCTAGGCTTGTGCTGAGCACCTGTGCCACATCAACTGGTCCAGCCCAGATCGTGCTCAGTACTCTGAGACAACACAGAAACTGGGGCTTGAGCAGGATGCTGCTGTTGCTTAAGAAACAGAGCTTCACAACACGACATTCAGACTGTCAGGTAGTCACCACATTTTCAGCTGAAATTCAAGTTATCAGTATTTTATAAAAACCCTCATATGGTCCAGTTACCTTACAGATCACCTGCCCTCCTCAACACAGGTTCCTCTGAGATAATAGATGCATTCTAGTAAGAATTCCTCCCTCCTCAGAGAAGAGAGAATTCATATGGCAAAGTTTACTGTACAAGGCTGTTAATATTGGTACTTTTTCTCCATTTCCATTCCTCATTAGAGTTTTCTTCTTGCAGCCTTACAGATTGTATGCCAGATCTGATTCCTTCTCCTCCAACTTGCCTCAGTTTTACTCTGTGGACTGAAATCCTTGAATTTATCACATTTGCTGAAGATGTTCATTCAGTAAAACTAAGGAAAAAGTCCTTTATCAGATATTGCTTGTGTGTTCACTCTTTTAGTCACAGGATAAAGTCTAGAGCAGTCAGTAAATACCTCGAGAAAAAACATACAAGAATGTATTTGCAATCAAAATTACTTGGCTCCACAACAAACTCACCTAGTTACTCAACAAACTGGATTTTCAGTTAGTTCTGTCTGAACAGAAGAAAACTAGGAATTTGTTAGATAAAGGAAAAGTGGGTCAATCTAAATGTCAATTGTTCATGAAGCGGAGGAAGGCCCAGTGCTGTGTGTCAGGATCATAACCGGTTTCAAGTTTGTCAACTGTAGTTTCTTTGACAAGGGCTAGTAACAAGTCAACTTTTATTTTTTTACCCCAAGGCTGAGAAAAGAAGAAAATTCTTGAAAGAACATTTAACTGACCTCATAGTGCTAACTCAGTCCACTTTAAAGTGATAAATGACCAGCTCTACAGGACTCCACTTAGAAAAACTTTAAATAGCACAGTTGACCACTAACACTAAAAGGTTCTGCAGTTTTGACCTCCACTTTTCCTGTATAGATGCAGGGAAGGAAGGGGGGGCGGATTTTGTCCTGAGGGTAGGGAAGAGATGCTGATTGAAATTTTAGATGATACTTCCACTTAAGACATTAGAGAATATACTTTTTTTATGTTACTGAGAGCAATAAATATGCTTACTGCATGTTTAACCTTGACTACTGAAGTTTTTCTCAAACCACTTGAGACACATATATGGTAATACATAGGCTATAATTTTTTTCCTGGTATATAACTGCTCAAAGGTTTTGAATTTAATTAAAAATGTTGTTAATTTATTGTCAGTTCCAACTGACTGCCCCATGGAAGTCTGCAGGATTGACTTTTTCTTTTTTTTTTTTTTAAGGGGAAGTTTGGGGGGGTTTTGGGTTTGTTTTTGTTTTTGTTTTTTTTTTTTTCAAATAACAATTTATTCATAGCATTATCATCACCAGTAGATGTGTAACTAAGGCAGCACTTTTGCCTATACCCTTGTAAGGACTCACTCCTCCTATTTGAGTAAAACGACTGTTTCCAGCTGATACCAGAGTGCACGGAGATTATATGTATTTTCAGAAAGCTAAAAAGTATCTTTCAGAATATTTATTTCACAAATCACAGTTACATAGCAGTATGAAATACCAGCTATAATATTATACAAACTCTGAATTTCCTGTTGAAGTCTTGAAAATAAAGGACAAGTTACCCCTAAGAAAATAACTTCGTGAGGTTGACATTATTATTACGGATCTTCGAAAGTAATCTCTTATTATTCCTATTCCCACTACAAGGGTATATAATTATCTATGTATGCATACAGAAACTCAGGATACGAATACACAAAATACAATCAGATTTAAATATGATAAATATCAATAACTCTCCTTAATATGACATTTATTTCAGAGCTACACACTATGTGATCCTTCAGAAGACACTGGAGCTTTTTTTCTGCAAATTAATAAAATGTAACATGCACCCTTCCACTTAAAAAAATAAAATAAATAAATAAAACCCCAAGTGCTTTCACTCAAAAAAAAAAATATTCCTATGTAAAAGAGAAAAGTAATCATGAAGTTATGATGGTAAGTTACTCTAACAATGTTCTGCTGGACTCAAAGTGTCGAAGTGAATAATTGATCGACTGTGACACCGCAATAGCTGGGACTGTATAGCAGAGAGAAAGAAAGATCCCTGAGGACTAAAGTGCACATCTTTGTAATGGGAGCAGCTGTAATAAATCTAAGCTGACAAGTATTCAGAGACTGAAGCAATGTTCCATCAAATATTTTTAAAGTCAGTTCCACACAAGTCAACCCAGCTTCGCCTGGAGATTTATCAGACATTTGGCTGGTGCACATGTGATCACTTGTTAAAGTGAAGGGGAAAGCTAAAGAAGTGGACAAATGAGAGATACTAGACCAAGGCACAGTGAGATTTTTAATGCCTAAGGATGAACTTTCACATTTCATTAAAGTTTAGAAAGATTTAAAAATTTGTTCTCGCATCTCGCATTTTTTAAATATCTTTTTTTTTCCTAAAGGTTTTTATTTAAGGAAAATAAATGAGAAACTGTTTTCTTTCTTTTCTTAAACTTATGAACATGTCTCAATCAAAATTCATTTTTAAAAAGTGAATAAAAAATTTCATTCAAAATGCACATCTAAGTTGTTTATTTCCTAACACATTTGCACATTTCTAACTTTTGAAGTTTTACAGAGAAGTTTGTAAAATTCTGCTGTCAAACCTGAGCAACTCAGACAAAAGTAAGACATTGGATTAAAATGGACTTTAGAAACAGTACTAGAAAAATAAGATATCATTCATTCAAGAAAAATCAGTTTACTGATATCCTTCCCAGTAAGCAAAAGAGTAAGAACAGTCATGGAGTCCCTGTTCAAGAACCGCCATCCTCAATAGCAGACCAAGCCTGTTTAATATTGGAAATTCTTCAAAACACTTATCAAAAGGCACAACTTGACAAATCCTGATGTCAGAAAAAGCCCCAACATTTGGTAACAAAAATGCATACTTATCAAGTATTATGGGTACAAGTTACTTCTGGGGAGATTCCGATTGGACAGAAGCGGAAAGTTTTTCACGATGAGAACAATCAGCCATTGGAATAATCTCCCCAGGGAAGTGGTGGATTGCCCAACATTGAACACTTTTAAGATTCCGCTGGAGAGGGTGCTGGGCCATCTTGTCTAGACTATGCTTTTGCCAAGAAGGTTGGACCAGATGATCCTTGGGATCCCTTCCAATCTGGTACTCTATGATCCTATGAAGTAGCTGACTACATGCCAGCCTGATTTTGTATCCTGCTTCCATCTACACCCACATGAGAAATGTGAACAGAACAGCTCTCAAACGCTGTAAAAGTCAGCACAGTTCAGACACAGACACCGTTAACAAAACTCTGCTAAAAATCAAGCCTTTCCCAAAATTTAGAAATATGTAAAATGATAAAGCAGCAAGTGGAAGGAGGAGATGGGGCAGGGAATGGAGCAATAAGGAGAGGAAAAAAGGAAAAAAAAAATCAGCTAAAGGTTATGAAATAAGACGAAAAGGCAGAATCCTATACCATTTCACAAAGACCATTCAGGGATGGTGGAGTTGAGCAGAGTATTGGACATTTTCTGATGTGAGCCCTGGATCCATGCTCCTGTATGTATCTCTGGTCATACCACACAGTGCAAGCATGACCCCGGTCATGGCGTTCATGGTAATTTTTGATTTTGGTTTCACGCAAGTGAAATGTAAAGAGTGGAAAGTGGTCAGGGTATTACAGACTGGAACAGGCTGGCTGCTCTCCAGAGCTTTGCATTCTCAGAATTTAGTAAATCTGAGTCAGCTGATTTAGGGATCCAGGAGTTTCGAGATGTTTCTTCAGAAAGTCTCTGAATCTCACTGCTAGCAGGAAATTCAGTGATTCTTCTATTTACTTACATTAACATTTTCATATCCAAGTTTGATGACAGCCATCTACTGACAATTAGGTTTACGGAGTGAACAGAGATGGATAAACTGTCACACAAACTGATATCCACAGCTCTACTCATCCGATGATGGAAGCTGGCACCAGCTTGTCTATATGAATGAGAGGAGACAGCACAGGGTGGAGATGTATCATAAGGGGCTGCTGATGTCCCTGAACGCAAACACAAGCAGTTTATAATTGATGAGGTAAAGATGTATGAGCCAGATGGATTTCTATCATGCAGCCTTTTTTGATCCTCGTTTATGTTCTCTTCTGTTGAAGTACGTGGGAGTTCCTGGTTTCAGTGATGCAGTGCTGTGCTACCCTACCTAATACTCGCCATGGCAGAAATGCACCATTCCACCTGGCAGCCCTCTGACTGCAACTGCCACACAGAGCTCAGCACAGCCTCTGCCAGGAAAGGAGATGCGATTCTACCTCTGCTACCTTATGTTACCTGCAACACTGAAGAGCTTACTTTTCATTATATGCGCTATCTACAAATAGAAGACAATTCTTCAAAAGCAGCAAAAAGCAGACTCTGAAAAAGATTTTAAAATTAGTTCTAGCTCTTTGTCATACTTGAAAAAAAAAATATGACAAGTCAAGGCCCTTGTCATTCACAGAAATGTTATTTTAAAAAAATACAATAGAGTGGCCAAAATTAATTAAGAAGTGTGTGTGTGTGTATATATGTATTTTTTTTTTTTTCCTGGTTTTCTGTAGTGGTTTCTTCTGTAGTTCCTGAGAGGCAACATGGACATTGCCTACACTGGCTATTGCAGAGCACAGAAAGAGCTCTAATAAATTATGCACTTGTTTTTGAGAGGCTGGAGGATGGAGTCCCTATCTTAAACACCAAACATGATTAATTTTATTCAACGAGACGACTTGCATTAGTAAAAACATTTGTATATGTGGCTATTTGCAGAACGAGACCTAAAACAATCTTCTTCTCCTTGACATTCCATATCACACAGGGGCCTTTTATTTTCCATATATGATACTCATTTTATACATGGCAGCTTGGAGAGCCCCACTTCCATCAACCTTGGCACCTTTTTGAAATCCTCTGATGCATTACAGCCCGTGTGAGCATACGGCAAGTCCATATTCTGCACTTGAGATAAAGGAGGAACTTGTTGTTTGAAAACGCAACATGGAAGACTGAAGTAAAATACATAATTTGGTGAAGAAATTTTAACACATATGATTTACGCATATTTCCTGGGGTTTAGGTCACAAAGAAAATGCACGCAAACTATATGTACGTTGCATGAGCTAGACTCAGATAATTTAGGATTAAAAACTGAAAAAAAATAAGTAAAATAATTATCTGAGTAAGCAAACATTAATAGGAAATAATTTTCTTCATTTTCACTTCTCTGAATAATTATACCTGTGGGCTATTATGAATAATTTATGAGATGGCATGCAGTTTACATGTAGCCCTGAAAGTCTATGCATTTATAATATGATCATTCCAAGTAATTCTGGAGCAAACCATGCCTGGTAAGTGACTTCTGCACAAACAGTTTTTCAGCCTTAGGATAGTTTAAGCTTCTGTTAACAGAGCAAGGCACTCTGGTTAAAAAAAAAAGAAAAAAAAAGTATTTTTAAGTTTATTTAAATCTCTCTCCTGCAAGTAGCATTCAATAATTCATTAAAATCTTGTAACTCCAAACTTCCTTTAAGCTTTGCGAAATATTGACTAACTACTTTATATATTGATCTTTACAGTGATTAAATTTTTAAGGCACTTGAGACTAAATTCTGGTAAAGGCAATATCCTCTTTTTCCCAGCAGCATACAAATTATGTTACGCAGCTCGAACCCAAACCATTCTGAGTACCCTGCAATAGTTTTAGAAGTACAACATTGTTTCAAAAACAAAAGCCTGACTCATAACTCTAATATTCTATTTTCTGACCAAGTGGAATATATGGAGATCATTTAAAACAATTACATACCGTTTCTCTATTTGAAGTACCGTTTTCCAAGAAACAGTTTATTGTGCATATACTAAAAAAAAAAAAATCCCCAAGATTATGCAAAACCCTTTTCTTTTTCTCTTTTTTGTTCTACAGTGAATTTTAGTCTTGACCGAAGTTGAAAAAGCCACTTGCAAGAGTACAATAGGACTACACATTCTTTTCTCTCAAGATCATTGTGCAGATTTGTAAACATGCAGTACTTTGTCTTCCAGCATAAGTAAACTACATTTAATGACTAGGAGTACTGTATAAAGAGATAAACTAGAACAAAAGACTTTCTGCAAAATACAATTCAGTCTTTATGCATAAATTATCCATTCACAATACTGGTGCCTTTTAATAAATTTTAGCCTTTAAAGTAAAATTTTTTTAGCTTAGTTTGTTTCTAATTTTCTGTCTTTATAGTACATTTTACTCCTTCCTCTTCAAGATGCAATGGAAATAATAACCAAAAGAAACTGTATTGTCAAAGCCTGTAAGCTTATTTATGAATTCTTTCCTGCTTAAACCTCGTATCTCGAAAATGTGTCTATTGTGTTCCTGTGCACATTAAGTTCACAGACTGGAGTTCGCCTTTTCATCCGTACTTGTACATCTGAACCTGTCTTCACAGTACACTACAATGTTCCTTAGAAATTAAAAAAAAAAAGAAAAAGAAAGGCAAGAAGAAGGTTCTTGACAATCATCCAAATCACTAACATAGCTCCATCTTCCACCCACCACATTTCGCTAATTATATCTCAACAGCTCAGCTCCCTTAAGACAGAGAAGGAAGCAGATGACACTGTCAGTGTGCCAGGGGAAAGAG
>VYZM01010509.1:196305-215629 GCA_013398915.1 Dromas ardeola | reverse complement strand
AAGTCAATCCAAATAGTTAAAAACGAGATGAGAGACACATAGAAACATGCTTAAGTTTCTACATGTCAGATCATCTCTCCTTGTTTCATAATAAGCAAAGAGATGATAAAACAGGAAGCAAGGTAACAGGTTGTATACCCACTATTGCTCTCAGAGATGAGCAACACAGCAACTTTGATGGAAAGGCCACAAGCCACCTACTTCTACAAGCAATGTCATCATGAACAAGTTAGGTACATCACAGTTTATCCTAGTTCTGATTTGCCTTTTTCTTCTTTTCTTTGTAGAAGTGGTGTGTGTTGTTTGGTTTTTTTGTGGTGTTTTTTGTTTGTTTGTTTGTTTTTTTAAACACGTGATGCTGGGTGTTTGAAAACACGACAAACAGAAGAGGTCTGTACAAGCATTCAATTCAGAATGGCTGTTTCCCTTTTACAGCATGAAAGCTCACTGAGAGGATTATATCCTATTTCATCGCAAAGTAGTGATTTAAATTTTATTTTGTTAAATCTTTCTTATACCTGGGGATTTTAAAGAGTTATTTCTACATTTGCTAAGAATATTTTAGAAATGAAGACACATTATTAATATTAAATATTCTGGAATGCTTACAATAGTACCACAAACCATGGATGTCATCCCTCAGTTATCCACAGACATAAAGTCAAAGTAAAGATCTGACAGTATTTTACCAAGAAACCCTTCATTCACCCCCAAAAATGAAGTCCAGACCACACTGGGGTCTTGGCACTGAAAGTTTTCGGTATAGAGAGTTCTCACTAGTTTACCATGTACTCAATTAAACCAACTGCATTTTGTTTAAGATCTCCAATAAAGACTTTCACTTACAGTCAGTTTACAACTTAAAAAAAAAAATCATTTTATATAACTTCTATAGCCATAAAAATCAACAACACAAAATTTCATAAATTTTATATTCAGAAGCATCTACTTTTGTTTTCAACCGAACTCCACAGCCAGGCTACCATCGAGCTGAATGGCAGCACGGTCAGGTCCTAGTTTAAAGCATCTGAGACCCAAACTCTACATCCACATGACAAGGATGAATGTTGGCATCTTTTGGGTTTTACATGCAACATATTTAGGACTGGAGATTGTGCTGCAACAGAGCCTACTGCTACTCTTGAGCAAAACTAGAGGTGTCCCCTTCTCGTAACAAGTCACCAAAGCCCAGGCAAACATATGCTGGTAATTTAAGAACAGACAGAATAGGAGCGAAGGATGCTGAGAACACACGCATGAACACACCAGCTCTGGCAACTCATACACAATTTGCCAGATGCCATTAAGCAGGAATCCAGGCAACCTGCACCCATTGTAGTCACTGTCTTTAAGGCAACTGCATCAGAATCAAGAAGATTTTTTTGAATAACCTCCAGAACCTTAAGTGGTTGCTGGCATAGGTTACACCTTGGCAAAGGCGCGTGCTTTAAGTCTGATACAGTCCTCAGAAGCTGACTGTGTATTTCTTATGAGGTTCTGTGCCAAGCCAGGCCACGTTTTCACCTTCTCCCCTGCATGGTGAGCACTGCTTCCAACCTAATATCCATATATAAACAGGAAATAAGATGGTTGGTGGAAGACCGTCACACTGCATGAAAATCCATCCTGGATTCCTCTAATGGTGTTTGGCACAAGCATGAAGCTCAGTTTGTCAACACGTGCATTACTGCAAGAATTTTCAACCTATTTATAGCTATTAAGAGATGTAAAAGCTTCTTAAATGGAGAGTAATTCAAAGAATGGGCTACTTACACACTGGTTTTGGTTGTGCAGTATCACTCCTATTATTTGAACCCATCAGAAAAAAGCATCCAACGATGCAGACTCTGCAAGTTCTGTCATTTTTTGTTGGTTTTGGTTTTAAATGCAAAATTGTCTGAATATCTCAAACTGTAGCCTTTTCCACTTACAAGCAGACAAATATGCATTTATTCAGTGTGTGTGTGTGTGTGTATCTACCTCCATCCTCACTAATAATTTGGTGTGATATCAAGTAACAGCATCATGACACCTTCTCCCCCTTCTACCCCCACAAAAAAAATAAAGGTAAAAAGGAACTTATGCCCCTTACACCTCCATTCTTTGGAAAACAAGCCCTAGCAGAAGACCAGCCAGTTTACTGAAGACCCTCCACCTCACTTCTCTCCCTGTTGACTCTCAGCTTGCTCTCCTTTACCCTTCCAAGCTCCCCAGGCTCTGACCCTTCACAGGCTGGAGGGTTTTTTGCCTCTCAACCCCCCTACCCCTTTCTAGTCCCTCTCAGGACTCTGTTTTTGCACAAGCACATATGTCAAAATGTGCTCTGTAAGACCCGCTGATAACATTTGAGGGGGCAGGGGGGAGGGCAGGGGAAGAGTCTTCTGAAGACAAAATTATTTTTAAGGAATTCCCCAACAGTGTGTCAATATTACTTTCCCAAAACAAGAGTAAATGTAGTAACACAGCTAGGATTGCCGTTCTCTCTCCACTAGCACAATATTCTCTGTGGGGAAGACGGGAGAGAAAAAGGGCAGGGGGGGCATGGAGGGAGAAGAAGAAATAAGCAGCCTTGATGACTTATGACACAAAGTTTCCCTCCTAGCAGAACTAATCTCCATTTACTCTACTAAGATGGAGCTTCTTTATGGAACACTTCATATACAGCAGGAGATTATTGATTCACCATCCATCAGAGACAATTTTTATTTTTTTAAGTCTGATAGCTTTGTAGATAGAGTTCTACTGGATACGCGTAATAAGACTGTTTCTTATTTAGTGGATTATTCCCAGGTGCAGAAATAGCATCCCAAATTTAAAAGTAATTCAGCTTCACCCTCATCCCACCATAACTATATATCTGTCTTAACAGTATGATCATCATTGACCGCATTCAAGTTGCCTTAGGTCAGATGAATTTGCAAGGATCTTATGATACTAAAATAATTTCATTTGAAGGGAAGAGAAAGCCTCAGAAGATACAAGCAAACAGCAAATTGCTCAGTTGTTCCTTCTAACTGCAACAATCATGGAAAGAGTGGCTCATTCTCAAGACAACCAGAGTCTTCTAAATGAAAGTGAGTTCTCACCCCTGCCCCCTAAATGCCAATCAGCAAAGCCCAGAAAGGCTCCCAAATAGCTGAAAGAGGAAATGCAGCTTTTTTATTCAGCCCAGTGGAAAACAATCCTGATATGCAGATTCTGATCATAAAAATCTGGGGTTTTTTACTGATTTAAAAAAAAAAAAAAATTATTGTTAGTCAACTGTTCTCCAAGACTGGATAGTTTCTCCAAGGTCTTAGCTAAGAGTTCCTATTAGGAAAATCATAGCCAGGCAGCCCATAAGGGGATGCATTGTCACAAAACTAAAAATGTAACTATACCAATTTTAAATTTGAATACACTATGGTGTTGCTTTTACCCCAGCAGCTCTGATAAGTTGCTTAAGGTTGTAGCTAATAAAAGGTCATTCTGTAGCATTTATTTTTTTTCCTTTATTTTTTAATGTCAGAGAAATCCCCAGGGCTGTTGCAAAGAGCTCTGCAAATGCCAAAACATGGAATGGAAGAGAACAGCTTTTGGGCTGGGGCTAGGCATCTGTGAGAACCCAAACCTTCTTGGTCCCCAAGGTGACAATGAAGACGAGTCCGCTGTACAGATTCATGTGGACAGACAGAGTTACTGAGGGCTACGATGGTCTGCTCTCAGTGCCCTCGTTGAAAATATGCAGAATGAACATCATCTTTCCACAAACTTTAACCTGCTCGTAGCATGTACTAATCATAATCATCCAGTGTTTCACCAAGTCAGACGAGAGATGAGAGACTTGGAGAGGACAAGGATTGAAAGCACACACGATTCGACCAGAATCATTCAAAAAGAGTCACTTGGAAGGCAAGTGGCTCAGCACAACTAATGATTTCCAGATAAAAAAGTCTCACTGAATAAAACAACTGGAGTGCTATATGAAAACACTGCACATCAGTAAGACTTCTTAGCATACCTAGGTCCTGCTGACTCAACAAAACCTTAAGGATTATTATTTATTTCCTGAAAGTACAGCTCTTATTTACAATATAACCTAGATATAAAATACTTAAGCACAGTATTTGCTTAGACAAGTTTGCTTCCCTTTTTCTTCTTTAAGAATTTATGAGCCCAGAGAAATAATTATCTTCAAACAAAAAGATGGTTTAGGTCTGATTTTCTTTACTTATTTCCCATTTTATGGCTATGCAAGTCAGAAGGTGAGGAAAACTGGCACCATAAAAGAGAGTTTCAATTTCTAGTATTTCAAAAGTGGACAGTATTTAAAACATGAACCAGAAGAAAACTGCATGTAATTTAGGGAAAGAAAAACTTTTTAAGAAAAAAAAAAGCAGAACAAGAGTTTTCCTTAAACATCTTACTCCGTTAATTTGGAGATTTTGGGTTTTCTTTGAGATGGCAGAAGGAATGAGTTATAAAATCCTGAGCTTTGAAATTTTGTTCATTTGATATTTTACATTTCAGCAAGTATTTTTCCATTATTCACTGATCTCCTTTAATATAAGGCATGGCTATAAACTCAGATTTAACTACCTCATGCAGTGCCTCAATATCAGGATGCCATTTGGCTACTTAAAAAATGCAGAGATATTCTCCAGCAGCCACCAAAAAGAAGTCAAAGCACCAGGGTTAAAATGAGATTGTAGCAAGTCAAATTAAGGGTGCCATCACTATCAACTGCAGCTATAATAGGCATTTTTATAATAGTTTATTTTATACTACTTTTCCATCTATTTTTCATGCTATTTTTACTCCTCCAAGCTGCCTCAGTATACAGAAGAGTACCTCAACTTTCCTTGCCCAGAAAGTCTGACATTCTTAATCTGACTCTTCTCTCATCTACCTGTGGACAGAAGATGCTGCTAAACACTGTTAATTACCCTCTGTAGAAATTACAGAAGGAAATTACAACAGGCAAAAAAACAACTAGAAGGTAAAGTCAGTAAGTTTAAAGATTAAAATCAGTCTTTTTTGCAGAATGAAGAAAATCAAACTACTATACTTCCATCTTTATATATAATATAGGTAACAGGAGGTGGTCATTCAAAAATATGGAACTCACAAAACTGGGCATCATAGCTGGGACATTTCTAATCCAGTCCAGTTTACACTGACAGCGTTTCTTCCTATGTCCTTTGACTGAGGGGAAGAAAAAAAATCCACACACAGCATAAAGAAGCTGTGAAGACACAAAACGTTTCAGGCCAAAGTTAGAAACACAACATTGGAACTACATCCAAGTCAGCTTTGTGCTTCGCATGGTCACAGCCACAATACAGGCCTTGTCTTTCCTCAAAATGTGAACACTAAAAGAATCATCCATGCCCGTCTTCTCCACATTAGACAACAGATGCCGAAATGTACCCCACAATAACAGGATATTTTAAACTCTGCGCAGAACTCAGCAGCCTGTACACCAGAAAATGTAGCCGCATTGGCTACCAATGGCAATACCATAGTCCCAAAGTAGACTGGCCTTTATTTATCCAAAAGCTCTCCTTTCTTCAAGAAAAACTTAAGTCACACTGCTACAGCTACAATAAATATGACGCTACAGCTGCAATAAATATGACGCTACAGCTGCAATAAATATGACGCTACAGCTAGAGCTCCAGGTACACAGTGGATGAACAACTAATGTGGTATTTTCTGATTTTCTAGGCATACTGCAAGGTCACTAAACGGCCAGAAGCACAGAAGACCTGAAACATTTTCATGACAAAATTACATTCGGGTATTTGTTATCGCTGGTGAGAAGTTCACATAAATGGTCAATTTTTACACCACGAGCATATAACGAAAAATTAATAGATATATGTTTGCTGAATGGCATGCAGAGCTCCTCATCTCAGATGGCCAACTGCTTTCATTCATTTACCTTAAGGTGTTTGGGGTTGTTTTTTTTACGTTGTTAAAGTTTTTAATGACCACGTTTATCCCAATAGGATTCTGACTGGAAGTATCTTTAGGTCTAGTTATAAAAAGTAACGCTTGTCTGTCATTAACTATTTTTGCAGAAGTAGTACCATTATATCCAGTATAACTATTCAGAAGTGCAGATGACCACCACATCGATGTCAATGAACTCAACAGATAATGGAATCTAAAAGTAGAAGGTTTGTGCAAGCATTTTTTTCTAATTTCCAATTAAGAATACAGGGTACATTAGAAGCCAATGCACTGATTAAACGCAGATGAAATTCCACCTGGCTTTGCAGGGCAGTTATACCTTCACACCAGCTGATACATTTCAAGAAAGAAAAGTGAAGAGGTTCACTTCTCTCCCACCCACTTCCATACTACATCCAAGCAGGGATCTAGCAAGGACCAGGACAGGACTGTCCTAAACTAAGTGCCTGCAACCCTTCCAGTAACGGGAGATTGGGCAAGAGCACCTTTTGATAAGTGGATTTATATATAAGTCACGGCTGTGTTATCTTGGCAGAAGAATCAGGAGGAAGCCCTCATCTCCTCACTTTCTGCGGTGCAGAGCCATCAGCACAATCCGTACCATGGGCTGTGCAGACACCCTGCAAGCAGGAGGGCTCAGGGAAAAATCTTCCATGTTGGGACAGCCCCTGCATCAGCTGCAGTTCTCTCAGAGTCCTCTTCCTGACACAACAGGCAAAGGAAGACGGGCTGCAAGTGGTAAATGTTCATTTGATGCAACTCAGGCAGGTCTATCGAACATCTTACAGGTAAGGTCAGCGGGAGTTTGAAAGCCAATCAACTAACCTAAAAAGCAAAAGATATGAAAGAGGCTAGTGGACCTGGAGGAAAAGCCAGGGGTCAACCTGCAATGAGAAGTACCCTGAGAGACTCAACTATAGGAAAAATATGCAGAAACTAGACGGTCACAGTGGACAACTCTTAACTCTGTGCAGCACAACCTTTACGTGGGACTTTGATATTTCTTGATAACGGATCTAATACTGTCAATATAGGTCAACTAGAGCTCATTTACGTCTGGGTTGTGATTGTATTGTAGACAAGTTTCTATCTGCCATTCACTCCTGTGTGATCTCTCTCTATCTTTCCTATCTCTGCATCTGAGCCAAGGAGGGCTGCAAGGTTGATCACTTCAGCCATTACTGCACTTACAGTGTTCTTGTGAAAGTACTATTCAGTCAAAAGGAGAACGCACCTATAAATCCTCTTTTCTCTCTGTAATATAAGGGCACAATAATTTGCAAGTTCAATATACTGCATAAGTTACAAATTAAATCAACTGCTAGCACTCTGAAGAATTCTCATTTTTAAAAGCTAGTGCTGCAACACAGAAGTGATACAGCTCCTTCTAAAAGCTTACAAGGAATATAGAAACTCCTCTGATTTAGTACAACTGCTGTGTTTTATAAGGACCAGACACTGCAAATGCATTTTGCATTAATAGTTGTAATTATCTAGATGCATTTAACTGTGAAAAACACAACTGAGCTCCTTTCAGTACGATTTTGATATCAGATGTGTTACGACTACATTTAAAATAACTGCCCGTGATGTTTCTTGCTTATGCATGTATGTAAAGCTGTTCAGAATTAA
Organism: Dromas ardeola; assembly: GCA_013398915.1. Classification (NCBI taxonomy): domain Eukaryota; kingdom Metazoa; phylum Chordata; class Aves; order Charadriiformes; family Dromadidae; genus Dromas; species Dromas ardeola. Next base: position 208,042 of record VYZM01010509.1, on the reverse strand, counting down.
GTCCTATAGGAATTTTCCATCACAAATGCTGTCAAGTATTCTGAAAGTTCAGAGTCTGTTGATGTATATGGATATTTTGTAAAGTTACTTTGTGGAGTTGGGTTTACTTTATCTTGGGTAAAACAAATACTCAGGGAATACAGTGTATTAAGTGATTCATACAACAGGGAAATAGAAACACTCAAAAATACACAGCTATTACTCAAATTTATGTAAGCTGCAATACCTGTTTACCAGCTTAAAGGTAGAAGACAGCAAAGCTGTCATTTGATTTTAGAGTATCAACCACACACCACGTATCTGCTTTGGTTTACAGTTCTCCCACCATTGCTGTTAATGACGCGCTGCAGCCTGATGCATCCGAGACTAATCCTGAGGTTTAAACAAATGATTCCCTATTCTCTCTTGGTCTTAGAATGTGCCACATCAGAAATCTGAGGGATTAATGAAACACTGCTACCACTAATTGCTGACACAGGAGTATTTAGGGCACTAAGGCAATCACAGGAATAAAAATAATAATTAAACAAAGTGGAAAGGAAAAGATAAAGAGGCTTCCTAGTTTTCCTCTGCAGTACATTAATCAGTCACACAATGTCCTGTTGTGAAAGATCACTAAACATATGCTTTATCACTTGGTCCCAAATAAAGCAAGTCTTTTCCATATTAAGTGTTCTTTGGTTTGGCAACTGTACAACTAACAACCAAAGACACTGAACAATAACACAAAGCAAAAGATGAATAAAGAAATGCTTTTACATTGACTTGCTACAGAACTGTGCATAATGCAGGAAGAGGCTTAATGAAAATGAGAAAAACTCTTAAACTATGTAAAACTTGGGGCCCGATCCCTAGGAAGAAATGCTGGAGAATTTGCAAGAGTGCACTGATCAGCCTTACTTTTACTGACATAAAAATCTACATTCGGTATTAAACAAAAAAGCAGGCAGACAAACAATTTCACTCAGCAGAAATCACAGCTTATTTTGCTGTAGAGCGGTGGTTCGTTATCAAGAGACCTGTAAAGGACGTGGAGGTGTTTTGTTTTGTTCTGAGTGAATGACCAGAAAAAGTCCCTAAGTACACCTCAATTGCTGATGATCAGCATACTGAGCTCTTCCATGCCCTCACCAATTTATCCAGCAACAACATAAAAGTTTAGTAGATTCTGTAAATTTGGATCTAACTTNAAAAAAAAAAAAAAGAAACGAAACAAAACATATAATGGAAATATGCAGATTACAGAGAAGTATACAATAGATTTTCTTTATATTTAATGAAAAAAGTACCGGTCATTTTCAACGACCTAGCAAAGACCGATAGGCACATTCACTTGCAATATCACAACGGATAGAAACAAACCACAAAACCAAAAAAAAAAAACAAAAAACCAAACACTCACACAGGTGAAAAGAAAAGGTGGCCTGCCACTCTTGGCCAAAAGCAAAGCACTAAACTAAATGGCTATTCAATGATAACGGGAACACATGCTTAAAAGAACCTCCCTTGCTTTGCCTGCACAATGAGAAGACAGGACCTTGCCATGGGAGATGAAATTTATGATGAAATTCCTTCTTATTTTACTACTGTTCTGACAGAGCAACCACATCACCTACTAATATTTAGAGTAATTACTTGTGGTATTATACCTACTCCTTACCAGAATGGTCACAGTTTGGTTTTTAAAAGCTTATGATGAAGTTTAGAGAGCTGATGACATTTTTTTTTTTTTCCACCAGAAAAAAAACCCTTCAACATTTGCGTGTCTTTCTTCTAAGTTAAAGACAAATACTCACCAATTAATGAAATATACATATTGACTAATTCCTCATGATTTTGTGTAACGACCTGAACATACAAACATCCACTCCTAAATTTCAATTAACGAAGAGCTAATGTGACAGTAGTTTTCCGGTACCATACGCGGTTTAGGATTTCCAAAATTCAGAAACCTCTCAAAGTGCCGATCTCTGCAAGTTAAATGATGAAGCAGCAGCGAGAGGCAGCGCTGCCAAAGAAGGCAAGAGCATGTCCCAGTCAGTGACTGCGGGCTGCTCCACACCACCCCAGCCTCCAGTGGCCCAGGCGCAAAACTCACCTGGATTTTTAACTTCGCCGACAAACCTGTTCCGCATATTCAAAGTGAAGTGACCACAGATACCACAGTATTTAACACCTGGGTATCCCACAACTGTTATCAGTGCCTTTACTGTGGTTTGCTACAGAAACACTAGTGGCTTTTCACAACCAAAAGTGGTTGAAATTAGTCCCCATCACCAGCAGATTACTGCCCAGAAAACTCATTCCCACAACTTGAATTTAGCAACAGACATCCTGAGAGAGCATTTCTTTTTTATCTCAAACAGCATCTAATGGTATTAAACAAAAATCCAAGTGCTAAAACTCTAGAAAAAGTGGTATCAAAGAGATCTGCCACCTCTTACTGATATTACACCGTAAACAGCAGATGTTGCCGCTTCTTCTCAGTCTTCTGAAGTTTCTAAGCGGAAAAGGTGGAAAAAAGTATTTGCTAACTTAACTGGTCCACAAATTAAAAACAAGAATGTGAATGTGAATAATGCAGAAGACAGAAGTATGTTGAAATTCTGATTTATTTCTCCTACCATACACATCTCTACTAAAATATCATTCACGTGCTCTTACACATTATTTTCCCATATTTTTTGTTGTTCAAAGATGAAACTCCATCCATCTTAGAAATAAAGATGAAATATCATTAAAATTTTATTTTAATAATTTAATATTTTTATTTTAAATTATCATTCATAATTTTTAAATTGCAAGACCAGAAGTTATCTGATGATTAAAAAAAGGATTAAAATGATTTGCTCTACGGAAAGAAAAAGCCAAAGTACAAAGACTTCCTGCATTACAACATTTTTGAACAGGCACTACAACAGGCAGAAAAAAAATTTTATGAAAGCCAGAAGTTACACTAGTGTGCTTGTAATGATAGTTAAGTTTCATATAATGAAGTATATCGTATTGCTTTTTTAAAACCAGATATTTATTAAAATTTTAACACTTAGAAATTATGAATGCAGCAGAGCCAACCTCCAAACACCAAGATTCCCAGCACTACTACAGCATGTAGTTTTTTGCCAGAGGTGAGTAACATCTGAGTCACACAATTTCTGGCTGTCACTTCCAAACACAAGCAAGCTAGGAAGTGAAAAAGGACTGTTGGAAAACAGAAGAGCACTGAAGCTAAGAACGGACAATACTGAACTGGTACATTGAATTTACAACAAAAAATGGTTTTAATCTTAAAAGCGATCCTAATATTTTTTTTTTTTTTTAAATCACCTGTAATTACTCCCCTGGTGTTCTGGTATTAACAAAGTATTGAGAAAACAGCCATCAGACTTCAGCATAGGCTGCAGCTCTGACTGACATTATGTCGTAGGAATTGCTCCACTTTATCAGCTTGTCCATCCCAGCAGCAGAAATCACACGTATTTTGTTAAGTGCAAGAGAAACGTGTTTTGCTTCAGAACGTAAGCTAATTCAGTACTCCTAAATACCCATTGCTCTTTTGGTTTCCAGTTACCCTTCGGCTGTGGCCATGCCAACCACGGTACAACAACTCACACCAAGCCTTTGCTTTAATGACTACTCCACGGTATTCCCGTGGTGGAGGTACGAGGCACTGGAGCATCCAAACGAGGTTGTGACTATACACACATGCAGCGGGGAACTGGAGAAGTATGACCAACTTCGAGAAGTCACTAAGCGGCTCAGAAACACCAACCACTGCGCTCAGTATGCGATTCCAGCAGATCACCTATGAGCCAGCAACCAGAACCATTCCCAGGTTTAACAATGTGCTACGGGTGCCTGGGCTCTCTCTGGAATGGAAAACTGAAAGGCTGGAATTATAGTTCTACAAGCTATGGAAGTGGTTTCATCATATTATTATGTTCTTTACCAGATCTATGACATTTAGGATTCTGAAGTAATGGTATTTTCATCTTTGTACCAAAATGAACTTTTGACAGATGGGTAATTTCAATAACCAAAGAGCTAGGAACAGAAATCTATTAAAGATATTTTAGATATACGAATTTTTTTTAAAAGATGGCAATAGATAACCTCATCACATGTAGCCTTAAAATATTGCAGAAATTTTAGCAATTTTCTAATTCACTTTCTCGCCTATGTTCAAATGTTACGAATTACCTAAATAAATGCTTACAATGAACTGAGACTTTTTTCCCAGACTACATTTCAGCTTATTTTAGTAGCAATTATTTTCTATGCCGGTTGCTGTGAGAATAGTGGCATAAACAATTAGAACAATGAATGACTGAGTAGGCAGAAGTTGATAGATGGGAGTAAAACTTCTGGTCATATAAAAATCTTAAAAAAAAAAGAGGGGAAAAAACCCAGAAAAGTGACACTCTGCAGTGTCATTTAAACTATAAAAAGGGCCTAAAATCAGGTATCTTGCAATTTATAATACTTAAATTAGGCGACATATTTTACTGCTTCAAAAACTCACCCCTTCTCTATTTTTTATTCAACAGATAAATTAGAAGAACACTCATAATGTATCATTGCACTTCGGATAATCTTTCCATCTAATAAAGCAGTAACAGTAATTTTAACTGAAATTATCATCTGAAAATGGCAAATTTGTCATTTTGCAAAGATCAGATTTTTAAGGTTTTTTTCAAGACTAATAATATCCATTATTTGCCATAATTCTGTTTCAGGCGTTTTCAGATCACACCATGACAGAAATACCTTTTCTACTGGGAAACATTTATCCAACTGTGAACTACCAAGAAGATATTATTCCTTCTTATTTTACTACTGTTCTGACAGAGCAACCACATCACCTACTAATATTTAGAGTAATTACTTGTGGTATTATACCTACTCCTGACTAGAATGGTTACATTTTGATGTTAAAAGTTTGTGGGTGGAATATAGCCAACCCACTATTATTCAGAAAGACTGAACCACCAAATATGTAGATTAAACTTTCTTTTTCCTAGGCCAGTAAAAGCTATTTAATTATTTAAAAATTCAATTTAATTTTTGAGGACATATACGCAGAGTGAATCTTCAGAGACAATGGTAATGTCTCCTCTGCTTAATTTAGTTCTTTAAATTAGTATTGCAGTCCTAACGTTTTCATTATTTGGACTTTAATCTGCTGATTACTTTGTTGATGTAGGTTTATTAGTGAATTGGCTTAGTGGCCACAGTTAGTGCCTTTTATTACTGGTCCTTTGCTGGATTTTTCCTTCCTTTTGTAGTTGGTAGGCGCCTTCAATTGTTTTTTTAGTTTCTTCCGCTGTTTTTCTTAAAGATAGTGCATTTGCTTCTGTAACAAGTACAAAAGTATATTCATAACAGCAGTGAACACTGAATGACACTTTCATAACTGGCACTCTTACCGAGGTCATTACATTTAATATTTTTCTTTGTTCCCTTGTTCTTTGTCATCCTCGTGGCTGATGCTCTCACAGACAGAACCTTATTCACGTTTTACTTTCACTCTCCTCCTCTCAGTGTTATAATGCAGCCCTTGTAAAAGTCATCATTGTTACACTTGCCACAAAGTGACACATCTGTTTACTCATGTAGTCTCTGATTTTTGCTATACAGCAGCTGATTTCCAAGGGTTCAGTGAGTTATTTATTAGGGGGAGAGGGGAGGAGGCGGGGAGATTGGTAGCACTGAAATTAATTTTAAGTCAGCTACTTAGAAAAACACTTTTCTTTCTGTATTATACTCTGGCAGGGCTTTTCAGCAGGGGATGCCTAACTCTGAAATTAGTTGATTCTGCAAAACTGCACAACACTGACCTTCATGAAAAGATGCAAAATGTTCCAGTTCTCTCAGGATTTTTCAAGGAGAGGATGGATATTAAGGAACACGCAGATCAGGATGGCCTGTAGTTTTCCTGAAGACAGCTGTTCTTAACATAGTATTTTTGTTTCTTAGACTAAGTTAACAGTACATTTCAGCCTGGTCAGGTAAATACTTTGGGATACTATTTTATTTCAAGTATCTTAAGTTGCCTTTCTTCTTTGTAAGAATCTAACTTCAGAGCCCCACGTATTTTTGTGCATTTTTCAGTTGAGGGATGAACTAAAAGACAAGCAAGCCAGAAATTCCTACAGCATAATTCAACTTCCACACAGAAGCCCCATTAGCTGCCATGCACTCCACAAGCAAAAAACAATGAGCACCATGGTGGCAAACTTCATCAAGGCGAAGGTCTTAGATGGTACCTTCCCTGTAAACATGCAATTCAACTCTTCCACTTTATGTCACTCACAACAGAAAGCAAGCAACCTAATATTTACGTTTAACCACACTGAAAGTACTTTTTCATGAAACCTTGTTTTACATTCTCAATTTTTAGCAGCATCCAAGTTGCTGAGATTTTTTTTACTGTGTTTCAGTCTCATAGGTATCAATTGAGACTTGTATGAAAACTGTTTTAGATACTGCCCAAATTACCTAGCTTCAGAGCAACAACTGACTTCAGAAAATAAGTCTAGCTGACCTTTACCTCTCCTGTCTAATACAGAACTAGTTCCGTTCATACAAAAAAAAAAAAAAGTACAGACCTCAGCATTTCTAGTTTTCTCATTATTCTGTGTGGGGAGGGAAACAACCTCACGAAAAGCAGCACTCTTAAAAAGAAATGCAACTTGACAGGAATGCAAGCACCCTCCATATTTCTTCTATCCGCTATCAGTTTTTTTTGTTTTATTTTTTTTAACTACCATGGAAGTATATAATATTTGCTTTGTTATGCAGATGTTCTATTTGTGTTTAGGCCAAGACTAAAAAAAAAAAAGCAGTGGCAGACCAACCAGCTAATCATATTCTTCAACTCACAACCTCAGGCAAATGACCTTAAACACTGCAAAACTTAATCTTCATCAAGTCCAAATAAGAGTAATAATTAATTCAATAATGTTAATGTACAGAAGCTTAAGAACTGTCCCCAGGACACAGCAGAATGTTAAATACACTAAAAACAGCTCTGAAAGAACACAGCGATGAAGAGCCACGATATTTTTCTCAGAAGCCCTCTCCACTACATGCCACTGAAAAGCAAATTTTAACTTGCTTATCTGAGTTTTATCAAAACTAAAGGAAGAAAATCAGCACTTCGGCTTCTTCCACGCTGGAACAAATATGAGTGCTAGGAAACAGCGCAGGATTTCCTGCCACCAATTATCAGAGCTTATCACAACTTCCACAAAGCGGTATCTTGACGTTTTCCCTCAGTACCCATGATGCTCCCTCCTGCGTCTCATCAGCTGCGGCGGCAGATCCCACGGCGGGGGCTCCAGGGGTGCGAGCGGCCAGCCAGGCTGCGCCTCAGCTTCTGCAGCAGCCCTTTTCCCCCGGCACGCACCAACTTGAATCTCTCTCCTTCACTCAGTCGCAAATTTTCACACAACTAACAGGAATTAATTACCTCCGAGGTTTTTTTTTCTCAGCTGTTAAATGCGGAGAAGCAAGTTCCAACAAGGGACTGACAGAACAATGAGCAGAGCAGTCACATAAACCTCACCATGTCCTCACCTAAGGACAGCAAACTGCAGATATAACGCATCTGGCAAAGCTAAAGCTGTCGTCTCCGACTCACGGTTTACACAGAAAGAGTGTACAGCTAAAATAATCCAGCCTTAATTATGCCTGAGATTTCCTGACCTTTGTGTTCAAACAGCACACTTGGTGACAGTAGGGTGCAAGATTACAAGCCAGCTGTCATTACAGTTATATCAGTATTAATCACACAGGTATAATCCCATTACACCTTCATTTGCTTCCAATGCATCTCCCCTGGTCAAATTCCAGTGGATGTTGGTTTAAATTACCCAGCTGTATTATGAAGCACTGGCCACAGCCCAATGAACCTGATGAAGTTACTGACTGCTTTTGATCATTTACTAGGGGTGAGGAACTCAAAACCAGAAAAAGATGTCAAGTTACACAGTTCATTAAATGAAGATGTAACTAAGGTTCAGTTTTACAGACTTGCTATAGTATCTATACATGAGGAGCGCTAGGAAAAGCATCCAAGGCTGCAGATATGTTACCTGTGTCATAAGATAGTGGAGGGATTCTTCTCGTACAGTGCAAAAATACAGTTTGGGTTTTTTTAGTAAAGGAGGATGTTAATCAATGACTGACATCCCACAGGTAGCTCTACTAAGATCATACAGTTTAGACTTTCAGGAAATAACTATGCAAGAACACCATCAAATTTCAGAAAATAAAACCATAATCAGAAGATAAGATTTCAATGACACTTAAAAAAAGAAAGAAAAAAGAACAAGAAGCCTCCTGATGTCTCCCTGGATCCTGAAACAATCCCCCGTGAGAGAAGAGCTGCTACAAAGTTCAGTTATATCACGCTAACATAAATTAGCACCAGTTTATGGGTAATACCTTGAAAAACTGAAGTGTATGTTTAAAAGTAAGTTTATTAAAATACAACATGAAATTTTATGAAAATTTATTAAAATACAACAATGACAACACTATCAAGAAAATCAGAATATTAAAAAAAGTTTCATGACATCTGTTAAATTAACTAAAACCTAGCCAAAGACACATCTCAGATGGTAACTGCTTAGAAAAAAAGAATCCAGTAATTAGGTGTGCAGTGGAGGCTCTTAAAAAAAAGTTGCATAGGACAATGTTAATAACCTATACAAAAGCTGCACCATCCCCAAATTGAGTTTGAAGATGACAGAGAGACTGAGAAAGAAACATTAATTAACAGTGCAGCACAGCAACCTCAGTAAAAGTCAATGAGTCAGAGAATAGTAAATAATAATTTTGACAAACGTATACAAAAACTTGTATTTAGAAGCAAAGGATGAGCGTGGAGAACGAGGGCATCCATGCCAGGAAGGAAGGACTGACAGAAAAACTTAAAAATAAAAGTATTTAAAAACAAACAAACAAACCAACACCTCCCTCCCCCAAAAAAAAATCCAAAACCAAACAGTCAACCAAATGTGGGTTCTTCATAGAATGGTGGGGCCAAAGAAACACGTATGAACAGCAGGTGGAAGATAACTACCTGGGCATTAAATACTGGGGTTCAAGGAGGACTTAATTGTGGAAACTGCTACAGCCTGGAATACAGAGGGAGACAGACCAACTCATACACACCCACCCCCAGTCCCTTCTGGTAATATAATCTACAAATCACGTAAAAATTTCCATAACCCAAAAGCCAGATTACTTTCTTTCGGAAGGAAAGAGAAACAAAAGAACGAAATGGGCCTTTAACAGGCTGTTAATAATCTCTTAGCCTTTCTTTTTCGGTTGTTCAAAAAGTTTACTATTAAACCCAAAACAGCGGGAGAGTCCTCGCCTAGTAAAATCAGCTTTTCACAACAGCAAGTTATGTTGATTTTTCTAAATAAAATAGCAAAAGATATGGACTACTACAGCAGAATTTCTGTATAAAATTTCAGTAAAGCTCTGATACAGGATGCAGGGTCAAATGTGTGGATACTATTAAAGCAACAAAATACAGAAAACCAAAAAGCTATAAGAAGGGGCAACCCTGGGAGCTGTAAATATTCAACTGGCAGAAATATAATTGGTATCCTTTGGATTTTTTTCATGAGCTCTAGCAGCTTCCAACATTGCATTTGCCATGGTGTTGTATGGAAACTAAACCCTAAGTACATGTTACCATACATACACAAATTTCTGCCTCCCCAAAACATATTTATATAAATATTTATCTAATCACTAGAAGTTTCAAAGGTGAAGAGGTATGGAAATTAACTATTTCTCTAGTGAAGGAGTAATGGCTGTTAGAGGAGGGGTATGAGAAAGTAACACCCACTTCCAAGTACCTAAGCATTGTTAATATCCTTAGTATGACTTCAGCAGTACCTTTTAAAAACATTAGTATAGAGAAGGGAAGAAAAAGAATAACTCTAGTTTAAACTATGAGCTTACTCAAGTAATATTAAAATGCTGGGCAACAAAGGAGCCAGGTAGCACTGACATGTAGACACCACAGATAAGAGACATTCCCAAAACATTCTTCTCTCATACTCTTTAAACAAAATAGCTGATAAATGTATGCAAAATATTAACAGAAACAACAGTGCAACACAAGGAAGGCTGGGTTCTCTCAAAGGGAAATGTTTATTCCTCAGATCCCATGCTAATAAGACTATAAATTGACAACAGCAGCAAAAAGAGGTATGAGCTCATCTAGCTGGGTTGCCTCTTAGCATGGGTGACCCTGAGCTCAAGATTTCCTGTTACACACTCCTCGTGCAGGAGGCCCGGAAGACTTCTTCATCAGAGAGCCATTAAGAGTAGGTTTATTGTAAAAAAAAAAAAAACAAACAAAAAAAACAAAACCAAGAACACACAAAAAAAACCCCAAACCAAAAACAAAAAAAAACCCCACACCAAACCTCCACAACACTGCCTCAGTCTGCCCTAGACTATCTCAAGACTGGTAAACAAAGATTTCACCCTAATTGGTGATTACCGGCAGACACAGGAACTCTATTATTGTATTTTAGAGAAACAGAGAGAGTCAACGAGCCCAGTATTTGCAAGAGCATGCATACTAACCTGCATCTACCAGCAATTTACATTTCCAGAGTAAAGAGCAATTCATCTGTTTTAATTAATTTAATACTCATTCTTTTGTAAATTAGTTAACACTGTAAAGCACCCATCTATCCGATTTCTCTAAATAGCTATTATATTTGAATTAACCGGCTTCCTTTCAGCACCGTTAGCTGCCATGATTTGTTTGTGGGAGGTGTCAACCCCCAACTGCAATGATGTCTGTACGTACAGCTGGAATTTCAGCACAGGATTTCAGATTCCACCCCCTCCTTTCTCTTTTACATCAGGGGTTTGTAGTGATCAGATCACTAAACCGCCCAATCTATATGAGGACACAGAGTGTCATTCTTGTAAGATTAAGATTTCAGAAGTCTGCGTTTCTTTAAGAAAATAAATTTGCTACCACGCATGTACTCTCACAGCAGCTAAAACGTTATCTTTTTGCAAATGTCTCCTTAACATTAATCCAGTTATTTCATCAGTGCCAAAAATCCGATCATTTACCCCTCTGCAAGTCCATGCCACTGAATTGCTGAAATTGTATCTTGCCTTCTTACCTGTAAAAGCTTACAGGTGAGGATCAGCCATTTGAGGAACTACTCTACTTGCCGGTTGACTCCAAGATTCACCAAGCCTCTAATCCCCAAGGAATTCATCCCAAACACTCTGCAGAGATAGCAGCAAATCGTTACAAAACGCCTTACTGCATTGGTTCCCAAAAGATTGAAGCAGAACAAACCTGTCCCATTTCATATTCCTGATTTCAGAAGTCTTGTGCCTCACTTCACAGCTGAGGAAAAGAGTGCTTGACCTGGAAAATGGCCCTGCCTTTCTTTTACATGGGAAGAGAAGCTTGTAAAAGTTGGCTATTCCTGAAAACATGAGCAGAATGTAAGTACGTTATTTCTCAGATAACAGGAGGTGACCGGTCTTCAGGTTCCCAAGAACATTTCAGAGTTTAGCTAAGGAAGTCCCTGAAGAGATACTAATTTTTAAAAGGCAAGTAAACGTAACAGTATCTCAGGACCAGGTCTGCTGACCTGAACAAAAGTGCCCTTCCTTCCACAGCAAGAGGCTACTAAATGGATTGTTAATCAAAGGAAGCCTTAACAAAAAAAAA
>VYZM01010509.1:178876-196279 GCA_013398915.1 Dromas ardeola | reverse complement strand
AAAAAAAAAAAAAGGCAGGAAAGTGACTAAAAGCTACTAATGGGTCATAAGTTTTTTTGGAGACTGTGGGAGATGGACATCATTTTCCCATTCTCCCATGGAAACTGTGAATTCACCTACCATTTCGACAGAACCCTTCTGTTGTTTCTTTGGGGTGCCCCTCATTAGTATGGCTCACTCTTAGAAATAAGCAAGATGTTTTCAACGCTAGATATCTGCTTCGGCTTCAGCCTCCTTAGAGGCATGTTCTGCTCAAGGCAACACTACTCTCTTACCATAGAAGCATTAGAATGGTTAGATTGGAAGGGACCTTAAAAATCATCTAGTTCCAGTAGATTTAAGATACTTTTCATTTTTTGTTAAATTCCAAGATGAATTTTTGCAGAAGTCAGCAAAACAACATCAGATCAGAGTGGATGTTCTTTTTACCTGCAAGGGAGCTTAGAGTGATTCTGGCTCTACTGCAGACAAAAAAGGTGTTTTACTTACCAGATGTGTTTACCAGGTTTAGAAAGGTGTATTAGGTAATGAAGTATGTATCAACTATCTGAAGGGACCAACAGCAGATACAAGGTACTGGCTTGCATGATGTCATCACTAGTATTTGTAATAGTTGAGCTTTTTCATCAGAAAGGCTTCTGAAGTCTCAAGATGCTAAGCTTTAACGGGGGGGGGGGGAGAAAATCTAAGACAAGGGAAATCACAACCTAAAGGATTAAAAACATGAAGACAAGGTCAAAACCAACCTTCTACTGCTGGTATTACAATCAAAATATTCACCAATAAAATCCCGTATCACTTCTTTTGGCTAGATAAATTAGGAGACTTCAGTGTACAGCAGACACTTTCGGCAGAAGAAAACAAAGAACCATTAGAAGAATTGCAAGCATTAGTGAAGGTCTGGAAAATCTGCCATTTGATAAGAGAACTGTGAAGTCCAAATAATTATTTATTTCAGAAAAGTTTAATAGGCTATTTGCTCATAGTCTAAAGAATTTAAAGAAGAATGAGGTTTCTATAACAGGAAACTTCTTCATCTAGCGAAAAAATGCATAATGAGATACAACAGAGCAGAACCTTGAAGCTTAGACAAATTCATTAGAAATAGGCATTCATTTAAATTGGCTAAGTGACAGTAATTTACCATTGAAACCACTTACCTCAGGATTTGGCTTATTATCCATCAGATAGACTCTCTGTATCAATACCTTTCCAGATACAGATCCAAAAAAGTGCAAAGTGTAATGAGAAAGCCTATGTAGGCAACAGAGAAGACAAGAATCTACAAATCTATGAATTAATCTATTCGCACTTGGACTTTCTTACAGAGGAGTTACGGCAGAGACCTGATAGCCTTTAGAGGAAAAATTAGAGAAGCTGAAATTTAAGAGTTCAGTACCGACAGAGCAATTAGCATGGGCAAAAATTAGATGAACTAAGTAGGCAAGAACCTTTTCAAACCACTGAAAATTATCCCGTTTGTGGGTATTCAACCAGAATAGTTTCTCACATTACATTTTGATCCCTGTAGTAGAGCTTCTAAATACTAGATATCTCATTAGCAGGTTTAATAAGAAATTTAAAGGGGCGGAAGCGTTGCGGGAGAAGGTTTTGTAGTTTTTAAAATTGGAATCATAAATATTGTCATCCCACTTGGCAGAAAACAAAGGAAATCCTGGCATATGCAAACCTTACATTCTTCCAGTGCTAGCAGCCTTTCTGCTGCCTCCTCCTTTCAGAGAAAGGATCCACTCCATATACTTAGTAAATCTTAAAAAAAACAAAGAAACCTCACAAAAACTCAAGGTCAAAACAAAACTGAAAATAGGATTATTAGGTAGGATTGGGGATGAATCCACAATCATAGCTTGTCTACACACTTCCTACATGTGTCAGTAAAGATATTATTAAATACTATTTGTTTATCAAAGTCATCATACAGTCAAGGAACTTGACAGCAAATATCTCAAATGCTAAGAAATCTCAACTTTTTCATATTAAAAACTATGAAATAATTCACTAATTGTAAGCCATCCCCACAAAGATAACATATTCTTTTATGAAGAACATTTTTGAATCTTAAATACTTCTGTACAAACCTCAGTCTCAAGAGATTTCTTTTTTTTTTTTTTTTTTTTTAAATCATCAGTAAGTGTTCCCTTGGGGCAAAGCTCACACAAAAACTACAGAATGTCTCCTGGTCTCCTGGTACTAAACCTTCTGTGAATCAAGCTTTTAGATACTTGCAACGCACTGGCATCAAGACGTTCCTACAACTCTGAATTATTTATTCACCAATCTTTGTGCCACTTCTCAAACACCAATGGAGACCAAGAAGATTTCAGCTATTTGATGTTACATCTTCTCAAGTGGCTAAAGAGGCTATAAAGCACCCCATTGCTTAAGCCTGCCATCTCAGTTCCATTAGCAGTAAAGACCTCTCTATTCAAACTGCTAAGTAAATCCTCTGAGAGCCCGGGGACTGTTTCATGCTTGAAAGCAACTGTTAAGAATTTGACAACAACCAAACTGTTCCTATTTAATCCTTCTCCCAAGGTAAAAAGAATTATAGGTAAACATATGCCTTCATTATTTGCTTTGCTGCATTTCAATACTCAATCCCACACAAAATTGCCAGCCAAGGATTTAATGCAATCTCTTCTGTATTTCAGAGCTATTGCCTTTACAGAATGGAAAAAGCTTAATAAGGGCTACAGAGTTGGTTAGCAAACAACTCTATTTTCTATAACCCACACTAGAGATCTTGCAAAGGTAACTTTAATAATGCAAAGAGTTTTAGATTTTTCTTTTTTTCAAGTTAGGATTGTCAGGTAAACCAAAATAGTTGTTAATCCATTCAATCTGCCAGTAAGTATTTTTATTTTTAATTAAAAGAAACAAAATTGATCTATTACAGAGTACAATAACTCTAGTTTTACTACAAACACAGATTTACAGAAGCTTTCTTTTGGGTTAGTAATATGTATGTTAATCAAACACTAGAATATCAAGGAAAGCTTCCTAGATACACTCTGGAATGCATTAAAATGAAATCTTCAAGCCTTCAGTCAGGTTAATTCAGAAATGAAATAACTTCAAAGTTTTTCAAAGAGCCTGACACTTGTTACTCTCTTAGTGATGTACGGTGCTCTCGCCCACACAGTCAAAGCATTCGCTGTCTAATCCCTCTTCTTTACGAAAAACGTGTACCAATACAAATACAGAATAACGACTGGACAAAAATAAACACGCAGTTATTGTCTGTTGCAACAGTCACTAAGTGACAAAGGGAGCAGGGACATCACAAAGCAGCAATCCCTACAAACAGCTGCCATAGTCCTGGTTGCAGCACCATCGTGGCCACAAGGGTTTCAAACCCAAGTGGTGCTGCAAGTGGTGCTGTGTGACAGAAGGGCCCTGCAGAGCAGGACAGCCGCGTCCCAAGGGCTGGACACCCATCAGCACCAGAGGGTTGATGCAGCTCCTGCGTTGCATCTCCCACTTTAGTTTCATCCAAAAAGAATCCGAATTTGCAAGCACCAGGAGGGTTTGGCAATGCGAACTGGGGGGCTTGAACCCAGCCAATTCCAAAGTGCATTTCAGAGGTAGATTCCTGATCCAGACTAAAAACGATTGTAAATGCTCCCTAAGAATGTAAGCAAGGCAAGGATATAAAAAAAGAGAGATGTTAGTGTAGTAACCCAACTAATAAGTTTTTTTCCCAATTTAAAAAAAAAAAAACAAAAAACAACACACACCCAAAAAAATAGACAACCTTTCAAGTACAGAAGCCTTTATTCAGACTTCAGTTTTATGCAGTGCCGGAGACAAAACCAGGGCTAATATTAAATTTAGGAGTTTATTTAAGCAGACAAAAGAAATGCCCAATTTAAAAATGAAGGCTGCGGGGAACTCATTAGGCATTTAGAAACCAAAGGCTAAATCCAGATCTCATTAAATTTCATGGATTTGGACTGAATATACAGTACAGCAAGAGTACCATTTACATATAGCACAAACAAACACATCCAAACCAATCCATACAGTTAGTAACATTCATACCATGTCAGAGGACTTGTTTGATAATTACCCTGTTTTACCAAGAAGCAAAAAGAGGAAGAAACATACTGCAGTTTATCTAATTGACATGGGACAACTAATCACTGGGAAAGTTAAACCCAAAAATCATAACTTTGAACCCTAATACTTACGATGGAATTTAAAAAACAAAAATCCCAAACCATTTATCATACTGTGCATCACTTATCATACCCCACCTTTTAGTGGGTTTCCCCCCACATACCTTAAGTGAGCAAAGCCTGTCATTCATTTTAATAATACTTCCTACAAGTAAACAAGCAGGTCGTGAAAACAAACATGAGACTTGAAGAGACAGTTATTGTAGGGCTAATTATGCTATTTAATGGAAAAAGAAAGCCTTCTTCCTAGCTTAATTTAAGAAGCAAGAAAAAGCCACCGCTAGCTTTGAAAGCTGTAGCTTTCCCCACCATTCAATTAGGCTTTCTTCTTTTTTCTGCACATTCACACATTAAAACTTCTTGTTCTTTTCATAAACATTTAAATAATAAATTCCCTTTTCTGTTCTGTACTGCTTAAGGAAATGGGCACAGTAGAGCCTTTATGTTACTTCCAAGCTTTTTCGCCATGTCAAGTCTCTACAGATGTCTTGGTTGTGCTTAACATGGTACTAAAACACTGCTGAACACATTATGACTGGAGCAGCAGTTTAAAAGGTAGTACCTTAATAGTCATTACTTTTCTTCTGCGTCAACTCTTTAGAAACTTCTAAAATCAATTTGGCATTAAAAACAACATTCTTTTTCCTTTCTAGCTCATGACATCTGTTTTAACCTATGCTTCCTCTACAATGACATTTAAGTACAGTAGTGCACTAAATTGCTACCTTTTGAAGGGAACAAAACATAACTAATAATAGATCATCCCATCCATGCGCATAAAGAAGCTCAAATGAGGACTTATGTGAACTGATGCTTAAGTAAATATTTTGAGACTTCTTCAGTCTATTAGTGTATTTCAAGTTTCTTCCTATTCTTCCTGAGAAATGCTGCTCTGCTTGTTAGCAAAGCTCTATTCTTATGGAAGAATTTCTTATGGAAAAGAGTGGTAAACTAAGTGCAGCGATAAACACAATAAATGTGTACAGCAAAATCCTTCATTCAAATGGAGATGGAAAAAGAAGGTGATCATGGGGAGTGAATGATCTTCCTTATGTGTATTTGCAAGCTTTCGTACGTACTCAAAGTTCCATACTGTATCATCTGTATTTAGCAACAACCATTGAAAACACTGCACAGTATAATAAAATATATTTCACACACACAGTAGTCAAGTACAGAGTAAGAAAAACAAACAAAAAATACCTTTGTAAACAAATGTAAACAACCAGTCACTTAATAGTGTCATTCTTGACACACTTGAAATTTTATGAAGGTTACTGCTAGACAGATTTCTGCTACATCATAAATAGGAGATAAAGACAACCAGAATCTTGTATGGATGGGGTTTTTTCAGAAGTTGTTCTCATAAAGCTGCTGTGATCAATGTTTTGTTGCCTGCATTTTTGACCTTGTCCCTTATCTTCAGCTTGGAGACCTCTCCTGGGCCAAAAGCACCTACTGCTCTGTTTACACAGTGCCAGCCATGATACTTGTTTGGTTCTGAAGTACTGTCCTGCTACTCACAATGAATAATACCAGCTTTCTTGCTTTATATCTGCTTCCACGCTCCTTTTTTCTATGTTGTAGCATAGTATTCCTAAACAATAACCAACTGTCCCCTTACGCTGCAAACAACATTGAGAGACAAAAAACTTGACAGCTAGACGCACACATCACGTATATCCCTCCTAAAAAATTCAAGACTGTTTGAGGCACAACTCATTTATATTCAAAGCCCCTACATCTGTACATTTCTTTCTATAATTATGATATTGTATAGTCCACAAACAGCCTAAGCACTAAATGATACACTATAGCTGTTGCTAAGGCAGCAGCAGATTTACATGGGTGAAATCTAGCCAGCGTACCACCCTTGTAAATTATCAATAATTAAGCTGTTTCTCCATTAAGGCTGCCACAACTTAACAAAAAAAAATCTTCACTTGTTATGAAAACTTCACATAAAATAAAATAAGGGTCCATAAGGTAAAGATGCCCAGAGAGGTGGTTGAGTCTCCATCTCTGGAGACATTCAAAACCCGCCTGGACGCGTTCCTGTGTAACCTGCTCTAGGGTGGCCCTGCTCTGGCAGGGGGGTTGGACTAGATGATCTCCAGAGGTCCCTTCCAACCCTATGATTCTATGGCAAATATTTTTTGGTTTTTAGAACATTTATGACAATTGTTTCTTGAAAGCGCAGCAGCGACTCGCACGCTATGTGCCCAGTCATCCAAACTACTTCAGGGAAGAAAAACACAAACCCAAAACCTGTTATGCCAAAACTGTTTCATAACGGGTTTCATTACAAACCATCATGCTTTATTTAGGGTAACTGCATTGCAGGTATTCCCGTCTTTGTGTAGTTTCAATAAACTCCCATCTCTGTCCCTTTTTAAGTCAATACAAGTAATCTCAACATCAAGAATTTTAAAAGACTTTTCTGCAGAAAAAGAAATGTGCAGAGGAGGTAGCAGTTTGTTCACTGTTTTTTCCTAGCTTAAACACAGACAAAGAGTAAAAATAACAAGAGATTTTATTCTGAAGCAGATCAGGGATAAAACTGTTCTAAAACAAATTAGTATTCTAGCATAGCGATCTCTACATATAATCCAATTATAATTAAGACCAACTGTGAATAGTTTAACTATAGTTTTACAGAACTTACTTCCAAAGAAGTGGCTGGTTTTGTCTGAACGCGGTTTTTGGAAAATGGAAAACATACTCTCACAGCAAGTTGTGTACCAGAAAGTAATAACAACAAACTTTACATACTGTAACACTCAGCCTGGAGAAGAGAAGGCTCTGGGGAGCCCTTCTAGCAGCCTTCCAGTACCTGAAGGGGGCCTACAGGAAAGATGGGGAGGGACTCTTTATCAGGGAGTGTAGCAATAGGACGAAGGGTAACAGTTTTAAGTTAAAAGATGGTAGATTTAGATTAGATATAAGGAAGAAATTTTTCACTATGAGGGTGGCGAGGCACTGGAAAAGGTTGCCCAGAGAAGTTGCAGATGCCCCATCCCTGGAAATGTTCAAGGCCAGGCTGGATGGGGCTTTGAGCAGCCTGGTCTGGTGAGAGGTGTCCCTGCCCAGGGCAGGGGGGTTGGAACTAGATGATCTTTAAGGTCCCTTCCAACCCGAACCCGAATCATTCTATGATTCTATGCTAACACAGAGTATCAAAGCCATAGCAAATTATTAATATCAGCCCAATTATTAGAACTTCCTGTCATTATGTTAATAAAGAATTAGTGGCAAATTAGTAAGTCACAGTAGTTGCATTACAAGGCAGTGATATTTAGCATGATAGTTTAAATGAGACTGGTAAAAATACACTTAAGCAGAAGATTATTTGCACAAGGAGCTTCATAACTGATATAAATCTTGTTTAATTAAAACAAAAATTGCGCTAATTTTTTCTGCTATCTCCCCAGATCACTCCAATCAACATAGAGCAGATAAGCATTCTAATCTATACCGTGTAGTATTTCTGAGAGGATTTTTAAAAATTCTATAAATTTCAAATAAAAGTTGCTTTGAGAAGTTTTACGTCGCGTAACTGTCCCCTAAACAGGATGTGCTTGATGAATGGCGAAAAATGTTAAGAGATATAAACGCTCGCCTTTAATTTTGGAGATAGATATGTATGGGTATATATAGATATATGTGCCTACACCCACATACACTCACTCTTATTTGACTTTTTTCGTGCCTATTTTTAAGAAGAGTTATCCATAACTGTCTGGATACATATATTCTATAAATTTTGATAGAACATAATAGGGATATAAAATAGAAGAGAATATACTAAGCATACGGGAAAAGTATATTAAGGTCTTCCATAATATCTACCAAATTAAATAAATAATTCTTATAGTAAATCATCCAACAGAATTAGATGGCAGGGATAGAGTTTCCTTTCAAATTCTACAGGCCTTTACCACATGGAAGACTAGAAATCCAGCCCTTTCTTTCTAAAATATGGTAGCCACCTGCCAACTGCAACTTCTTTTGCTGTGGAATACATGAAGTTGAAATATTAGAAAACAGAAAGTGATAAAGAAGCTTAAAGAAGTACACATTACTGCTGAACAGGAGATCAAGGCTTCTTGAGAAAGGAACACTTACATTTGCCCTGCTGTAACTTCTTAGTTGTCTCATCACATCCTCAAACTTCCCTTCAAGTCCCACCTGTGCCTACAGGGTATATCATAATCTGCTTCCATCCTCACCACTTCCCAACTCTGGTTAAAGCAAAGCTTCACATGTATACAAATGTTAATAGTCTATACTGTGTGCTGGCAATCAATCCCTTACTCGCTACCAGTTATGATCCAAACTAAAGATGGTTCTGGATCATCGCACCCTGTCACTCACCCTGTAAATGCCACAGTACAAGTGTTATTTTGAGGCCATTAGCCATAACTACATCAGATCACATGGCCTTCTAAGAAGACTCTCAAGAGCATACAGCAACCTAAAGCTAAGCCTGCAAGCACCGTCAAAGGCAGATATAGAACCTCTCCTACAAAAGCCCACCACTAGGTACACCCAAGAGGGTCTCCTCATGCAGTTTGAGAGATGACTACATCACGAGAAGACGGAAGAGCTTTGCTGCATTGATGACTGCTGCTCATCCTAAAAATGAAGCATTGCCGATCCCTGTAACTGAGCTAACGTGACCCTCCATGTTCCAAGGAACAGCTAAATCTCGAGAAAGTCCTAAATGATCCTGCGATCAATGCCTCACACATTTTCAACATAAAAAGTCTAACAGTTATCTGATAAAAAAAAAAAAGTATAGTAATGATGCAGTGAAGTTAAGCACCTACTTCAATTAGTTTACAGCTTTAACATATCAAACCCTACTTCAGTAGCCTACCTCTCTTTATCAAATAAGACCCCTAAGGAAACATGAAAACAGAACAGGCAAAGTGTAATCAAAACCATTTTGAAAGAGAGTTTTGGGACCTTAGGTATACCCACCAAATAACCAAAACATGTCAGATCTAGAATTTTGAATGTTATAACCAGTGTAGTAGGTCAACAATGCTGTCTTAACAGTGTGGGATACAAATCTTTCTATAGTTCCACTGTTACAGTACTGTCAAGCTATGCCAGTTACCAAAAATAAAGTCGAAATAAGCCTTCTATGTTGTCTCAAATTCATGTATGTTAAATGCAACATCAGAAACTAAGTGTTACACCGTAGAGATTTATTCAGCTCCAATACCTGAACCTTTGGAAATGCAATATTCGCAAAAACTGAAATCTTTCCTTTTGTCCATTTAATCTCTGCTTTGGGTAAGGAGATGGGAAAGTCCTATAGAAGGGCTATATCTGATGACATAAACAGGCATAGTACCAGAATTCTTGCACAAGACAGGAAAAATATCGTTTCACTGACAGCCTTCGAGAGCTTTTGAGGCATTCATAGTTGTTATGACATATTCAGAAGGAAAGAAAGGTGGTGCATTAATCAATAACGCAGAAGATCAACATACCCTCCATAAAATGAGGAAACATAACCTTCCTTTGTAATGTGCTCCGAGATCTGCTGATGAAAGACAGCAATAGGTGATGAGTGTGGAGGGAATAAGCAAATGAAACTATTTGGCTGTTGTTACTCGAGATCTTTTCAGCCTGGCACACCTACTTAGTATTTTTTAACCTTAAAATCATGTGACAGATGTATATAAAAACACATCTTAGGTAAAAAATATATGTACCATTTCAACAATATTTGAAGAAGTAATAGTACCTCTGGCTTTAAATGAGAACATTCTTTCTTTCAATTTATTTATTAAAAAGTTATAATATTTAAAAATTACCCCTGATAACCTTATTATCAGAGTGAATTAAGAGCACACAATGAACACACTGACAACAAACAGCAACATACAATGTTTTGCTTATTCCAAGGTTGCACTACTATCAAGACATCACCTTTCTCTTCTTAGATTACTACCAACATCTAAGAATTATTCAGAAAGCAGCAGTTCAGTTGCAAATATTAGCTCAGCCAAGATAAAAGCTGTTTTTCTAAATATTAGAAACCGGTATTTGCAGTGACCCTTAAGGGAATTCTGCTTCACCCACGTCACCCTGATAGAGAACCTGGTTTTCCCACTGCATCCAGCATAACTTTAAAAGGAAAAGAAGTATTTCAATTATACAAAAAAAGTATGTTTCCTTTACCAGCAACGAAGCATACAACAAGCACAAGGCCCATGAAGCAACATCTACATGAGAAGAAATGATGGGAGATCTAACATAAATTGTGAAAGTGTCCAAGAACACAAAAAAAAAAAAGGCGGGGGGGTGTTACAGAGCCTATTAAAAATATACACTATCAAAGCTATATAGATTCCTATTAGGAGACAAAAAGTCTGGGCTCTATTTACAATTTAGGTACAAACTTCAAAGGGAGATAGATTATGTGGTAAAGTTAATATTCTTGCTTTGAGATCTTCTGAAAAAATAAACGAAGGCCATTGCCTAGCTTCTGTTTTACTCATTAATTCACTCTTCAGAAATCTACTGGTGCAAAGAAAGAATAAATCAGTGTAAGAGTGCCTATTACAGCCCTAAGCAGCAGCACTTGAATTCAAGAGAGGAGAACTGGACTGTATAATACCACAAAGAGGGGAAAAGAATCACTTAAGGTTAAACATGAAAAAAATAGAAGAAATTAAACAGTCACAATAACTGTTGTATTTATGCATGCTCATCTAACTTTGAACAGCTGTGGCAATGTAATTCGCACCAACAGCAACAAATTCTTGTCCCTGTGTGTATGTCTTTTACACAGTCTCTTGGGTTTTTATTGTTGTTTCTTCAAGTTAGTACGATGCCAGCATCCGGAACAGCTACTGTAAGCCACCCAGTAACAGATGCAGGGGAAAAGGGGAAATCTGTTATAATAATAATAATAATCTTTTGACCAATTCAAAAGATTCTCCTTGAATCTAATGCAGCAGACAGTAAGAGTAAAATGGAGATTAATAGACACATGGTATAATGAAATCAGAACTTTAAATCCATTTAAAATATGACACAAGGTATACCAAAAAACTCAAGAAAAGGAATTTACAGTGTAAAGCACCATAAAGATTACATAGATACTTTTCATAGCGCAGTTTGAATATGTTTAAACTGGGCTGTTTGCTCTGCTTTGCAATCACCAGTGGTTTATGCCGCTATTTCACATGCGGAGCCTTTCAAGAACCTCCTCTTGGTAGCTAGTACAGAATTGCCACTACAATATAAATTCACACCTTAACCTGGTGTGCAGTAAATTTATTCGTAGACAAATCTTAAAAGCAAGATAATTTACTGTGTTTTTCAAATAGTTATCCACATTGTCAGTGTGTATTCAAAAGGGAATTAGTGCCATCTGAATTCACACACTGTTAACTCCAGAGCTCTCTTCTCCTTACGTGCATAGGTGCGGCGTTACTTGTTCTTCGTTCAGCAGCATTTCTTGATCTATGCCCCAGAGATCAGAATAGATCACGATCTAATGCTTCCTCCTAGCCTTAAACTACGTTATGTTATTGTTTGCAGCAAAACCAATGAGCCACTGGAATTCAACTATGTACTTAATAAATATTTAAAGTCAAAAGGTAATTTAGTCATAATATATAGGGCGTTTTCTGCAAGAGGCAGAATTCTATTTTAAATAATTCATTCCATATAAATGTACCCATACAAGGCTATATGCAACACCGGCTCATATGAAAAGCACCAGTTTAATCACACATTCTCCTACAGAGCTGCAAAGAAATGAAAGGCCAATTAAACAAGTTATATTGTACAATCACCCAGATAAGATCCAAAATCGCGTTTCAATCACTAAACTTACATACACCATAGAAATATTTTTCACCGGTGAAGTGACAATATGAAAGATTAAACATTTTCTCGCAATTGCCTGAAGAACTCAAACACCTACAATAAATATATAGATCTTTAATAGCTGTAGCAATTCAGTTTATTTTAATAATGTAAACACGTTCCATTTCATTAAAATAGGTATGATTACAGGAATACATTAGCTTAAATTCAACAGTATTTCTTACCTATACATATATCTCACCTCTTCTTTAATGACAGTGACAACCCACATAATCATATATACAGATCTACCAGCCTATTTTGAAATAGCCATTATTTGCTTTGTACATTCAGCCTGCTTGAGAAATGGATTAAGGGTCAATGATTATGTTTTTTAAGCTCACTGTGTGCGATTTTTTTGTTTGTTCATGTGCTTTTTGTTTGCCTTTTTTAAAAAAAAAAAAGTTACAATCACTATTGCTTCTGGAGGATGTCAGAAAGAAAACAGCAACACATTAGCCTCAAACTTTGGCCCAATGCGGTTTTGCCAGTATTGACAAGTCAGATAATACCAACTAAGTGAGTAAACAAATCTATTTTAATTTCATGCTCAATTAAAAACACAGTGGGTTGCCCAGACCGAGAAGGGTGGGGAAAATTAAAAATAAAGAGTTTCCGAATTTTAAAGAGTTTTTAAGAGCAAACTATCTGTGTAAACTATTATGTAATCCCATTGCAAAGAAACACACACAATGCCTACTTATGGCTGATATGCATACAAGAACTTGAATCCTTAACTTGACATCCATTACAGAAGCAAATCTACCTGCTAGAGTGAAAAAAAAATGCATCATCAGGTGCCCAAAAAATAAAAAAAGTTCTTCAGCATCATATAATTTGTTTAGCTCCAAGATACTATAACTAGTTTTTATTAAATAAACTGAAAACATTGAGTTTGTTGATGGTTCTCTTTCATTTCATTTTTCTCTTTCCTACACCTAATAAGTGAGATAAATATTTCTGTATGTTCCGTACCCCCTTGCACATTTGTTTTTCATTTCTCTTCTCTCTGGCTCTGTTCTCAACAATTTCTTGCTCTTCTGCTTTGCAGGATTTTCTACCGTGTGTTTTCTATTACCTTTCTTTTCCCAGTTCTGTTCATATCCTCTCTCTTTCCACAATTCCCTAGGTCTCTTTTCTCAATTATCCCTGCAATTTCTCCCTTATACAACAAGGGAGAGATTCTCTTACAAAACTTCTCTTTTCACAGCTAGGACAGTTTTACAACATTCCTAAGAATTAATGCTAATATGCAAAACTAAGAATATAGGCCCTAGATAATGATGCACTGGAAAGCAAATTTGCAGGTTCTATGAAGGGAAAGTCACTGGAATTCTAAGAAAAAGAACATAGAACCATGAAAAAATACCTTATTTTCATTGCCCTGTTCCTACAACCCTCTGGCACTTGTGAGAGATGTGTGCTGCAAGCGTGGAGACTTGCACGCTTGCAGCCTGCCTGCCACACAGCCTACCAGTATTTTTTTTTCTACTCTTCTCCACAGCAAAACTACTGCAGTGCCTGTTTTTATGTTTGTGGTTAGAGAGCAAAACTGACCTGATAATTGACAGCTGTACTAGTGCCCACACTGTTACATTAAAATCACAGACACTCTACTTATACGGATGCTTAGCTGAGCATCACTGCAGCAGTTAGCATGCAGTTCACAGTTTCAAGCTTTCCTTTCCAACTATGCTATTTAGAAACACTCCTTTACTCCCCTTAGCTAAGGGGAGTAACGCACAAGCACCCCAAGCTTGTAGCTCCCCAAGCACAAGGCTTGGATTGCATTCTGCTCATCAGAATCAGGTGTATTTCCAACCATGCAACGAACCTCAGATCTCAGTTGTGTAACATCTGCTTGCTGGTTTCATCAATGTCCCTCCTATATTACCTTCTCACAATCCCGCTGCTATGATTCCTCTCTAAAAATGAGGCACATCTTCCTCGTGAAATCGTAATTGGACGTCCTGGCAGCAGTGAGACTAGGATTACAATCCTGTTTCTCCCTTACAGCATTTAATTTTCAGTAGTTTCTCCACATTTCAAACACAGTGCTTCTGATGTAGCACAACATTATTTGAGACAAATCCATTTAAAATATTCTAATCTAAGTTAGAGACAAAAATATGTGGAACTTGTGTTGGCAATGCTCGGAAATTCATGTATCTAAACTGATAACAACCTTCGTCAACAGCCAAGCTTTTCCCCAGCCCAAAGCTCTCTTCCCTCCCAAGCATCACAAACCCCCAGGCTGTTCCCACACACACAACCCACTGCACCAAAAAGTCTCTGAAGATGCTGGGGTCATCAGCTACTGACATGAAACCAAAGGAAGAGTAAAATGGAAATGCAGACCACCACACATTGCCTCCTCTATTGCTCCAACGCAAGGATAAATTTCACTCTTACAACAAGTAAAGGTCTGTGGTATAAAAAAAGCCACTGTGAAATTAGCCAGAATTTGAAGCTTAAAGTTGAGTTCTGCTAGTGTCAAATAATGAGATTGCGAATTAAAGAAAAAAAAAAAAAAGGAGGATCTACATTTAGGAGATTTCTCTTTATTTCCCTGCTGGCCTGAGTCAAATATGCTAGCTCTGGGGAAATGTGCACAGCTACCTTTTATGTTCACCAACTCCAATATTCACAACTCTATTGATCTGCAAGTGTAAAGTGCGGGTTTTAAAACTACTTATTTTTGTCTTGCTTTGAACTGACAGTTCTTAAAATTGGCACTTATGTGCCCATATGCACGTACACACAGATTCAAACGATAACAGCAGCTACATGACTAAAGGCAGAAGCGTGCTACTTCAGTCTTCTGCATTTTATCCCCTCATAAGACAAAATCAGCATGCTGTTAGCTAAACCAGCAGTAACTAAATAAAAAGAACAAAGTACCCCTTTGCAATGTTTTAAAGAACTTGAAAAAAACAAAACGAAACACTATGCATTTTAAACAGCACAAGAATTGCCCCTGGAACCTAGATTCTCAGGTGTCAATTCTACAGAGCCTGCTGGATTCCCAAAAGACAGAAAGAAAGAGGATACAAATTTATTTTAGTCATTCGTGAAATCTCAGCTATAACACACCAACTCCTAATTAGAAGTCTGACATGGTAATTAATTTAAACATGGAATAACCCATAACCTTTTCACTGTTCAGTGATTACTAGCAAGATGTTTTTACTGTGACTATGAACTCTAGAATTCTCTGAAAACATGAACTTTAATCCCCTGGAAATGACCAGCATGTGTCATCTCATTACTTAGCACATTTCTAGCAAGAACAAAATTTATTGCTAAAAGGATAAATAAGGAAAGAGGACAGCAACGTAGACTGACATTACCCCTGTGAATACTGGCGTGCCTGGGATCCAAAGCACGTCGAGTCAGGCCCATTTCTCTGAGTCTTTCTTCATTTGGTCTCCAAACAAAAAGAAAGGTTTAGGTTTCAACAGCACTTGGAATGAACAGAACCCAATTGACATGAAAGTCAACAATAGTTAAACGAATCAGGGAAAAAAAAAAAAGTATAGGAAAAAAAAACCTGGACACAGCATAACAACCTCTAATTCCCCTGCAACAGGAAAGCATGTTTGTGCTTGTTATTCCTTTCCACAAACTTCTCTAGAGGCATCACTTCTCCTTCCTTCCACTGTTTTAAGACTCCCCACGGAGTCTCAAAGTTAAAAGTAACAACACTTCTATCCCTTCCGGTGTTATCTGGGACAAAAACCCAGTTAAAAATCTTCAGTTCTTATCCTTCAACTACTAATTTCCCTCTGCAGGGATTTTTTTTTTTTTTTTAAACACATTTTTCTCATTTTAGTGGTTCTGTAATTTGTTTTTTGTTTGGTATTGGTGTGTGTTTTCTCTGTAATTGAAAAAAAGCATCTTCATTAGGTAGAGCTCCAGTATTCTCTGTTATTAGATGAGAAGGCTGGTACCATACAATGAAAATTTCTGCTATGAAAGTAGTTAAGTGTTACACAAAGGCTAACCAAAACCACGACAGCCTTTAAGCTATGTGAATTTGAAAACCAAATTAAAATGTTTTCTGGAATGACTATCTCTTACTTGATATAGGTCAGCATTTTATGATCTGGAAAATAACACAAATCGGAAGCAGTCACTGGTACAACCGTATTCATTCTGACTAAAACTTGACAGAAAGCAACAGGAGCTTACATTACTGGCACCCTTTTACTTGGCCTTAAAAGTATGTCAACACTACGAAAAGGTATTTAAAAAGACTTTCCCGACAGATTAATTTCAAACAGTGCATTCAGAAGCCTAAAAAAATCCTTTAGCTTTTACCTTTTATGTTTTAATATACTCTGGAATATCTCCTATCAATAAACTTTTTCTCTGGTATAAAAATACTGCGTTAACACCGTGAAAATTTTTTTACAGATCATATTTTACAAGTTCATATAACACAGAGAGGTTGGGGAGCCTCCCTCCATCCCTAAAGAAAGTCAAAAGTCAGCTGGACAAGGCCCTGAGCGACGTGATCCAGCTCTGCAATTAGCACACTCTGCGCTGAGCAGTGGGTTGGGCTGGACAATCTAGAGAAGTTTCTTCCTACTTCAATTGTTCTGTGACTCTAATCCCTTCCAAAAGCCACTGAAAAGAAACCACAGCACATAGATGCAAAGCATTACATCCCATCTCTTAACAAAATCTGCTGTTTTTATCTTCAGGGCCTATTGAGCAGGAAGGCATTTCTCCAGCTCCACATCTACATTTCATAATCTCTTAAAAGCTGTTAGAACAACAATATTCATTCTTTGAGGTGGAGATAATTAATAAATGTGGACCAAAGCTGTGTTACTGCTCCTCCTCTTGGTTTCTGGTCCTGCTTCTTGAAGGCAAAGTCTGTCAAGAAACATTCAGGGTAAAGCTGATAGCAATAACCTCATCGTCAAGACTGATTTAGCAGCTAGTGGTATTTCCTGGCTCCCTCCTTTACCTCCATCTGGCAAGGCTGCCTTTCAAGATTACAGGAAGACAGTCAAACCAAGCACCAACACAAGAGAGCAAAAGCCACAATCGCCAAAAGTCAATCATGAGTAAATCCCTCTCTTTTTAGGTCTAAATGCTAAATCCTCTGGCACCACATTCTACCTGTCACTGTTCAAAAGCAGGCGATGCGTGAAGTACCCATCTACTCCATACAGTGCTCATCATCATGAGAACATTTCTCATTTACAATTTTTGCCTGTTAATTTCTGGTAACATACTAGTCATATATAACCAATTTGTCATAAACAAACATAAACTTGCATACGTATAAATTTTTTGTTTG